>JAESUZ010003820.1:2262500-2539008 GCA_017311185.1 Proteles cristata cristata
TAGCCCCATTGTTTTTCCCTTGCTCAAAACTAACCAGTCTTCCAGATACACCAAGGTTAGTGTGTTCTCTATATATAAAAATGCATCACTTCTGCTTGCAAAATTTCACTATGGTATCTCAGGGAGGATGGCAAAATAGGCTTGCCTGCTGAACTCTGGTAAGCTCAGAGTCTTGATTCAGTTGTTCTGCATAGCCTGCTGTTAAACAGTCCTCAGTATCCCTCAGACAGTCTAAAGCAATCAATAGCCTTACTGCTCTATTACATCAGAAAATACATAAAAAAGACAGTAAGAGCAATTCACTCTGCTTCAAGAAAGATAAGCAGTTCACTAGAGATATGGAACGCTGTTTCCTAAAGTAGTATCAATTCTTGACGTGGTTATGAGAAAAAGCTATTAGTCATAGCACAGAATGAAGTTCAGAGGAATACTCTGCCCAAAGCTAAATCTTCCTACCACTATCATCTTCATTTCTTTTCTTAGGTAAGCTATAAATAAGAAAAGAAATGAAAGCTCATTTCCTCTATAAAACAAAGGATTTCTTTCTGTGAATTCCTTCATGCATATATCAGGGACTTATACATTTACAGTGTGGAAATGGACCCACTAACTGATCCACTAGGGCCAAACTCCTAACAGTAATACTTAACACATTAGCAAGGTGCTTCATTATAGTTGATGGATTTTCCCACTTTGAGAGAGCAGCTTTCCTGGTTGGCAATCGCAAAACATTTTATCTCCTTGAATAGTGTTTTCTTTTGTTTTCTGCATTCTCAATAAATCACTGCCTCTTGTCCAAAGTTCCTTCAACCTGAGACCTAGGAGCATCTGTCTCAATACTAGGAGTTCTAGAATTTTCCAGTCCCATACCATGTCAGAAAGATGGTGGATCAATGACACATTCTGGTCAAGACCAAATGTAGTCAGAAATTACCATCACATCTAAGCAGCTTGAGGCTCTTATGTTCCCAAATTCTGCATTGGAAAAAGAGCCCTAGAGAACTTCCAGCTCATCGCCTCATCTGGCAATAGACTCATTCATATCCCAGTATTTCCCATCAGTTGACTCAAATCCTTTGAGGGACAAGATGGAGAAGGAGGGAGGGAGGAGAAAGACAAAATCAACTGTGTGACATTTTGAACCAATCTAAAACATACTAGTACAGTTCTAGGTTTAAAAAAATTATATATACTATATATAGCATAAGACATAATAATTATTATTATGATATATGTAATATTTATAAGCAAAACATTCTTTCTCTGGTGAACTTCACACCAGCACCAGTGGAGATAGGTGAGGCAGGGGGTAAACTTAACCTAGTACAAACTACAGATGGTTAGTAATCATGCATTCATCTCAGAAGGAAACAGGAGCTATTCCAATCAAATAACTATTGAGTCAATGAGAATTCACTTGTATCTTGAGTTTTCTACATCTCAGACATTGCAGTTCGACCTTTAAAGTCACAATAGTGACATGTTTGCCTTTTAAGTCATGTGGTTGACGAGCAACACAACTTAATTATTTTTAATGTAGAAATCTACAGCAGTAATTTTCAGAGTTATAAGCTTCTGAGAGAATAGTTTGAAAAAATATTAATATAATATAGTTTGATATTTAGAAATGAAAATATATGTATTGTTTCCATGAAACAAACTGTAGAAAGGCTCATCCAGCAATATCTTCCTGGCTAGTCAAGATAGAATTCTTGTAGGTTCTTAGGAGGGTGTGAGTTTTTATTTATTTTATTTATTTTATTTTTTTTAACAAATAGTTTATTGTCAAATTAGTTTCCACATAACACTCAGTGCTCATCCCCACAAGTGTCCTCCTCCATGCCCATCCCCCCCTCCCCCCCACATCCATCAGTCCTCAGTTTTTGTCAGCATTCAAGAGTCTCTCATGGTTTGCCTCTCTTCCTTTTCCCCACCATTTCCGCCCTCCTTCTCCCCCTTGGTCCTCTGTTAAGTTCCTCCTAATCCTCCTATACGTGCACACATATGATATTTGTCCTTCTCTGCCTGACTTATTTCGCTCAGCATAACGCCCTCAAGGTCCATCCATGTTGCTACACATGGCCAGATTCCATTGTTTCTCATTGCCATGTAGTATTCCATGGTATAGATAAACCACATCTTCTTGATCCATTCATCAGGAGGGAGTGAGTTTTTAAATGCTGCAAAACATCTACCTAAAGGGAAAACATCATCTTCTTCCTGTAAATTTCTGAAGGTTTGTTTTTTTTTTTTTTGAATTGGGTATTTATTAGAGAGGTGGTGGAAGGCATTTGGGTCATAATAAAATCTCTTATTCTCAACTTCAGGCTGCCCAGGAGACCCTAATTAAATTTCTACTTCTTCTGTAAATAACACCTTACACTTCAAATAAAACTCATTTATAATAATGCTTTGGGGGCATATCTGATAACCCTTTGGAGGCTTCCCAGTTATAATACACTAAATAATATTTAACTGCTTTTTCCCTAATTTTAAAATAATATGCTTAAATAATCTTAATAACAATAGCAGAGTTGGAAATAGTATGGAAAAGCTATGAGACCACCAACCCTATTTATCAAGTGTTAACCGAACCTAACAATACATCAAAACAATACACACCCAAGCAAGATTCATTCCAGAAATAAAAGTAATACAAAGTTTAAAAGTTTCCAAATTGTATATAGATTAATAAAGTGGAAAGCAAAAATTGCCCAGAATTGGGATGCGGGCACAAGGTAGAAAAAGATTCTAGGATGCCTTTGGCTTTAATTCTGTCAAAATGCCTGCATCAAAAACACTTGAAATAAAATGTTTTATGTAGTGAAATGATAAAGAGAAATTACTAAAATATTCTTACCATTAATACTATTTGCATTTCCAATAAACATGTGCCTCCTGTTTATTCATTGCCCATTTTCACCAACACTTTTATTTCTTATAGTTCTGAAGAGTACATTCCGCATAGAGTTTTATTCCAGAAGTTCATTTTAGTCTTAAATATGTTGTATTAACTATCAAAAATCAATGATCACAGTAGATAGTTAAATAGTAGCAGCACCCTTTTGAGGTTCTTAAGCCAAGCAGACTACTGATTTGCATACCAATTTTTTGAGGATTCCTTAGTTTGACATAATATAACCTTGCTCTATCCAAATATCAGCTTAAGAGTGTCAAAAGTATGCCAGTCTAAAATCTCACCTAAGTATTTTGATGTGCTTTTCCAGTATGAATGAGATTGGTATAGAACATGACAATATGTACTTTACTTCACTATTGACTGGAGAACAGAGATTTTTTTTTTTTTTCATTCTCAGCTCTTCAGTCTGAAGTATATAGATGATTCTCCACAAATCCCTTTTATTGTGGAAGCAGAAATATTGTAGGCTCCTACGTCTGTGAGAAGACAGGCAAGGAACACTTGGGAGTCATTATGCCACTGACATACTTATTGTTTCTGGGGACATTCTTCAATCAAAATTTTCTTACCCATAAAATAGAACTACCCATGTGGTGTTGCCCACCAGAGTACCAGAGTTGAATGGGACCAACAGTGTTGTTTGATGCTCTGCCCAAAGGCGGCCAAACATCAGTATGGCATATAGTAAAGCCCAGAGACATCAGAGTTTGAAGATTCAGATTCAGCTCTTAGCTCTGTTATTTTCTAATTATGTAACCTGGAGCAAATAATTTAAAATCTCTGAATTTCTCTCTCCCTCTCTCTCTCACTCTTTTAGATGTAAAATGAAAGTTTGAACAAAATAGTTTCTCAGGTATCTTTGCTTTCTACAATTTTCACACATTCTGAGCAGATGGTTCTTAACAATTTTCCAAGAGGATTAATCAGGTAAGATTCTTATGTTGCCTTTATCTCTTTAACAACTCACCTTCATCATACATGAAGAACTATGATTTCATTTTTATGATCTTCCATTTCCTACTGATTAGTTAGGTATACATTGTGGCACAATTTCTAAAATTAACTTAACTTTTTGCTCTGAGCTGTCTTCTTTGCAAGTAGTAAGAATAGTCAATGCGCTATTTACAAAAAATAAGCCAGGCAGAAGGAGAGGAAAGCACATTAACATCCCAATTCTACTACTAATTTCTTGCTAGATAAGACAGACTGCAGTTACCTCATCTGTAATAAAAATTTTTTTAAAGTTTATTTATTTACTTTTGAGAGAGAGAGAGAGAGAGCAAAAGCAAGGGTAGGGCAGAGAGAGAGGGAGACAGAATCCCAAGAAGGTTCTGCATTGTCAGCACAGAGCCCAACAATGGGCTGGAACCCATGAACCATGAGATCATGACCTGAGCTCAACCAATTGAGCCACCCAAGTGCCCTCATCTGTAATACAAAATTTAACAACTGTCTTACCTATCTCATAAGAATATTGACAGAACCATATGGGTTAATATATGTGTGAAGATTAAAGTCTCTGCAAATGTAAAGTTTGATGTTATCATAATGATTGATGCTGCCAATAGCATCTAAGATAGTAAATGGAATGAACTGGTATGTATCCTATCAACTTCTTGACTGTCTTGCTAAATATAGCACCAGACAATCGGTCTCTCTGTTGGATAATCTCCCTGGCTTTAGTGCCCATAACAAGTTCAGTATAAACACTGTACATCATTGAACCATGAAGAACAGAGAGTATTTTTCCAAAGTATTTTTCTGGGAATAATTGTGAAGGATCATCTTCTATGTGAATGGCTGTGACCTTGTACTTCCAGCACAAATAGAAATATGTTTCCTATACTGGCCGTAGTGAAGATGTAATTTCAAGGAGAATGACTTATTATTCTGTGCATGATTGGGGGAACAATAACCCTTGCTTAACCCAATAATCTGTGCATAATCTTCCCCCTGGCAACAATTTAAAGACAGAAAGGAGGAAGTGGTTTGGATTCCAGTTTTCGTCTACTTAAGAAATCCATGCTGCAGACCAGAAGTTTGCCATAATATACACAGTTTTGTTTTCAACTGGATGGGTCTTAAAAGATAAAGCAACAGAAATTCCCATGACAACAAACCACAAATATCAGAACCTAATCTTAAAACAGTGATCATTCTGGATCTAGAGTAAAATGAATTTATTGTCAGTCTTGGTGACAATAATTCTATCACCCTGTCTCAGAGGTTAATAGAACAGTAACAGCAACTCCCATCAGGTATTATGACTATGCAGATCATGAAAGTACCACGTCAAATTGCTAAGCTGAGGTTTTAAAATAAAATAAATAAAAAATAAATAAAATAAATAAATCAGTTTCAGAGTCAAACACTGAAAAGGAGCAATGGACACTCAAAGGTTCATTCAAGGACTGTGATCCTCTGTCTTCATAACAGGAGAGAATAATTCACAGCTTATTTTCAAGCCTCATTCTGGGTTTGGAAATAGGAAGTTGGACAAAATGCCTAGAACAAATTTCAGTTACATTAAACCACAAGCACCACTGAGATTCATGACAGACAAAATTGATGTCAGTATTAAAGGATTTGCAAAATTAATTAGAAATACTTTTTGGGGGCGCCTGGGTGGCTCAGTTCGTTAAGTGTCCGACTTCGGCTCAGGTCACAATCTTGCGGTTTGTGTGTTCAAGTTTGTGTGTTGGGTTCTGTTCTGGCACATCAGAGCCTGGAGCCTGCTTAGGATTCTGTGTCTCCCTCCCTCTCTGCCCCTCCCCTGCTCATGCTCTGTCTCTGTCTCTCTCAAAAATAAACATAAAATTTTTTTTAAAGAAATACTTCTTTTTTTTTTTTTTTTGAGACAGAAAGACAACCGATATGGACAGGTTTTTGGAAATGGAGTATACCAAATAGTGAAGCACTGAAAATGGAACTAAGACTTCCCAGATGCCATGATGGATGTAATTATCCAGTGCTACAGACTAGGTGGCAGGTTTAAAGTATTGGTTTCCCAGTCACTTATTATATGGCGTAGACAGTAATTCTTCCAAAACACCAAACACACTTTTCAGATAGACAGGCATGTTCCAGCTTTCTGATAGTGTCAATTAATTCTGAGGAATCATTTTAAATTCTCTCCAGTGAGAGAGTTTTGTTATTGCATTTTAGTTTCATTTAAACCCCTTTTCAAGAACTGTGTCTAATAGACCTTCAGAGCATCTCTGGGCAGCTCTAACTTACATAACCTCATTTTTCAAAAGTGTTCATTACTTTCTCCCCCTCTTAACATGCTCTCACTCCAGCTCAGGGCCTCCCCGGGGGGACTTTGCTGCCTGCTTTGGTAATATAGTAGTGCCCACCTTTGAGACTTTTTCTCATTTCTAAATGGAGTGTGCAGAATATGAAGGGGGTGGGGACAATGCCCCTATTGTTGCTGATTGGCAATGGAATCAGAATCCGCCAGTGAAAATAGCCTCCAATTCTATCTAGCCAGGATATTATCCGGGGCACATGTGGGAGAAATAAAAGGAAATAATGGAAAATGACAAAAAGAAATGGCTTCATTTCTACTTCCAATTCAGAAAAAAAATGGAAAGGAAAAAATAAATATCCAAGTACTTTTTAAAAATTAATACATTTTTTAAAATAAAAATTATGAAGTATACTAGAGTCATCTTATATTCCATTTGAAATTCTCCAAGAATACAATGCGGCTTCATTTAAACAGCATACTTTACAATTTTGCTAAACATTAAAAAACGAAAAACCTCTTAGCTAGAGATAATTCACTAGAACACCTCACTTCTCTGCTTAGTGAAATTGAACATTATTTGCAAATTCTGACTTGCAAAAAGCAAAAGAAAGCTACAGTCAGACTTATCTTCACCTCTTTTTCATCCTCAGGAGGGAAAAAAGTACATTAAAAACCATAAATGTAAAATGTTTTACTTGTCAGCGAAACACAAAACTGGAGTAAAAGGAAAATATTAAATGATCTACTTCATAGTTATACGTGTACAAAGTTACCATTATTTTTTTAATAATTTCCAACTTGTTAGCCTGTTAGTGTTTTTATTTTTCTTCCAGACGTAAAGCTTAAACTTGGTCACGGATATTTATGAAAGGCTGGGATGCCTCCAGCAATGTAATTTAGAAATCACGTTTTCCTCAGTCACACACTGTCCTTGAAATCTATTAAATATGTAGAATCTCACATTTATTCAACCACCTATCCACATACATCAAATACAGCACTATCTATGCATTCATGTGTCTCCAATGTAAGGATGATGTAATACAAAAATAATGAGCATCCTCCAAGCATTCCAATGGGCCATAAGAAGATGGACAGGCAGAGACAATGCCCAGCTCTACTGCTTACAAACCAAGTGGTCCTGGACACATTATTAAAATCTCTCACATTTCATTTTCCCATCCATAAGATGAGAATGATAATCATTACCCACAGGGTTGCTGGGGATTAAATGAGATAATGTATGCAAAGAAAAAAATCATAGAGTATGCATTTAATAAATGGTTTTCTTTATTTTCTTGTTCTCTTTCTAAAGAAAAAAAAAAACAGGGAGTGATACTCCACTCTGTTTTGATGTCTAAACTGTGCTTTCCTTTTAGCAAAGATAATGTGAAATTATGTGCATGTGCAAGGGAATAGGAATATGCCATTGAAGAGCAGACAGTTGCTCTATCAAAAACTCACCCTGCAGGGGTAATCAGAAAGCCATATTTCAAATGTGGCTATTCCAAGTGCTCCAGAGAGCTTGACCTGCCATTAATAGCAGGATGCTTTGCCAATGTTAAACATGGACTTTCATCAGAGAAATTAGTACCTTATTAATTAGCACAACATATATAAATATGGACAATAATTACTGAAATTAGTGGTATGCAGGATGTGTGTATTGGTAATAATATTCTAGAGACATCCCTCCAACCCTTTTATTAATAAGGTATAAAAATCTAGAAAATTCCAAACTTGTTCATTGGGATGGACCCTGAGGCTGTCCATTTCTGCTATCTGGTCAAAGAATTCTGGTTGCCTGATGTCCACCATAAGAGCAACTGTATTCTGCTTTGGAAACATTGCAAGTAGTGTTTTGATCAGCTAAAATGAAGAGAACTTGGACTTCATAAAGCTTACTGAACAGTGTCTGAATTATTTGACCTGACTTGCCAATAAATTTTTTGTTTAAATAAATGTCTTTATATGCAGCAGAATTTGGTCTGAGATTTGCTTTCATTAAAACCTAGTAGCAAAGTTATTCAATAGTTAGTAGTCAACTCCTACTTACTGCAAACTTTTTGGCAACTATTATGATGTACCTAGGTGCTAGTATGAACCTAATAGTTGTGTGCAACCAAACTGGTTTAGGTCAGTTTGCTTCATGCTAGCTTTTTTTTCTAATTAAAAAAAATATATTAACTTAGACCAATGGTTAATTAATTCTTTGTGGAATGGATACACACAGAATAAATTGAACGAGTGGAAATAAAGTGAAATTAGAAATCAAAAGAAACATTTCATACCTCATCAAGATAAAAAGCTTCTGCACAGCAAAGGAAACAATCAACAAAGCTAAAATGCAAGCAATGAAATGGGAGAGGATATTTGCAAATGACATATTAGATAAAGGGTTAGTATCAAAAATCTACAAAGAACTGACCAAGCTCAACACCAAAAAAGCAAATAACCCAGTGAAGAAATGGGCAAAGACATGAACAGACATGAACATTTTTCCAAAGAAGACATCCAGAAGGCTAACACACACATGAAAATCAGGGAAATACAAATCAAAACCACCATAACACCTGTCAGGATGGCTAAAATTAATAACTTGAAAGAACAGATGTTGGTAAGAGTGTGGAGAAAGGGGAACATTTTTGCACTGTTGGTGGGAATGCAAACTCGTGCGGCTACTTGAAAACACTACAGAGTTTCCTCAAAAAATTAAAAATCGAGCTACCCTATGATCCAGCAATTGCACTACTAGGTATTTATCCAAAGGATACAAAAATGCTGATCCAAAGGGGCCAAATTATGGAAAAAGCCCAAATTTCCATAGACTGACAAATGGTTAAAGAAGATGTGGTGTACACACACACACACACACGCACACACACACACACACACGCACACACACACACACAAGGGAATATTACTTGGCGATGGCGATCAAAAAGAATGAAATCTTGCCATTTATAACAACATGGATGGAACTAGAATGTATTATGCTAAGTGAAATAAGTCTGTCAGAAAGACAATTACCATATGATTTCACTCATATGTGGAATTTAAGAAACAAGATAGATTAACAAAGGGAAAGAGAAGGAAAAACAAGATAAAACAGAGTAGGAGGCAAACCATAAGAGACTTTTAAATACAGAAAATAAACTGAGGGTTGCTGGAGGGTGTTGGATGGGGAGATGGATGGATGGGCTAAATGGGTGATGAGCATTAAGGAGGGCACTTGGTGGGATGAGCACTGGATGTTATAATGTAAGTGATGAATCACTTACTTTTGGAGTAAATTCTACTAAAACAATCATTACACTATATTTTAACTAATGTGGATTTAAATAAAATGAAAAAAAAAGAAATCAAAAGAATACATTTTTTAAAAATTATAATGTTTCAGTGAGTTGATATATGGCTTTGGCATCATAAAGTAACACCATTTTCTGGAGAGAAAAATGGGTGAAATTTATCATGAACCTTAAAAGTAAATGTTCTACCAATAACCACATGAAAAGATGCTCAACATCATTAGCTATCAGGATAAGGCAAATCAAAACCACCATGAAATACCACTTCGTACCCACTCGGATGACTCCAATCAAAAAGACTTAGAGCAATAAGTATAGGCAAGGATGTGGAGAAATTACAACACTCATACATTGCTGATGGAAATGTAAAATAGTGCATCCATTTTTGAAAATAGTATGTTAGTTCCTCAAAAGGTTAAACATTAGAGTTGCCATATGATCCAGCAATTCCACTCCTAGGTACATATCCAAGAAAAATGAAACCTGACATGTGAATGTTCACAACAGTATTATTCATAATAGTCAATAGGCAGAAACAAATATCCATCAACTGAGGAATGGATAAATAAAATGAAGTATATAATGGAATATTATTCAGCCAAAAAAAGAAATGAAGTGGCACTGATTAGTGCCACAACATGGGTGAATTTGAAAATGTTATGCTATAGCAGCACTCTCCACAATAGCTAAAACCTGGAAAGAGCCTAAGTGTCCATCAACAGATGAATGGATCAAGAAGATGTGGTTTATCTATACCATGGAATACTACATGGCAATGAGAAACAATGAAATCTGGCCATGTGTAGCAACATGGATGGACCTTGAGGGTGTTATGCTGAGCGAAATAAGTCAGGCAGAGAAGGACAAATATCATATGTTTGCACGTATAGGAGGATTAGGAGGAACTTAACAGAGGACCAAGGGGGAGAAGAAGGGCGGAAATGGTGGGGGAAAGGGAGAGAGGCAAACCATGAGAGACTCTTGAATGCTGACAAAAACTGAGGACTGATGGATGTGGGGGAGGGGGGATGGGCATGGAGGAGGGCACTTATGGGGATGAGCACTGGGTGTTATGTGGAAACTAATTTGACAATAAACTATTTGTAAAAAAAAAAAAAAAAAAAAGAAAAAAATAAACACTCCAAAAAAAAAAAAAAGAAAAAGAGTTTAAGTTTTCAAAATTCCAGTTCAAGTATTTCAGCCTCTAAGGTAAAAAGAAGAAATCTTGTTGTTTTATTCAGACAATAACACTAGAGTAGTTATTCAAAGAAGACAGTTATCTGTCTTAATTTGAAATCTTCACTCAATAAGAATCCACAACACCCTGTTCTAGTTCTTTAGTAATCATTCTTCCTACCAACAAGTGCTTATTTATTTCTGATTTGTGATTGTGTATCATCTTCCCTTGTCCAAGCCATGTATAAATCAAAGATAGAATTTTTAAGACAGTTTTCTGTCATTTTCCACTTTTATAAGGGGCTTGACTAATAAGAGTATTTCATGTCCTGCCAGGTAGTAGAAGCCATGGATGTATTGGTCCCTGAAAATTAGAATGCACTGAACTCCTCTCACCCCTGGGTTTTCCCTCCCAGATGCCCACAGAGCCTTGCCCGTCCACCCCTATATATCTCCAACCTGACGGGATCAGATTTAAGGTCGTCAAGTCTCTTAATGTCCCCAGTTCAGGTGATGGTAGATTGATAACAAGATTATAGCCTGATACTCATGAACAAATGCGGCACAAAGATAATTGAGCACAATAAAAAGGCAACAGTGTCTTCTACTTCAAGTTTAGCACCTAAGGCAGCCTAGAGGGACACACACGTTATATGCACACCTGGAGTTCAGAGGAAAAAAGAAAGAGAGTCAATTGAAGAGTCCATCATAATTTATCATAGTTATTTGAGAAGGAGCTTTGGATTAAATTTTGCTCCCTCATAAAAGCCACTATTTTATCATAAGCCCTTGTGATATTACCTAGACTTAAAAAAGCATACTTATATAAGTAAAAGGTACAGAAAACAATGTTGAATTATCAAAATCATAAAAATTATATGTCTAATCACTATTTAAAGCTACATTATATACTTATATATTTATTTTGCTTATTGTCTATCTCTACCACAAGAATTAAGCTCGGAGAGAGAAGGAATTTTTGTCTGTCTTATTCATCAGTTTAACCCCAGTACTGGGAACTGTGCCTCAAACATAGTGTCTACTAAGTAGGAACTCAGTAAGTAGTGAATGGGTGAATGGTTCCTCCACATAGAGGAACACTATTTAGCTGGTAAAAATAATGTTCAGATCAATGACCATTCACAGTCCTCTCCATTCTGTATTGGATCAGTGGTCGCCCTATAAATTATTTAGTTCATTTATTTTGTGTCCCTGCTATTTCATGTTCCTGCTAAGTGCAAACTATCTTACAATGTTTTGCAAAGTATATGCAAAGACATAGAAGGATGCCACATCCAAGCACTTATCATTTCCTTGGGAACTCTCAGAAATTGAGAAACTAAGAAAGTAACAAATCACAAATGCTGGGATTATCAGCCATCTGATAACGTCAGAATTTTTGCAAGGGGCTTGTAAATTTGCAAGCATGCCAAGCATCTGAAATACAAGATGCACCACGTAGGCACTATTCTTCATTTTGTCAATTGTTATATTACTGATTTTGTTTTTACTTACTGATAAATTAATCACTATATATCCTATAAATTAATTGTTAGTCAAAATCCAATTGCAATCATTGAGGACATCTGAAAAAATGTTAAACTATAAAATATTAGGAATCACTATTAAGGACAAATGATAATTACTTTTGGAATAGCACCTACTTAAATCTGAGATGTAATATTTGGACTTAAATCCTAGAAAAGGATTAAGGAGATGAGACTTTTTGCAATTAGATATGAATATAAGTAAAGCACAAGGCCAAATCTGGAATAGAGTGACCATTTTCTATTGAATGCGAACCCCTAAGCTCATCCCCAACAGGTAGACCTGTCTTCTTACCTCAAAGTTAGACTACCTATGCAAGAGGCAGAGAATAGAGCCAGAAGTCCACAACAATATTTCTCCCATAGAAAAAAATTCCCTGAAAGGACTGTGTTAGTAACGGTTTTCTTGTAGATCTTGCTTGCTTCTGAACCTCTCAGTCAGATATAGTCCAGTGAACACTTAGAACATGAATAAATGAGTCTCTGAAGCTCTTGTAGTTTCACAGTGATCATAGGGGACCTGGGTAATAGCTGTTAAAAGGCAAATAGTGCAATGGCTAGGCAGTTTAAATGTAGATAAAGTATTACAATCAACAAATTATGAGACTCAATCTAAATTTTTCTAGGACTGAAATCTTATTGATCAAATATAATTTGAAATCATTAGCCATCTGCCAGGAATTCTAAAACTTTTTGCTAGGCACTGATTTTTAACTATAATTTTATTGCAACAGGATTAAAAATCTAACTTAATTGGAATGGAATATAGGTAGAAAAGATGGAAAAATGGGGTAAGAACACAAAGGCCACTTCTCATAATTAGTAAATTCACTGTTTGTTTAGCATTTGAATAACCAAAAGACAGTAGAGCATTAGTAGAAAACACACAAACCTGCCTGGAAGAATTGCAATACCCCTAGCCATGTATACCAGGAGATTTTTTAAAAATGGTAACTATTTGAAAAGTACTTTTGAAAAGCACCTTTGAGTAGACGCTAACTCTTCAGAAGACAACAGAAAAAAACCTGTCCATCTTGCTCTCATTAAGTTGATTTTATTAAACTGACTAGTTGTTTGGGGATTAGCTACTATGGCAGAACTAAAGCTTGCACCCATGTCTACAGGCTTTCAAAAAAAAAAAAAAAATCAAACCTATGTCAGCCAAATTCTATGCAAGTCACACATTTGTGAGTTGCATTCATTCTTCTGGGACCCCCAGTTTGTCACCCCTATCAGCACAGTGTATTCAACATCCCTCTTCCTCACCAAAGTGAGCTGTAATACCTTTTGCACCCTTGACATCTCAGCAGGATCTTAAACATTAGCCTTTGCACAATCAAGAATAGCTTTAAAATGTAAAGCCAAGAGTTTATCAGATCCTTCCCATTATTTGGCTGTGAGGCTCAAGCCTGTTGCAAATAACAAAGCTCCAGCTTCTACAAGTCATATTAGCATCATCCGTGCACCATCCTCAACACCAACTGGCAGGGCAGCATCATCCATAACGGATTCCTGGAACACGGCCAGTCCCAGCAGCCAAGCTCAGCTGGCTGCATCCCAGTTCTGCAGGGTGTCTGAACATGCTGGCAAGAAACAGAACAGCAGGGTGGCTGAACACTCTGAATTATGAGCTGGAGAAAGGTGACTATATGCTGAAGAAACCCTGTGGAGATTAGCCAAAGAACTTAGAGCCACAACTACTTATATGTCAGCAGTTGGAAAGTAAATGCAATGGACATATTCTTTATGCAACATTGCAGTGAGAATGGCTCTTCTGGGGACCAGGTAGAGGCAACCTGGGAAGGGCAGAGAAGAGCCAATGATCATTTTCATACCCCAGGTTTCATCTGACCTGCCCCTATATCTTGATAGATCACCAATGTTTGCTCCCATCCAAGTCTCTTTATTTTATTCTGCAAAATAATGCCTCTCTTTACTCACCCAAGAGTAACAGAGTGATAAATTAATTGGATGCAAGGAGTGTACTCATATCATCTAAATCAGCTGGCTTATACATTTCACTGAAAAACAGGGACATTTGCTAGAAACCCATGAAGTGAACCAAGAAATTCCAATCATCTCTTTTGTATGATCTGCCTTTGTGTGCACTTCCAACGTGAATTACCGAACTAGTAATTTGTCAGTATGTAATTTAAATTATTAATATGTGCTTATGGTAGACTATTATTTCACACAAAACTCTAATCACTGCTGATAAAATTTTTGCTAATTATGCAAGAACTTTAGAGAGTATGATGATTTTAAAGTCATTAAAAGAGAAGTTTTTAGGCAGAGTCTGGATGACCACCTGTCAGGTGAAGATTCCTGAGGATGAGGGCAGGGTTGGGGGGAAATGATCTTGATGACCTTCCCAGCCTTTTCCATGAATATGATACAGCACAGCCATTGATATATAGGCATATAAGTTTCAAGAGACAATATCATCCTATGCACAATTATGTTAGATACATAAGCAGTCCAGAAATGAATATACCACATTTTATTCTCAGTTTATCCCAGGCAAATTATTTACTGATTCTCATATTGTAAAATGTTTGGAATTACACCAAACACAACACAGCTGATAGTCTCCAGAAGCTGACATTTTAAGAAATCAGGACATACAAATCATATTATGCTAAATATGCAACAAATTTACCACAACCCATATGAACGATGACATAGCAGTTATTTTTATAAAAATAACAAATAGATTCAAATTATTTGTTTGTCCTTGAAATAGATGACGAGATTTCATGATGTTCATTTACTGTAAGCACTACCTTAAGCACTTTACACCTGTTTTTTATTTTACCCCTCACAACAATGCTATTATGGAGGTTCTGAGGCTAAGAAAAATTGAGCAGCTTGCTGAAGGTCACTCAGCTAATAAGTAGCAGGGCAAAGACTTGAACCTGCCTCAAAAGCTAACATATCTGGAGCCCCCAGCCCAGAACCGAGCACCAGGCTTCCACTTCCCTTCCTTGTTTCCTTACTTGCAAGCAACACTGGAACTAACTTTATACTGGTGAATGTCGGAGGAGGTTGTCTGAAGCCTGCCTGACAGACCAAAGAAAACTAATTTGAGTTTTATAATATGAATTGAACAAAGTTGGCGGGGCTCTGCAAAAAGAGGTCTGCACATGCTACTACTATTATAAATAGGTCCAATATTCCCGAAAGCTATCTGTATCTTGGAATGAGAGCTATAAAACTTTTCTTGCCCTTTGACTCAGTAATTTCAGTCTTTGGAATATACCTCAAGGAAATAACACAAAAGAAAAAGGTAATTTGTTCAAGAGGTTCATTCAGGAGCTATTTGAATTAGTGAAAAACCAGAAATAACCCAAATTTCCAGTAATGGGGCAATGACTAAGCAAACTAGGCTATGTAGAAAAAGAAAAAAAAAAAACTTCATAATCCCTAAAAATGGCAAATGTAGCCCACATTCACATGTGGCTATATATGTAAGAAATAATTCTACATTAAAAAGTAGACTACATATTAGCTGAAGCACTGTCTTGTGCCAAGACTTTTTTTTTAATTTATGCCAATTAAAATACCATGTGCATTGACAGTCACACAAGACAAATGTGAATTTACAAAGAAGTAGATCCCTCATTTCATTGTTGTAACTCCAAGAGTGGAACTGGCATATAGGCCATCCTTAATAAAAACTTCTAGACAATTTATATAGAAGTAACTTTTTAACTGAGACCATACTGTATCTCACAAGTATTAATGTGCTGTCAGTAAGAGCTAATTTTTAATGAGGACTTACTATGTGCTGGGCGCTCTTCCAACTTCTTTCCCTGTATTCTCTCATATAATCCCCCTATAGCCCCATGAAATAAGTATTATTATTATCATGTTTCCTCCAAGAGGAGAAAATTGGAGCACAGAAAAGCTAAGCAACTTGTCCAAGGTTACACAGGCTATGGCAGAGATGGAGTTTCAACCAGGGTAGACTGCTGCTATGACCTATATGCAGCCATTATGCCACAATATCTTCTCCTATTTGAAAGAAGTATCTAGATCTTGTTCTTTCCTATTAATCATTTCTAGATTTTTTTTTTTTTGGCCTTTTTCATGTATGGAATCCTTGTAGGAAAGAACAATATCCAGACACACAAGTTGAGATAAAATATTCTCCATCATGTCACCTGCATGAACATTATTAACTCACCCAAACTGGTAAGACCCCTTCCAAGAAGTGAGACTAGAGTAGGGTTTTTAGTTTTTATTTTTGTAATTTTTTTTAGAGTAGGGTTTTTAATTCAGGTGAGGGAATTGTAGAGACTAAAAAACTAAATGGTATTCCGGACACATAGGATAATTGCAAAAGAGAAAAATATAACACATGGAGCAAATGTGATACTCAGTTTAGGTTGAATTTAAGAAATAAGTTGCCTGGGAATAAGTGGCAAATATAGAAGAACATTTAAAGTTCTTGGGAAAATTATAATTTAAAAATAAGTATTTATGTTTTATATTTACCTAGCTTCTTATATTAAAAACTATTTATTATTTATGATCTTATTGAATTCTCATGCTGTAAATAGTGACTAGTATAGTTGACAGAGGAGAGAATTAAGAGTCACAGATTAAGTGTCTCATACAAAGCAGACCACTGTCCTTAGTGGGGCTGGAACTCTATCCCAGCCCTTGTTCTCAGTAGAGCTAAATGCTGATGCTGCTCAAGACAAATCCTTGGGCAGACCTTCCCTCTAAATCATTCAGAGATCATGAAGCCTTCGGCCATAAATATAAATCCACTGAGAGAAGTCCAGAAAACAAATCTGACATAAGTGCAATCAGAGGTGAGGGTGAAATATATAAGAGGATCCTTTCAAGTGAAGGAGGCAGGGTGAAGGCAAGGCTACCATCCATAAACTAAACTGTTTGGGAGATGTCGTAGGCAGGTAGTGGGATGTTTGGAAGAACACAAAACTCTAGTCTTCTTATTTGAATCCTTATAAGAGCACATGATTATAAGACTCTGTCACCTTTGGGGCAAAATGCACAAAATAACATTTTTGCTTTGTCTCTACATTCCATGGAAACATTTGCAGAGTGAATGAGGTAGCCTACATTTGATACATCCTAAACGTCCTCACCTTCTCACCTGGCTCTGTCTGATGGAAGCCTATGCTTTCTTGAGAGGTCAAATCAAATGCCACCTCTTCCAGAAGCATGTTCTACATCATCTTATTGATGATCTTGCCTTCTGCCTTGTTCAGCTCCAAGATGGCATTACATATTTGGGATTTATCATTGTGCTTCCTACAGCCCCAACGCAAGTGCCTCCACACTGTAGTTTTTCACTGAATCAGCAGGAAATTGTCTGAGGTCCTATCATATCTCAGGGTTTATAAACCTTTTCTGGGATATGGGTTATTCAAATTCAACTACAGATATGACCTCAGTAAAGGACTCTCTTCACTTAAAAATCTTGTCTCCTTATAATCATATTTTACGCTGGCCTTTTATACCAGAACATTTGCATTAACTTAATGCATTAGGAATTAGCACTAGCAAATAGCAACTTCCCATCTGGAAGGTTAAATTACATAAAGTGTCTTTTTAAAAAATGTTTTAATGTTTTATTTATTTCTGAGAGAGAAAGATAGCGTGAGCAGGGGAGGGTCAGAGAGAGAGGGAGATACAGAATCTGAAACAGGCTCCAGGTCTGAGCTGTCAGTCAGCACAGAACCCGACGCAAGGCTCAAACCCACGACCCGTGAGATCGTGACCTAAGCCAAAGTCAGACGCTTAACTGACTGAGCCACCCAGGTACTCCTCTAAAGTGTCTTTTTTTTTTTTAATATTTTTATTTATTTCTAGGAGAGAGAGAGAGAGTTTTATATAAGAACTGAGAAAATTCTTCGCAGTAGTTAAGAAAACACAAGAGGAAGTGCTGAGTTTCCAAAACACTGTAATCGTTCCATGGTCCTTTATCTTCCCTTGGGCCATATGTGGTGGCAGTGTGATCATCAATTAAAAAAGCTTACATGTAAGGAAGATAAAGACCAGGGAAGGATACTACTGGAGCTTGCAATGAAAAGCAAGCTAAGAAAAAGATGAAGTAATTATTTTCAATTGTACCACATTCTAGGAAATATTCAAAACTTCCGCTACATTTTGTAAAACACAAGAAAAGTTCTTTGACTCATGAGTGGGTCAACAGCTACTCACGCAAGTCCTATTCCTTGCAGAGAGAATAGCAATCAATGATCAAGAAGGAGAATACAAGTCACAAAAAGCATGAAAACTTACTTTTTCATCATCTTCAGTAAATGGAGCACCTTCAGGAATCTTATTTATCGCCTGGGCCACACCAATAATCTCACCATCACTGCTTCGGATAGGCATGCACAATAGTGATTTTGTCTTGTATCCAGTTAGCTTGTCAATTTCATCATTGAACCTTCGATCCTAAAAATAAGACAGAGGGGGTATTATTAAATACACATGCATTGTTGTCAGGGAGAAAGGGAGAGAAGTGTATTTCTGTGTATGATATTTTATCACTAAGAACTTTACCCAGTGAATTTTTAATAACAATGCCAGATTTGATTTCATGTTGAAGTCACCAAAGGAACATAAATGAAAATAAATCACTACCATAGTTGTTAACCACAGTAAATGAAGAAAGAAATTTTAAATCTGACTACAACAACATCTCAAAGTTGGTGAAGGGGCAAGTGTTTTTCCACACTATCCTATTTGTTATAATATTTTATTTCACATAGACAATGGATTATGAAGTATCATATAAGAAAAATATATAATAAATATATATTAGCACTATGAAAAAATATGCAGAAAGGCCCTACTTTACTTTTGGTCAAAATGTCCTATGAAAAAAGAAACTATGAGCCCATAATAATACTTTTAAAATAGTGAAACAAACAAATGAACAACAACAACAAAAACAGGCTTCTTTATAGAATGTCAGCTTAAAAAAATGTAGAAGTAGGGGCTTCTGGCTGGGTCAGTTAGTTGAGTATCTGACTCTTGATTTCGGCTCAGGTCATGATCCCAGGGTCTTGGGATCAAGCCCCATGTTGGGCTCTGCACTGAGCATGGAACATGCTTAGGATTATCTCTCTCTCTCTCTCTCAATCTGCCCTTCTCCCCTGCTTGTGTTCTCTCTCTCGCTCTCTCTCAAAAACAAACAAGCAAACAAACAATACACACACACACACACACACACACACACACACGTATATATACACATAGATATGTAGAAAAAGTGGTAAATTATATAATATCTATTTGGCAACTACCCATACAATCACATATACGAGCATCACCAACAGATGTTAACACCACTAGGTGAAAGGTTGTCACTAAACGGAATATTCACACAGTCTCAGAGTGGCCACCCCAAAGATCCCTTATTAAATTCAAAGAGAAAAAGATGTCTTTACCCTGAAAAGGTCTAGTGGAGATCATCTGAAACAAGTAATCAAACCTAGCATTACCACTAATGAGACAAAATAACATCATGTGCCTCCTGCTGGGATGCAATGTGATGAGGACACTATACCATCAAAAACATGGAGTGTTCTTGTTGAATATGTAACATAAATCTGATCATTCAGGAAAAAGGAAACTTAAAAAAAAAATACAGATTATTGGTCATTCTATCATAAGCCTGACCTGAACTCTTCAAAAATGTTGATATTGTGAGAGATAAAAAAAAATTTAAAATAAAAATAAAATAGGGCCAGGGAGCTGTTCTGGCTTAAAGAAGATGTAGAAACTAAAAAAAAAAAAAAAAAGTGGGATCTTTCATTAAATATTGTTATGCTATTTTTGGGGGGATGAAATTAGAGAAAGTTGAACATGGACATTATATTAGATAATATCACTCTATTAACATAAACTTTCATAGGTGTGATATAGTGGTGTTATAATTTGGTAGGAGAATATTCTTTCTCTTTTAATGTTTATTTATTTTTGAGAGACAGAGAGACAGAGCATGAGTGAGGGAGGAACAGAGAGAGAAGTGAACAGAGAATCTGAAGCAGGCTGCAGGCTCTGAGCTATCAGCACAAAGCCTGACATGGGGCTTGAACTCACGAGCCGTGAGATCATGACCTGACCCAAGTTGGACACCCAACTGACTGAGCCACCCAGGCACCCTGAGAATATTCTTTTTTTAGGATACACATACATGCTACAGTATTTTGGGGTGAAATGTCATAATACCTTCAACCTACTTTCAAATAGTAAGAAAGAGAAGGAAGGAAGGAAGGAAGGAAGGAAGGAAGGAAGGAAGGAAGGAAGGAAGGAAGGAGGGAGGGAGGGAGGGGAGGGAAAGGAAGGAGGGAGGGAGGGAGAGAAAGACAGAAGAAATGGGCTCCTGAATATATATATATATATACATATATATATATATATGTATGTATGTATGTATAAAGCCCTGCTGTCTACCACCATCTAGAGCTATGAATTTCATCTCCTTAAGAGCCAAGGGAGACAGGCTGTGGACAGGGTGATAGCTTCAAGACCAAACATTGTTGGTCTTCTGATGAGGTCTGTGTTATCTTTGGTATCACAAGGACAGAAGACTTTAAAATCGATAATAAGGCCTGGTTCTGGTCTGGGGATTCATACAGGCTAAACTAAACCCTTAGTTAGGGAGGAAAGAGCCCTGAAGGAGAGGGGGAAATCAAAACCCAAACAAAATCAAATCATCTGCTCAAAATGAGCCTGCAACCAAACTTTCAGAAAAACAAAAATTTGTATTAATTTTTTTTAATTCACCAAGATTACTACCCAGCATTTGAACTACTAGATATTTATCTAAAGGATACAAAAATGCTGATTTGAAGGTACACGTGCACCCCAGTGTTTATAGAAGCACTATCAACAATAGCCAAATTATGGAAAGAGCCCAAATGTCCATCAACTGATGAATGAACAAAGAAGATGTGGTATATACGTACAAGGGAATACTACTCAGTGATCAAAAAGATAGTAACAACAAGGGTAAAACTAGAGTGTATTATGCTAAATGAAATACATCAGTCAGAGAGAGACAAATACCATATGATTTCACTGGTATATGAAATTAAGAAACACAACAGATGAACATAGGGGAAGAGAAAATAAGATAAAAACAGAGAGGAGAAAACCCATAAGAGACTGTTAAAAATAGAGAACAAACTGAGGGTTGCTGGAGGGGAAGGGGGTGAAGGAATGGGTTAAACGGGTGATGGGCATTAAAGAGGGCATTTGTTGGGATGAGCACTGAGTGTTGTATGTAAGTGATGATCCCTGGGTGTTGTATATAAGTGATGAATCATTGAAACCAATACTATACTGTACATTAATTAACTTGAATTTAAATGAATACATTTTAAAATTAATTAATTAAAATATAAAATTCACCAAGGAACTATTCCATGTTAAGCTGCGAGCTAGGAGATAGAGCAGGAAGTAAAAGAGGCACCATCCCTGACTTCACAGAACCTGTAATGTATTAGGTGAGGCAGATGACATATAAATGTATAATAATATATTGTAGGAAGCAATACTAGGAAACGAGCAGAATGCCATAAGAAAGACTTAATAGAAGGTACCTATTTCTAAGGGGATCAAGAAAGGTCTATCTGAGAACTGGATAAGTAAGCTGTGAGTTGCATCAGTAGTAAGAGTTAGGCAGTCAAAGAAATTGGGAAGAACTTAATAGGAAGCTAGAACAGTGTGTGTGAAAAGTCCTGACACAGGAGAACACTTAGGGAGTTCCCCAAACTCCAAGGTCAGTGTGGCAAAAGCACAGGGAGCTCCAAAGAGAAAGGAGGAGTAAGGCAGGGACCAGATGGTGCCAAGTCTTACAGGTTTGGAAAGAAGTTATTACATTAACCCTAAATGCAGTGGAATATAACTGCAGGTCTTGAAGTAGAAGGATGACTCATTATCCAGCACTTAGCATTCACTGAAATCATCTTATTAGTTTACTTGTTTTCCCTCTACTAGTATATAAGATGTAAGACAGCAGACATTTTGTCTCTCCTGTTTATTGCTTTATACTGGCATATTGTAGGTGCTCCATAATAGTTTTTTTGATTGATCAGATTTTTTTAAAGATTGTAATGCAATTATGCAAAACATATAAAAGTTAGGAAGGCCCTAAAGGCCCATATTTTTCTCCTCGGTATATATTTAGAGATACTTTTGCACAAGTACAGAAGAGAGATATACAAATGTGGGCTACAGCATCAATTACTAAAAGACAAAATTATAAGCCATTTCAATATTGGTCAATAGAAAAATAAATTATTATCTCTCATTCTGATAACATACTGTACAACAATTTTAATGAATAAACTAAAGCTACTTGTATTGAACAAATATCAAAAACATATAAGTAAAACAAAAACTTGACAATAAACTATTAAAGAAAAAACATATTAAGTAAAACAAACAACCTATAATCTGATACCATCTATATAATACCACTAATATTTAAAAACAATATTGAACACTATCTATGGATCCAAATATGTAGCAAAAGTATAAAAGCATAATGAGAATAATAAACTCTAAATTTTTGTAAGTGGTTATCTCTGGGGAGGAAAGAAATGGCATCATGGAGAGGTATGGAGGAAGCTTAAACTCTACCAATAATTTTCCATCTTAAAAAAAAAAGAAAAAAAAAACAAAAGAAAAACTCATGAAGCAAAATAGTACAATGTTAAGATTTTATAAACCTTAAGGCCTCTCTCCATTTAAATGTTTTAAGTATTTTATAATAAAAAGTTTAAAATCATGTTTTTAAATTAAGAACTTTGTGGAAGATGATACAGGATTGGAATATGATAAACCAATTAGGAAATTTCAATGATCCAGGCAAGGCAAGAGGATGGTCTGGGTTGACAGAAAGGCAATGAAGGTAAAACATATATTGGAAGTTGAGTTTACAGTACCTCCTGATGGATTGGTTGTGGATGGGGGACTAGAGAAAGAAGAATATGGGTGGCACAGTCAGTTAAGCATCTGACTCTTGATTTCAGCTCAGGTCATGATCTCACAGTTCATGAGTTCAAGGTCCACATCTGGTTCTGCACTGACAGTGTGAAGCCGACTTGGGTTCTCTCTCTCCCTTTCTCTCTCTGCCATTCCCCTGCTCTCATCCTGTCTCTTTACCAAAATAAATCAATAAACATTTTTTTAAATGTTTTATTTATTTCTAGGAGAGAGAGAGAGACAGCGTGAGCAGGGGAGGGTCAGAGAGAGAGGGAGTCACAGACTCTGAAACAGGCTCCAGGTTTCGAGCTGGCAGTCAGCACAGAGCCCGACGCGGGGCTCGAACCCACGAACCGCGAGATCATGACCTAAGTGAAAGTCGGACGCTTAACCGACTAAGCCACCCAGGCGCCCCAATCAATAAACATTTAAAAAAATTATTGAGTATATCTCAGGTTTTAATTTGAGAATCTAATGTCACTCATATGTGAAATTTGAGAAATGACACAGGGGTGCCTGGGTGGCTCAGTCAGTTAAGCATCCAACTCTTGACTTTGACTGAGGTCATGATCTCATGGTTTGTGAGACTGAACCCTACTTTGGGGTCAGTGAAGAACCTGCTTGGAATTTTCTCTCCCTCTCTCTCTGTCCTTCTCTCACCCTCTCTCTTTCTCTCACTCTCTCAAAATAAATAAACTTAAAAAATTATTTAAAAAATAAAGAACTGAAACAAATGAACACTGGGGGAAAAAAAGAGAGAGGCAAATCATAAAAGAGATTCAACTATAGGGAACTGAGGGTTGCTGGAAGGGAGATGGATGGGAAATGGGCTCGATGGGTGGTGGGTATTAAGGAGGCACTCATTGTGATGAGCACTGGGTGCTCTATATTAAGTGATGAATTGCTAAGTTGTACTCCTGAAACTAATATTACATTACATGTTAACTAGGATGGAAATACAAAAACTGAAAAAATAATTTGAGAAGCTATGGATGAAAGTGCCATTTACTGAAATGGAAGAGATTTGGATGGAGGTGAAAGTCTATGAATAAAGTCAAGAAGGTTAATAAATGAGAAGGTTTTCAAAATACCAGAGCCTGGGTTCCACCCCATATCGAATCAATTCATATTAGACATTGGTATTTTTTAAACGCTCATAGGTGATTCTCATATGACAATACTGTCCTAAATGATAAAGAGATTAGTCAGCAGTGAGATCCATAAAATTCATTGATAGGGAATGAATAAGGAAGAATTAAGGAGAGTGGCACATATTCTAGTGGTTACATATCAGTGGGTGCACCATGTTTGACTGGACTTGAAAATCCATTCTGGAGTAGACATGGCCCAACTGCTCTTATTTTTGTGATAGTTTGCATTTCTGGAGAAGGGCCTTATCCACCAAAGTCCAACTCCTAAGACTGAGGGGTATTTGTTATCAAACTATCCAAAACCACATGAGAACAAGAGACAAAGGGATGCTTCAGCATGATCAGGGGGCACAAAAGTGTTATAAACCCTCTCTACCACCTCTGCAACTCTCTGCACTTATCTGATAAACTCCTAACTCTAAGAGACAAAATAATTATGTTGATATATGTGGTAAGTGTTAATCTTCCAATTTAAAAGCTTCAAAGAAAGATTTATTTCATTAAGTTTTAGTGGTTTTTTTTAAAAAATAATTCATCTTGGGGTGCCTGGGTAGCTCAGTTGGCTAAGCGTCCGACTTCGGCTCAGGTCATGATCTCACGGTCTGTGGGTTCAAGCCCCGCATTGGGCTCTGTGCTGACAGCTCAGAGCCTGGAGCCTGTTTCAAATTCTGTGTCTCCCTCCCTCTCTGACACTCCCCTACTCACACACACACACACACACACACACACTCTCTCTCTCTCTCTCTCTCTCTCTCTCTCTCTGTCTCAGAAATAAATTTTAAAAAAACATTTAAAAATATTTTTAAAAAATAATAATTCATCTTAAAATATGCTTTGTCCAAGTCTTCATTACAGTACTTATGCGATAATTTTCACAAATTGACTCAAAAACTTGATATAATCCATCTAATGGGAGGTCAGAAGAACTGATATAATTGCACACTTCCCTAATGTATATTAAACTCTAGATTAATTTTCCAATTTTAAAAAATGAAGAAAATTGTGCTTAAAACAGGTATAAATTAATTGTAGAAGATGAAGAAAACTATGGAAATAATTATATAAAGAAGCATCTTACTCTGTTGTTGTACAGGGAAAGAACGTTTAAAAACAGAAGACAGCAGAAAATAAATTTCACTTGCCAAGCAATGATCACAAATGAGTGTAGTAGTAGGAGAAACATAGGACATTGTGGAACACATAGCTGGAGACCACACTCAATGTAACGTCAGAAAAATATCCCAAAGAAAGCGAAATGTTTAAGGTGACACCCAAAGGATCAATGTCTCAGGAAGAGAAAATAGCATTCAAACCGCAAAGTCAGTGGAAAGCTGATTAAGTTTGAGTAACTGAAAGAAGTTGAAGATAGCTCTCAAGGAAGAGTCAGAGAAGGAACAGTAAGGACTAGTTGGAAGCTAATGAAGGGGTGCCTAGTGACCAGGTTTAGAATTACAAATTTATCACAGGAGGAGGAGAGAAGGTTTTGAGAAGGTGGGTGGAAGTAATATAATTGATTTTTCTTTTCTTTAACATCTATTTATTTTGAGAGAGGGAGAGACAGAGTGGGGGAGAGGCAGAGAGAGAGGCCAGCACAGAGCCCAATGCAGGGCTCGAACTCACAAACCATGAGATTATGACCTAAGCCGAAGTCAGACACTTAACCGACTGAGCCACCCAGGTGCCCCAATTCTTCATTTTAGAAATACCACCCTGGCTTATGTGTAAAAAAGTGGATTGGAAGCAAGAGATCCAGGTGAGAGATAATCCATCTCTGGGCTGAGATGGTGGTTAGTGATGGTGGGGGTGATGGGAATGGATTGAGTTGAAAGCTACTGAGGAGGTAGAAACAACAGGACTTGCTGATTCATTTGATGAAAGGTTGCTAAAGCTAGAGGAGTAGAAAATGATTCCATATATCGGGTCCAGGTAGCTGGGTGAGTGGTGGAGTGATGCACTGAGTGAGACACACAGTGAGGGATGGATCTGGAGGTGGAAATATGAGTTCCCCTGTATACATTCTGTACACATTTTGAGGTTTAGTTGTCTATGTGCTACCCACATGATGGTATTTCCCCCAAAGTAGTTTGAGAGAATAATTATATATATATATACAAATTCATAAATTAAAAAATATATATATATTAAAAATATAAAAAATATATTTTTTTTAATTTCAGAAAAAGTACTTGCAATGGAAAGTAGAGACTGTTTAGGTAAGGATGAGAAACTAGAATCAGTTACTTTTAACTTGAAGTCTTCAGAAGTTCACCACACTCACTAGAAGAGCTTCACAGAAGGCCAAGAAAGGAGGAAACAGAACAAATAAGAGAAGCATTGGCCCTATTTATTGTTGAAAATGGCAACTTGAATAGAAAACTAACAAATGCCTCTAGGTCTAGAATGGAATATCACATGAAGAATGGTGTCCAATTTTTATTCATCCCCCTTAGGTCAAAAGAACAAGGAATGATCTACAACAGGAGAGATTTCTAATAAATTAAAATAAGGGCTTCTTTAATAAGGCTGTTAAAATCTGGAATGAGTTTCTTATGATTGTGGTAGACTCTTCTTGCTTCAAGTATTTTTATGTCATAATATTTTTCCTTTTTCAAATATTTTAAGTATAAATGCTCTTATAAAAAGAAGCACAGGGATCTTCGCAGTGCCTTTTTGTGCAGACTTATTTATTGCATATGACAGTCAGGTATGATTTTTAATCTTTAAAAAGACAAAATCATAAGGTCAAAAGCAATCTTTACATTTTAGCAAAGGAACTGAACTATACCCGCTACATAGAGAACAGTAATTTGATATATTTCTAACTGAGGATCTTTACACTTGGAGCCTTTTCTGCAAGTTCCTCAGCTGAATATGAAGCCACATAGCATACCCAGAAAATGCATCGTCCCTCCAAGATCCACTGAAGCTGAAGAAAGAATGAACTTCTGTAGTCTGAGTTTTCAGGTCCTTGAGAAAAGAGCTATGTTCACTGCACTCAAGAATGCCAGCCAGCCCAGGGTGCCTGGGTGGCTTAGTCGGTTAAGCGTCCGACTTTCGCTTAGGTCATGATCTCGCAGTTCGTGGGTTCTAGCCCCGCGTCAGGCTCTGTGCTGACTGCCAGCTCGGAGCCTGGAGCCTGTTTCAGTCTGTGACTCCCTCTCACTCTGACCCTCCCCTGCTCACACTGTCTCTCTCTCTCTCCTAGAAATAAATAAAACATTAAAAAAAAAAAAAGAATGCCAGCCAGCCCCAAAGAGACATAATTTAGAGACCCATGAGGAGCCTCAAAGCAAAAGGGAGTCCATCCTTCCTTTCCATTTTCTCAGAGAAGCCACTCAAGGTTCTCCAAGGCAGGACCCAGAGCTAAGAACTTTATCCAAATCTTAGAATCATGGCAAGGATGGGTTACATAAGATCTCTTTTATCCTCTCTGTATTTAAGGCTTCTCTCCCCAACACTTCATAATAAAATTTTCCAGTGCTCATGATTAAGTCAAGAACTGGTCTTGACCACCATTTAACCTATAAAGGTGATTGTTTTAATCACAATCTCAATCCTACCTTGGGTTCTTCATAGTGAAAGTGATAAAACTCTTCAAGTCTGAGAATGTGCACATGATGGTAATCTTGTTTTCAGAACATACATATGAGGAAACATGTGAATGCAAAAAGCCCCTATTAATTCCATGAAATGTTAAATAAATTTTTATCTGACTTATTGTGTCCATAAATTATAGAGAAAAGGTGATCCAAGATATGTGTATATATATGGCATTTCTTCCTTCTACAGACACTATTATGTATTCATAGGAATAGAACGTTACTAACATTGGAATCACTTGAAGAGCTTTAGGGCTGATGCCTTAGTCCCACTGACGAATTATTTTAAATCATATGGGTGGGGGACGTGCTGGACAGAAGATATGACTTTTGGCTATAGGTCAGAGTTAAGAACAACTGAATTAGACAGATGTCCTTTAATAGACCCAAGGCCTCCAGAGGTCTGAGGGGAATGTACTGTAAACCACTGATTTAGAGATTTCAGGACAAGTGTGTTTGTTAGCTTTTGCTTTGTTATGTAGTCCATCCACTTTCCCCAAAGGCTTTACATATCTACATACCTTCTCCAGCATCCTACTATCTCACTTCTGCAAAGAAAGGTTTGGAGACCAAGCTCAGTCCCATACTTCATCTACATCTTTTTAAAATGCCTTATGGGGGCACCTGGGTGGCTTAGTCGGTTAAGCGTCTGACTTTCGCTTAGGTCATGATCTCGCGATCCATGGGTTCGAGCCCTGCGTCGGGCTCTGTGCTGACTGCCAGCTCGGAGCCTGGAGCTTGTTTCAGAGTCTGTGACTTCCTCTCTGTCTGACCCTCCCCTGCTCACTCTGTCTCTCTCTCTCTCTCTCCTAGAAATAAATAAAAATATTTTTAAAAAACATAAAAAAAATAAAATAAAATGCCTTATGGAGTTACAAGGTAGAGAAGCTAATGGAGATACAAAGTATAAAAGGAAAAAGCCATTGAAATTCAAACTGAAAGATTGCCAAACTGTCTAAGGCTTTAAGAAATTGCTTTTATTGGTACATCAATTAGTAACACTCATTAATTCTAATCCATAAAAGCATCTCCTTACATTTATGGCTAATCATAAACATCACTTATTTTCCAGAAAATGCTTGAAAGGCTAAGCTGTTGAAAATTTTGATTTGTCTTTAAAGTTTTCAAATGTATTGTTCTGATTTTCTCCATACCAAGAACCATAACTGTTCTAAATTGATGGAAGGCTTGAGATCATATTGCATAAAGACAAAGACATGGTAACTGATAGCTAATGCTTTGGGCCTAATTCAATGATTGCTGAGAAAAGTACAGAATTTTCACTGTAGTGCTTAATATGTATTCACAGAATGTAATTTTGTAAACAAAAGTCTTGTCTCTCTGAATTCTTTCACAAAAGTCTCTTAGTGTTTTGAATAAAAAAACTATTACCAAAATATGTATATTTTTGAGGTTTCATTCTTTTATGGACCTTAAGTAGTATGGTGGGTGGTGGAGTAGTTTGTAAATTCATACAGGTCAGCTCTCTTTGGAAAATGTTTAATGGGTACACTTTCATTTAAATCATCCAAACTTAATTAGTAGTTAACAGATGCCATAAAAGAATTTAATGAGGTTTCAAAACCACTGTTATTATCATTTGAACTACGATTATTCAATGTCATTGTTACTACCAAGTTGCCTGGGAGGTTATCCATTTTGAAGTTTATTTATTTTTTAGTACTCTCCATACTCAACATGGGGTTTGAACTCATGACCTAAGATCAAAAGTCACATGCTCTTCTGGTTGACCCGGCCAGGTGCCCCTGGGGTTATCCATTTTAGTTATGTTGCTAAATAAATTTGGTTTGCTGGTGTTATTTCTTTGTTCTTCCCTTCTTAGTTGGCACTTTTCTTTGGCCCTTATTGTAGTCATCATGGTTATTTTTACTTATCTTTCTTAAAATAAATACAAATATATCTCAAGACAAACCACACAGGAAAATGGAAGAATTATAGCACAGTTGAAACCAAAACTGCGGGTAAGCTGGCACAAAAGACAATGATGAATTCTTGGGGCACCTGGGTGGCTCAGTCAGTTAAGCGTCCTACTTCAGCTCAGGTCATGAACTCGCAGTCTGTGAGTTCGACTCCTGCATCGGGCTCTGAGCTGACAGCTCGGAGCCTGGAGCCTGTTTCGGATTATGTGTCCCCTTTTCTCTCTGCCTGTCCCCATCTCTCTGTGTCTCATAAATAAATGTTAAAAAGTATTTTTTTAATGATGAATTCTTAAATTTCTTTAATATCCCTATTACAAATATATTGTGAGTGTGAAGATACATTGTAAGTGGAATTAAAATACAACTCCATGGTCTATAAACTTTACTGTGTGTAATTAAAATGTCTGAGAAAAGGCCAGTACATGAAGGGTGAACTATGAAAAGAGTGGTTTAGCCAGAAGCACCTTCCTTCCTATCAGAGTGGACATGTAAGAAATGAAGTGAATCAGGGAGGCAAACTGAAAGTTTTTTGAACTTTGAAAAACTGAAAGCTTTTATGAAAAGTCTCCTTTTATCATTGTTGGTGAGAATACGAAGTAGTGCAATATATGTGGAGGACAATTTGGCAATAAGTAGCAAACACCTTTACAATTTTTTATACTTTTCAATATAGCACTTTCATTTCTAGAAATTCATAATAAGGAAAAATTGAAAAATACCTAAATATTCAATATAATCTACACTACCACTAAAAAAAGTGTTACAGGTTGTTATTCTACATGTTTGAGTGCTTTTATTATGATATGAGAAAACAACAAGAAGAAAAAAGTTTATAAAAGCAGTAGTAATTACCATAATTATCTCGGAGTGGTAACTATGGGATGGGATTGCCATCAAGGACTGCACTACAGCTTCAAAAGTGCCTTCCAAAAAGATAGAAGTCATCATACTAACCGACTGCTAATAAAATAGGCAAGATACACCAAATAACAGCTATCAAAATGGAGGGGGTAGATTCTTATAAATAATATAAATATGTGAAAAACAGTATAGCATTCTACACTTTTAGCAAGTTTTAGCACTAGTCTACCTGGCGCTGTTATTTTTTTAAGCCATTATCATCCTGGCTATAAAATTCTTAACCATTAAAATTCAGTCCAATTGAGTTACTACACAGAATGCCAAAGGTATTTCATTATCTTCTGAAAATCCCAGAGGACTGAGAACAAAAAGATGGACAAGATATTATAGTTGGGCAATGTTCTGATATAGATGGAGCCTTCAACTCTGACCGTCTCCACATCTACTTGTTAAACACCGCAACATCTTTGTGGCAGAACATATACATATATAATGTTGAAAACATCCTGATTTTCCAAAAGGATAAATATTACAGACCAAAAAGTTATCAGCCTGATATTGGTTCACAAAACAGAATTCTCAGCAAACTTTTAATCTAGTAGATCTTAAGCTTGAAAGAAAATGATAAGAACAAATCTTCCAGCCACAGGAGTGTGTTCAACTGTGCAAGTCCAGATTAGAAAAAATCAGGCATCATCCACTGGGAAGAGGACTTGGAAGCAGTATGACACTATTTCCCAACGACCTTCCAGGTGGATGCCTGGGGTTGGTTGGCTCCACATACATTCCATTCCTTCTGTAAGCCACTGTGCCCTTGCAACCCTTTTTCCCCATCCCTAGGCCAGGCTCTCCATTTCACTGGTGTCCATCCTAGCTTGGCTACAAATAAACAGCAGTGCTGAGAGCACTTGGACCCCCTCCAGAGGTTCTATGGCCGTATGCTCCACAAAACAGTGGGGCATGAGCCTCCAGCCCTCCAAAATGAGATGAAGAACCATGTATCAAACTGAAGGTGTCAGTATGTGGTTAGGTCTTCCAGGGGTCTGTTTCCAACAGCACGAATCATTCATAAATAGTCTGGATAGACATAGTAGTAGACTCAGCACTCAGCCTGTCTTTTCCTGGATAAAGCACCAACATGCTTTCTAAGAAATACTTACAAGAAGGAGCCTTCTAGACAAACACACTGGATTTTTGGCAGTCTTGTCTAAGCTATTCCCTCTTGGATAGGGTTAGTTAGCCCCTCCAGAAACTGGTGTTCTGCCTGCTGCCTTGCTCCAGATATTTCCTTGGCCAGCTGGCAGAACACTATAATGGTCTTTTTACAAACTAGATCAAGCCCTTGGCAGAGTCAGGCATTTACACCATTCATCACATTTTTCAGGTCTGGGTTTGGCTGGGTTAGAAAGATTGGACTTATCAGTTGGCACCCACTCATAGAAGCAACAGGGTCAGGAACCATTCTATAACTCTCAACTCACTTCTGAGATGATTTAACAAAACAAGCAATCAGTTTAACCAACTATAGTTCTTCCCTGGTTTAGCCTATGCATAGGGTGGAACAACAGAGGCAGAAGCCACAAAAACCCTCTCAAATCTACAAGACTCCCACATGCTCCTTTGGACAGAGCAATAATAAACTTATAATATTAATGGAAACTCCAGCTTTAAAGCTCCACAGTGTCCCAGTCTCTCTGTTTACTTAAAAAGAAAGAACACCTTGTAAACATGTTATCCCATCATAACTCAGCCACCAACATGCTCCTATATAAGCACATCTGATACATCTGGCTACACACTACACCCAACTCCAAGACATGTCATACTATTGGTCAAGTTGACATCAAACATTTAGGAAAACTGACGACAAGCTACGTCATCAAGTCAGCTGATTTGAAATCACCATGTCTAATACCTGGTATCATGCAGAACGTATCATTTATCCACAGCGCACTTTAGTTAGAAAAAGTAAAATAGAGAAACAAAATATTTGAAAATGTAAAATACATTTCGGAACAACTTATCAATCAAAAAAATCAAAATGGAAATTAGAAAAGTTTATAAAATATTAAGAATAACAGTATGATATAAACATTATGTACCAAAACTGTAGGACACAGTTATAGAGGTTCTTAAAATTTTTGTTTTAAATGTTCACATTAGAAAAGAATGAAAAGTTCAACTTAATGAAATGTCCCAGCACAAAGAAATTAGAAAAAAAGAAAGCAAACTAAACACAAGAAAATGAAAGAAAATCATAAAAATAAGAGAAATTAATGAAAAAGAAACATATAATGAAAAGAGTCAACAAAGGTCAAAAAAGCAATATAATATACAAATGTAGAGAAAATAATCAAGGGGGAAAAAGAGACAGGCATTAAAATTTTTAACTCAGGAGTAAAAACGGGTGAAGCTACAGTTGTTATAGAGATTAAACAAATAAGATGTTATGAACGACTATGTGCCTATAAATTTGAAAACTTAGGTGAAATAAACACATACATACAGGTTAACAAAAACCATGTCTTTAAAAAAAGAGTGAACACAAAGATTCCTATAAGCTTTAAAGCAAATGAATCAGTAGTTTAAAATAGTCCCATTAAGTGCATGCCACGGCACACACGGAAAGAGAATCCAGATGGATTTCTAGAAAATTTTACCATTCAAGCATTGGGCAATTCTAATCTTACACAAACTATTCCATAAAATGGGAAAAGATTCATTTGTAGCTTTCTAAATCCGACAGGGGTATTATAAGAATAGAAAAAATATATGCCAATCTTAACGAGTGAATATAATGCAAAGACTGAAACATTTTTATAAAATGAATCAAACAATGTATATAAATAGGATAACTTATTAAGACCAAGTTGGTGTTGGGGCGCCTGGGTGGCTTAGTCGGTTAAGCGTCCGACTTTCGCTTAGGTCATGATCTCGCGGTTCGTGGGTTCGAGCCCCGCGTCGGGCTCTGTGCTGACTGCCAGCTCAGAGCCTGGAGCCTGTTTCAGAGTCTGTGACTCCCTCTCTCTCTGACCCTCCCCTGCTCACGCTGTCTCTCTCTCTCTCTAGAAATAAATAAAACATTAAAAAAAAATTTAAAAAAAAAAAAAAAAAAAAAAAAAAGACCAGGTTGGTGTTTACTAGGAATTCTACATTGCTTTATCATGAGACGAGTAATTAAAGTGATTCAACACATTAACAATTTACGGTGAAAAAATCCTATCTTGATAGAGGAAAATAATTGGATAAATTACCACAACCATTTGTCATTTAAAAGAAAATAAGAGGGGTGCCTGGGTGGCTCAGTCAGTTGAGTGTATGACTTCAGCTCAGGTCATGATCTCACGGTTCATGAGTTTGACCCCAGCATCAGGCTCTGTGCTGACAGATCAGAGCCTGGAGTTTGCTTGCTTCAGATTCTGTGTCTCCCTCTCTGCCCCTCTGCAACTCATGCTCTCTCTCTCTCTCTCGTTCTCAAAAATAAGTAAACAGAAAATTAAAAAAAAAAAAAGAAAAGAAGAAAAATAATCTCTTTAACACATGGGGAATGGAAGGCACTTTCTTAATCCAAAAAAGGGCATTTCAAAAGACCCACAGAAACCTCATACCTAACAATGAGCTTTGAAAGCATCTTCTATAAAGCTCAGGTTCAAGGGTGCCTGTTTTCATCAATCTTATTCTACATTGTACTGGAGGTCCTTGCACAGTAAAGCAAGAAAAAGAAATAAAAGGTAAAAGATGGAAAAGAAACAGAAACCTTTATTAGTTGTAGATTATATGATTGCTTACATAGAAAGTCTCAAAGAAAAAAAGGTGTAACACATAGGGATTACTTAATAAATGTTTGCTGAGGAAATTAGCAATAAAATAGTTATGAGGATTAAGTGAAATAAACTGTGTTGACTATTTGGCACATAAAAAACTTAATAAATTCTAATTTCCTTTCCCTTATAATTTACTTTTTAGGTATCTATGTCATGTGGGAAAATTTTTTAAGTAAAAATTTAAATTAATAAGACAGATGTTAGATTCAAAATCAATACATGAAAGTAAATTATGTCTCTAGGTAGCCTCAACAATTAGTTAAAATGTAAATTTTTCAAACATACAATTTAAAAGAGCAATAAACATGGGGCACCTAGGTGACTTATTTGGCTAAGTGTCCTACTTTGGCTCAAGTCATGATCTCACAGTTTGTGGTTTCAAGCCCTGCATCGGGCTCTGTGCTGACAGCTCAGAACCAGGAGCCTGCTTCAGATTCTGTGTCTCCCAATCTCTCTGCCCCTCCCCCACTCACACTCTGTCTCTCTCTCTCTTTCTGAAAAATAAACATTAAAAATAAATAGATAGATAAATAAATAAATAAAATAGTGATAAACATTTTTAAATATGTAGGATAAAGAAAAGAATGTTAAGGCTTCTATAGAGAAAACTAAAAAACTTTACTGAAAGACATTAAAGAAAATTAAATAGGAAGAACTATCATATTATCAAGTAGGAAGACTAACTATCATAAAGTATATCATAATTCTCTCCAAATTGATCTATAATTTCACCACAGTTCTAACAGAAACTCATCAAGTTGATTACAGAATTTACAGGAAAGAAAGAATGGCCAAGAAAAGCCAGGATACTCCTAAAGAACAAGGTTGGGGGTGGGGGTGGGAGATTCTGCCTACCAGATACCAAGACTCATTATAGCCCATGGAAATTCAGGCAGTATGATGCTGGTACAGGCATAGACTAATAGAGCAGAGGAAGAATAAAGGGCCTAGTAATAGAACCATGTTTATATTGAAAATGAATTTACGACAAAGCAGACATTATAGATCATAAGAAAGTGTGATCTAATCAATAAAGGACACAAGACCAATTGTTTATCCAAATAACAAAAAAAACTGAATTTGTATCTCTGTCTTACACTGTAACACATGAACTAATTGAAATAAGATACTTGACAAAAAAATAATTTATAAAATTTGATAAAAGACAATATTCAATATTTTTCTTTATAACCTTTTGTTTCTTAAACAAGAAGCAAATAATGCAACATTTAATGAGACAATTGATAGATTAAATTACATTAAAATTAAGAATTTGGGCTCATTAAAAATGAAAAGCAAGCAATAGAGAAGAATAAGAGATTTACAATATACGTAACTGTTAAGGAGGCTGGTGCTAAGAAGAGAGAGAGAGAGATGATAGACAGACAGATAAAGAACTCTTACAAAACAGTGAGAAAAAGACATACTCAGTAAGAAAAATGTCAACTGACATGGACAAGTATTTCACAGAAAAGGCGCCCTGATTTTCTTCTTTAATGACCAGGAAGATAAAAATTGAAACCACAATGAGATACAACTTTCAACACACCAGACTGGCAAAAACAAAAAATTCTAACAGTATCACATGTTAGCTAGAATGTGGAACAACAGAAAGCAACACACACTGCGAGAGGGAGTTTAACTGGTGCTGTCCTAGTTGGGAAAAAAGTTTGTTATTAATAGCAAATTTGACATGGGTATTAACTATGACCCAGCAATTCTACTTCTATATATATACTCCAAAGAAACTCTTACACAAGCATATTGGTTTCCTATTGCTACTGTGTAACAAATTACTACAAATTCAGTGGCTTAAAACAACACAAATTTATTCTCTCACAGTTCAGGAGGTCAAAAGTCCTAAAATCAAGTTCAGCAGGGCTGTGTTCCTTTTGGAGGCTCCAGGGGAGAATTCATTTCCTTGTCTTTTCTAGCTTTTGTAGGTTGTCTACATTCCTTGGTTCATGGCCTAATCCCCATCTTCAAATGTACTTCCAAGGAACACACCATCTTCCAATCTCTCACTAATTCTGCTCCTCCTGCTTCCTTTATTACTATGTATTGGTCCCACCCTGATAATCCAGAATAATCTCCCCATATCGAGATCCTTAACTTAATCTTATCTTGAAAGTCCCTCTTGTCACATAAGGTTACGTAGTCATAGGCTCTGAGGACTAGGATGCAGACATCTTTGGGAAGCCAACATATCACACAAGTAAACGAGGTGGCATGTACACAAGGTTATAGGAGGGAAAAAAAGCCTAGAAGCAACTCAAAAGTCTCTCAATAGAATAGAAAAAGTATTCATTCAAAGGAATATTATACAGCGGTACATACTATTATTATGCATTTCAACGTGAATTAGACTTAAAAATATACTGTTGGATAGGAAAAGCAACAGAAGAATATGCATAGAATGATTCTATTCATACAAAGTTCAAAAGCAGATAAAACAAAATTGCATTTGTATAGGAAAACATAAATAGGTGGCAAAGCCATAAAAACAAAAAAAGCCACAGAATAATCACACGATACTCGGGAGAGTGATAACAGGGGTTAGGTTCGGAAGGGAGAGGAATAAAGTTATAAAGGGAGAAAAGAAGGCTTCAGTGCTAATGGCTATGTTAGCCTGGTATAAGTATAAGTATTTAAGTAGAAGAATGTTCAATTTATAATTATTCTTTATAAGACATTTTCTTCTCCCCTTCAGATAGATGATACATTTCACAGTCTTCAAAAAAGGCAAAGGACAATACAATGAAAACTGAAGAGCCAAAGCTCTTGTCATCTCCAGAATATTCAGCACACATTTTGCTTTTCCTTTAATTTTCAGAGTTCTAAGGGGTATGCTTTGACAATGTACCTGGACAGTGAACAACCCAATTCTCACTGTGTTAATGGGAACACTGTGGTTCCATTAACATCACGAAACTAAAACTACTCCATGGGATTACTGATGCTAAAGCTGAATGTTTACTCCAAGAACTACACATTTGAGTTTATTAACTTTTTCATCTTTGTACAGTGTGTTGACATTACCGTGTATTAAAGATGACCTGCTAAATAGAATTACCTTCCTTCTCTACCATCCTTTCCACAGTGTTTTGTCAACATAACTTTTATGACTTTGATAATGCTTACATGTACTTTTTTAAAATTTTAAATTCAAGTTAGTTAACATATAATGAAGTAATGGTTTCAGGAATAGAACTTAGTGATTCATCACTTACATATAAGACCCAAAGCCCTGTTTGTTCTCTGTATTGAAAAGTCTCTTACAGGTTGCCTCCCTCTCTGTTTTTATCTTATTTTATTTTCCCTTCTCTTCCCCTATGTTCCTCTGTTTTGTTTATTAAATTCCACATATGAGTGAAATCATATATATTTATCTTTGTCTGACTGACTTATTTCACTAAGCATAATACATTTTAGTTCCATCCAAATTGTTGCAAATGGCAGATTTCATTCTTTTTGATCACCAAGTAATATTCTCCTGTACATATATGCCACATTTTCTTTATTCATTTGTCAGTCGATGGACATTTAGGCTTTTCCCATAATTTGGCTATTGTTGATAGTACAGCTATAAACATTGGGATGCATGTATCCCTTTGGATCAGCATTTTTATATCCTTTGGATAAATTCTGGTAGTGCAATTGCTGGGTTGTAGGGTAGTTCTATTTTTAACTTTTTAAGGAAACTCCATACTGTTTTCTACAGTGGCCACACCAGTTTGCATTCTCACCAGCAGTGCAAAAGGGTTCCCTCTTTTTTGTGTCCTCACCAACATCTCCTGTATCCTGAATTGCTCATTTTAGTCGTTCTAACAGGTGTAAAGTGGTATCTCAGGGTAGTTTTGATTTGTATTTCCCTGATGATAAGTGGTGTTGAACATCGTTTCATGTGTCTGTTAGCCATCTGGATGTCTTCTTTGGAAAAATGTCTGTTCATGCCTGCCTTTTGCCCATTTCTTCACCAGATTATTTGTTTTTTGAGTGTTAAGTTTGCTCAATTCTTTATAGATTTTGGATGTTAACTGTTTATCTAATATGTAATGTGCAAATATCTTCTGTTCCATCAGTTGCCTTTTAGTTTTATTGATTGTTTCCTTTGCTGTGCAGAAGCTTTTTATCTTGATGAAGTCCCAATTGTTCATTTTTGCTTTTGTTTCCAGAGACCTGTCTAGTAAGAAATTGCTGTGACTGACGTCAAAGAGGTTGCTGCCTGTTTTCTCCTTTAGAATTTTCATGGTTTCCTGTCTCACATTTAGGTCTTCCATCCATTTTAAATTTATCTTTGTGTGTGGTGTAAGAAAGTGGTCCAGGTTCATTCTGCATGTTGCTGTCCAGTTTTCCCAACACCATTTACCGAAGAGACTATCTTTTTTTCCACTGGATATTCTTGCTTTGTTGAAGATTAGTTGACCATAGAGTTGTGTTTCCATTTCTGGGTTCTCCATTCTGTTCCATTGATCTCTAAGTCTGTTTTTGTGCCAGTACCATACTGTTTTGATGACTGCAGCTTGAAGTCCAGAATTGTGATGCTTTCAAATTTGGTTTTCTTTTTCAACATTACTTTGGCTATTCAGGGTTTTCTCTGGTTCCATACAAATTTTAAAACACTTTATTCTAGACTACAAAGCTATGAAACCTAAAATCAACCATAAAAAATATTTGGAAGGACCACAAATACTTGGAGGTTAAAGAACATCCTACTAAAGAATTGCTGACATGTAATTTTAAGTTAAAAATCTAATCAACAAATATAGATTGATAATAATGAGCAGTCAGACATATTTTTAACTATATCATTTCTCCAAAGAAGTATTAACCTCTACCTGGATAAAACCTACAGTGGGCTGTTTTCATGCAAAATATTTTTTTCAAAAGTGGCAAAACCCAATATTTACTTTAAATAGTTCTTTAGTTTTTCCATAATATTTTCTAAGACAAATGTCATTGTCAAGATACCAAAGCACTTAATTCCTCGTTTGAAGTACTATGTGTCCAGTTTCACACCTTCCCCATATCCTTTCTGTAAGAAAAGACAGTATTTCAAGCATTATCTCCTTAAATGTTACAATATATTTAGCTGAGCCTGTCTGTGAATTAAAAGACTCCCTTGAGCATAAGTTTGTCATAAGATTTATATTTATTATCTGCTAGAAACTTCAGATGATCTCAAAAATAACGTTCCCACATTAAGTTTTTCCTGGGGTGCCTGGCTGTCTCAGTCAAAAGAGTACCCAATTCTTTTTGTTTGCTTGTTTGCTTTTTTTTTTCTAATAGTTTATTGTCAACTTGGTTTCCATATAACACCCAGTGCTCATCACAACAAGTGACCTCCCCCATGCCCATCACCTCCCTTCCCCTCTCCCCTGCCCCCATAAGCCCTCAGTTTGTTCTCCACATTCAAGAGTCTCTCATGGTTTGCCTCCCTCCCTCTCCCCCACTATTTTTCCCCTTCTTCTCCCCCATGGTCCTCCGTTAAGTTCCTCCTAATCCACCTCTATGTGAAAACATATGGTAGCTGTCCTTCTCTGCCAGACTTTATTTCACTCAGTATAACACCCTCAAGTTCCATCCACGTTGCTACACGTGGCCAGATTTCATTCTTTCTCATTGCCATGAGTATTCCATCGTATAGATAAACCACATCTTCTTGATCCATTTGTCAGTTGATGGACACTTAGGCTCTTTCCATGTTTTGGACTACTGTTGAGAGTGCTGGAGAGTGCTGCTATGAACATTGGGGTACATGTGCCCCTATGGATCAGCACTCCTGTATCCCTTGGGTAAATTCCTAGCAGTGCTATTGCTGGGTCCTAGGGGAGTTCTATTGTTAATTTTTTGAGGAACCTCCATACTGTTTTCCAGAGGGGCTGCACCAGTTTACATTCCCACCAACAGTGGAGGAGGGTGCCTGTTTCTCCACATCCTCGCCAGCATCCAGAGTCCTCTGATTTGTTCATTTGAGCCACTCTGACCAGTGTGAGGTGGTATCTCAACGTAGTTTTGATTTGTATTTCCCTGATGAGGAGGGACGCTGAGCATTGTTTCATGTGTCTGTTGGCCATCTGGATGCCCTCTTTGGAGAAGTGTCTGTTCACATTTTCTGCCCATTTCTTCACTGGATTAGTTGGTTTTTGGGTGTGGAGTTTGGTGAGTTCCTTATAGATTTTGGATACTAGCCCTTTATCTGATATGTCATTTGCAACTATCTTTTCCCATTCCATTGTTTGCCTATTAGTTTTATGGATTGTTTCCTTGCCGTGCAGAAGCTTTTTATCTTGATGAGGTTCCAATAGTTCATTTTTGCTCTTGATTCCCTTGCCTTTGGGGATGTGTCAAGTAAGAAATTGCTGCAGTGGAGGTCAAAGAGGTTGTTTCCTGTTTTCTCCTCTAGGGTTTTGATGATTTCCTGTGTCACATTCAGGTCCTTTACCCATTTTGAGTTTATTTTTGTGTATGGTGTGAGAAAATGATCTAGTTTCATTCTTCTGCATGTTGCTGTCCAGTTCTCACAGCACCATCTGTTAAAGAGGCTGTCTTTTTTCTGTTGGATACTCTTTCCTGCTTTGTCAAAGATTAGTTGGCTGTACATTTTGGGGTCCAAATCTGAGTTCTCTATTCTATTCCATTGGTCTATGTGTCTGTTTATGTGCCAATACCATACTGTATTGATGATGACAGCTTTGTAGTAGAGGCTAAAGTCTGGGATGGTGATACCTCCCATTTTGGTTTCATTCTTCAATATTACTTTGGCTATTCAGGGTCTTTTGTGGTTCCATACAAATTTTAGGATACTTTGTTCTAGTTTTGAGAAGAATGTTGGTGCAATTTTGATTGGGATTGCACTGAATGTGTAGATTGCTTTGGGTAGTAATGACATTTTAACACTATTTATTCTTCCAACCCATGAGCATGGAATGCTATTCCATTTCTTTGTGTCTTCTTCAATTGAAAAAAACTTCCTTCATAAGTTTTCTATAGTTTTCATCATACAGATCTCTTTGGTAAGGTTTATTCCTAGGTATTTTATGGTTTTGTGCAAATGTGAATGGGATCAGTTTCTTGATTTCTCTTTCTGTTGCTTCATTATTGGTGTATAAATATGCAACCGATTTCTGTATGTAGATTTTGTACCCTGCAACTCTTCTGAATTCATGGATCCGTCCTAGTAGGCTTCTAGTGGAGTCTGTCAGGTTTTCTATGTAGAGTATCATGTCGTCTGTGAAAAGTGAAAGTTTGACTTCTTCTTTGCCAATTCGGATGCCTTTGATTTCCTTTGGTTGTCTGATGGCTGATGCTAGGACTTCCAGCACTGTTAAACAACAGTGGTGAGAGTGGACATCCCTGTCATGTTCCTGAGCTCAGGGGGAAAGCTCTCCGTTTTTCCCCATTGAGGATGAGGTTAGCTGGGAGCTTCTCATAGATGGTTTTTACTTTGTTTAAGTAAGTTCCTTCTATCCTGACTTTCTCGAGGGTCTTTATTAAGCAGGGATGCTGTATTTTGTCAAATGCTTTTTCGGCATCTATCGACAGGATCATATGGTTTTTATCTTTTCTTTTGTTAATGTGGTGTATCACAATGATTGATTTGTGAATATTGAACCAGCCCTATAACCCAAGAAAGAATCCCACTTGATCATGGTGGATAATTCTTTTTATGTGCTATTACATTCGATTTGCAAGTATCTTGTTGAGTATTTTTACATCCGTATTCATCAAGGATATTGGACTGTAGTTCTCTTTTTTTGCTGAGTTTCTGTCTGGCTTAGGAATCAAAGTGATACTGGCTACATAAAATGAGTCCGGAAGTTTTCCTTTGATTTCTATTTTTTGGAATAGCTTGAGAAGAATGGGTATTAATTCTGTTTTAAATGTATGGTAGAATTCCCCAGGGAAGCCATCTGGCCCACGGCTCTTATTTGTTGGGAGATTTTTGATCACTGATTCAATTTCTTCACTAGTTATGGGTCTATTCAGATTTTCTATCTCTTCCCATGTGAATTTTGATAGTGAGTGTGTGTTTAGGAATTTGTCCATTTCTTCTAAGTTATCCAATTTGTTGGCATATAATTTTTCATAGTATTCCCTGATAATTGCTTGTATTTCTGAGGGGTTGGTTGTAATAAGTCCATTTTCATTCATGATTTTGTCTATTTGAGTGCTCTCTCTTTTCTTTTTGAGAAGCCTGGCTAGAGGTTTGTCAATTTTGTTTATTTTTTCAAAAAAGCAACTCTTGGTTTCATTGATTTGTTCACCTGTTTGTTTGTGTTTTTTTGGTTTCTATATTGTTTCTTTCTGCCCTGATTTTTATTATTTCTCTTCTCCTACTGAGTTTGGGGTGCTCTTGTTGCTCTCCTTCTAGTTCCTTTAAGTGCGCTGTTAGATTTTGTACTTGCACTTTTTCTAATTTCTTGAAATAGGCCAGGAGTGCAATGTACTTTCCTCTTAGGACTGTCTTTGCCGCATCCCATAGAGTTTGGATTGTTGTGTTTTCATTTTCATTTGTTTCCATATATTTTTTAATTTCTTCTCTAATTGCCTGATTGCCTAATTTGTTCTTTAGTAGGGTGTTCTTTGGAGGTTTTCCAGACTTCTTGTGATTGATTGCAAATTTCATAGCATTGTGATCTGAAAGTGTGTATGGTATGATCTCAATACTTTTATAGTTATTGAGGGCTGCTTCATGTCCCAGTATGTGATCTATCGTGGAGAATGTGCCATGCGAACTTGAGAAGAAAGGGAATTCCATGGCCACAGGATGTAGAGTTCTAAATATATCTGTCAAATCCATCTGGTCTAATGTGTCATTCAAGTCCATTGTTTCTTTAGTGATTTTCTGTTGATTTTCTAGTTGATCTATCCATTGCTATAAGTGGAGTATTAAAGTTCCCTGCTATTAGCACATTCTTACCCATAAGATTGTTTCTGTTTGTAATTGCTTTATGTATTTAGGTGCTCCCATACTCAGTGCATTGACATTTATAATTCTTAGCTCTTCCTGATGGATAGACCCTGTAATTATTATATAATGCCCTTCTTCATTCCTTGTTACTGTCTTTACTTTAAAGTCCAGTTTGTCTGATATAAGTATAGCTACTCCAGCTTTGTTTTGACTTCCAGTAGCATGATATATATTTCTCCATCCCCTTACTTTCAATCTGAAGGTGTCCTCAGGTCTAAAATGAGTTTCTTGTAGACAGCAAATAGATGGATTTTGGTTTTTTATCCATTCTGCTACCCTATGTCTTTTGATTGGAGCATTTAGCCCATTTATATTCAGTGTTATTATTGAAAAATATGGGTTTAGAGTCATTGTGTTCTTTGTAGGATTCATGCTTGTGGTGGTGTCTCTGGTACCTTGTGTTCCTTGCAACATTTCCCTCATAGAGTCCCCCTCAGGATTTCTTGTAGGGCTGGTTTAGTGGTGACTAATTCTTTCAATTTTTGTTTATTTGGAAAGACTTTTATCTCTCCTTCTATTCTGAATGACAGGCTTGCTGGATAGAGGATTCTTGGCTGCATATTTTTTCTGTTCATCACATTGAAGATCTCCTGCCATTCCTTTCTGGCCTGCCAAGTTTCAGTAGATAGGTCTGTCACCACTCTGATAGGTTTCCCTTTGTACGTTAGGGCCCTTTTCTCCCTAGCTGCTTTCAGAATTCTCTCTTTGCCCTTATATTTAGCCACTTTCACTATGATATGTCGTGCAGAAGATCGATTCAAGTTATGTCTGAGGGGAGTTCTCTGTGTCTCTTGGATATCAACGTCTGTGTCCTTCCCCAGATTGGGGAAGTTCTCTCCTATAATTTGTTCAAGGACTCCTTCAGCACCTTTCCCTCTCTCTTCCTCTTCTGGAATTCCTATGATATGGATATTATTCCATTTGATTGTATCGCTGAGCTCTCGAACTCTCCTTTCGTGTTCCTGTATCAGTTTATCTCTCTTTTTCCCAGCTTCCTCTTTTTCTATAATTGTGTCTTCTAAATCACTTATTCTCTTCTCTGCCTCTTCAGTCTGTGCATTGGACACCTCCATTTTATTATGCATCTCATTTATAGCATTTTTTAATTCATCACAACTATTTTTAAGCTCCATACTCTTTGTAGCAATAGTTTCTCTGATGTCTTCCATGCCTTTTTCAAGCCCAGCAATTAATTTTATAACTATTGTTCTAAATTCTTGTTCAGTTATGTTGCTTATATCTGTTTTGAGCAGTTCTTTGGCTGTCATTTCTTCCTGGAATTTCTTTGGAGGAGAGTTCTTCCATTTCATCATTTTGGTTAGCTTTCTATCTTATGTTAATTTTAAAAGCTTGTTATGCACTCTGCACCTGCGAGTACTGCTGTATTAAAGGCTGTATTTGACTGTCCAGGGCATGTCTGTTCAGGAAGTGTACTTTGAATGGTGTCTCTTTGTCTCTCTTGTTGAGACTTTGGTTATTTTATTTCCCTACTCGTAGTGGTATTTGGCACTCTCCACCATGTGTACTTTGGCTTGTTTCTTGAGGTAGCCGCTATAAGGTAGTCCACTATAAGTGGACTCTGTCTCCTTTTCCTCCCAAACTCCTGAATTCTGTAAGGGTTCCTATGGCTTCAGGCCTTCTCCATTTGAGAGACAGGGTGGGTGAAATGTATGGAGCTCTCTACTTCTCTGCCATCTTGCCTCCCTCTGTGATGTAATTTTCTGTTCTTAAGAAAGCCCATATGTGAAGACCCTAGAATCCAGGCAACATGTTGTCATGAGCCATGCTATACTGCTGGTAAAACACTTTGTCCTGGGGTCAAATGAGAGCAGCCCTAAAACATCAAAAGTTATTTCCAATGTCCAGTTGGGAGATCTGAGTGGTGCAGGCGTGGGCTCATCTCAAAAGGTTACCCAATTCATGATCTCAGGGTCATGTGTCCAAGCCCCAGGGATGTAGAGATTATTTAAAAAAATAATTTCTTTTAAAAAGCATATGTATCCCTATTAAAATTCTTTTCCTTTATTTTCAAAAAATTTTAAAGAAATTATTTAAATATTTCTATTCCTTTTGCCTATTTCTGTAGGGGTCTAAGTGTTGTGCATGCTGTCTTGTGTGAACAAAGGGGATTATTAGTAAATGGGGTCATTATCTGATATAGGCTCAGCTAGCTTCACATACCACATAAATAGTATCTATGCAATAATTCTAAAGATACATATAATTACTAAAATCCATCTTGTTGCATATTTTATCTATTTTTATATTATAAAACATCTAACAAACTTTCACTATATACACAATTTTAAAGGGTAAGTAGCTAGCCAAAATTAGCAAACTTGTATGAAAATTGGAAGCTATTAAATTGTTGGTAATCAGTTTTGTATTACATATCTTCCATTCTCTCTGAAATGGGCCTCAGTACGTGATTTTGTTAAGTAATATTCAGAATGGTAAAATTGATTTTAAGATCCTGAAAATATATGATATTCTGCAATGAAATCTCTAAAACTACGGTGACACATGGAAGTTTAAAAAAAAAAAAAAACAGGGGAAAGAGGGCTGTAACCAAAACATTGATTCTTGCTACAAAACTGCTTTGTATCAATCTCATACCAAGTCACTGTAGCAGGCAACAAGAGATTTAAAAATTGCAAACAATTCACCAACACTGAACTGCCAAGGTTCCAGGCAGGCAGGTATAACACCTATCTCCCACTTGCTGACATAATATTTTAACCAGGAATGAGGTATCCTTTTGATGCCACTTTTTTGTTATTGAAGATGTATCTTGTGGGCTTAATTACAACTGAATTTTGACAGCAGTGGCCAACAAAGGATATAGGATTCCTCTATTTTGTGGTTCAGGGTACTAAAGAAATATATCCAAAACGACAGAAGACTCTAATGCCTCTAATGGCTCTGCTCATGTCAGCTGGAAAGAACACCTTGGGAACTGCACAGCAGGTATTCTACATATATGCAAATGAAGGTAATGAGTAGTTGAGAAATGCACCCAAGGCCATGGGCCATAAGTGACTCAGACTGGGTGTTAACAGAAGTCTGCTTGATTTTTCAAATCCACACAACACACCATGGACTCAGATTTTATATGCCACCTTATCCACACCTTAATTTTAAAAATTTTAACCAACTTTGGTCCAGATCCACAAAGACTAGTAAAGACTTATAGTTAGAATAAAAATGTTCCTTCTTATATTTCACCTTGTGCTTCTGAATTTGATCTCGATGGAAATCTTTTTTTTTTTTTAATGTTTTATTTATCTCTAGGAGAGAGAGAGAGAGACAGCGTGAGCAGGGGAGGGTCAGAGAGAGAGGGAGTCACAGACTGAAATAGGCTCCAGGCTCTGAGCTGGCAGTCAGCACAGAGCCTGATGCAGGGCTCGAACCCACAAACCGTGAGATCATGACCTGAGCGAAAGTCGGACGCTTAACCGACTAAGCAACCCAGGCGCCCCTCGATGGAAATCTTAAGGGTGTTAAGGTCCTTAGTAATTCATCAGGATTGACTCCAATTGTGAGACATAGAATGACATGTCGAGGAACAAAAATTGGCCTAATTTCCTAGACCTGTCCTCTTGGGCCATCCACCTACAAGGCATCTGACACCATCTTTTCAGATTGGCCTCTTCCATGAAACAGGATCACGGCAGTTTGTAAATTCCAGAGCCACAAATTCTTTAAGCTCAACTGAGATAAAAACAGATGAGAATATTCCTGATAATCCATCTTTTTGCAAATAACTGATTTAGAGGTATACTTGATGCAGTAGTGATCTGAGATAAAAAAAACAATCTCTTTAAAACCATCATAAGAACAAAAAATTTCTTCCATGGTCCTACAAAAATCAGAACTTCTTGGTCAAGGTTTCTTAATAAATTTCCAAGGAAAGGTAAGTACTTTTGATAGGTCATGACAGAGACCCTCAGCCCTCTTCCTGTCTCTTCTAACAGTCAATTGAAGGCTCAGGACACTGGATCTGTCAAAAACAAAAGCAGTACATCAGACGCTTTTGTTAGGTGTAAGGATGTGCTATTCATGAGGTAAAAAAGTGGAAGACAATAGCAAACATAGACAGCATTTGAAGAGAAGACCAAATCAGAAAACAGAGAAGAGTATGTCAAAAAAAAAAAAAAGTCAATCAGAGGAGCAAGCAAGAGAGAAATAATCAAGGTATACTGTTTCAAAGAAAAAGACTGGGAAGTTCAGAGTGCTTGGTGGGAGGCAATGCCTGAAACAATTTCCTGACATGAGAGAATAAGGGCCCCCTTGAGTGTGGGTAGCAAGGAGTCCATTTAAGATGGTGAAGGGGAAGATTTTTATGGTTTATTTTTTCCTTTTAGAGCATACAGATGAATTATAAGCCTTTAGACAGATTTTCACCAATACTGTCATAAAGATCATTTCTGGTTATGGTTCCTGCAATGTGGCCTTACTATTGCAATCATACCTAGCTGATATTAGGTATTCAGTACACATTTCTGAAGCGGAATCTAAGAAATAGCTTTTTAATGAGGAAATGCTATTTTCCTCACAGATAGTATCTATCATGGCAGATGATTCACACCAATGCCTTATAAACAGCATTAATTCCTTAGGAAATTTCTCCATTGGGCCCTCCTTTCATACTAAATTCAAGATACTAGCCAAACTTGGCTGGGTTTGGGTGGCTCAGATGCTTAAGCATCTGACTTCAACTCAGATTATGATCTCACAGTCTGTGAGTTCGAGCCCCACCTCCAGCTCTGCACTGACAGCTCAGAACCTGGAGCCTGCTTTGCATTCTCTGTCTCCCTCTCTCTGCCCCTCCCCAACTCTCTCTCTCTCTCTCTCAAAGTAAATAAACATTAAAAAAAAAAACCTTTAAAAAGGTATTACCCAAACCCTGCAGTGCTAAGTGTATGTCAGTATGTATGTATGTATGTATGTATGTATGTATGTATGTATGTATATGAAGACAGGTCAGGGTTCTACTGACATCAGTACCTGCCTTGAAGAGAGCCACCTGGGTGGCTCAGTTGGTTGAGTATCTGACTCTTGATTTAAGCTCAGGTGATGATCCCAGGATTGTGGATTGATCCTCATGTCAGGCTCCACACTGAACATGGAATCTGCTTATTCCCTCTCTCTCCTCCTATCCTTTCCCCAACTCTCCCTCTCTCTCTCTCTAAAATAAAAAAATAAAAAAAAATAAAAAAAAAACTTGCCTTGAAGACAGAGCAGCTACATGATACACAATATGGCTTTGCAGCAGCAGACCAGCAGATAGCCCATGACTTTGACTTTCAGTCTTGGTCTTCAAAGCCAGTAGACAAACATCAAATAGACAATGTATACCAATTATTCCAGCATTGCGTGTGTAAGTTAGCCTTTAAAAGAGATACTAAATGAGGCTTGTGATCTGTTAAATTATAAAGGAATTGAGGTAATTATGAAACTGATTCTTCAGACAGTAAAAATGATGATGATCATGTACGAAGAGCTTACCATGGACCTAGTATCTGTGCCAGGTGTTTTACATACATATAATATTCACAACAGCCAGGCAAAGTGAGTATTGTGAGTATTATTGGCCCCATTATGCACGTGAGGAACCTGAGGCTAAAAGAAGGTAAGTAACTGGGGTAATTGGGTGGCTCAGTCAGTTAAGCATCTTACTCTTGATTTCAGCTCAGATCATGATCTCACGGTTCATGGGATGAAGCCCCATACTGGGCTCTGTACTGACAGCATGGAGCCTGCTTGGGATTCTCATTCTCTAAATAAACAAACAAACAAACAAACAAAATAAGGTAAGTAACTTACAGGATATAAGTTATTTACCAATAACTGAGCTAGAGTGCTGACTCAGAGATGCCTGGGTCTAACGTATGGGCTCTTTTCATCATACTATGCTACTTTGAACAGTTAGCTATTAGTGCTCAGGGCCACTGCCCATGTTGTTGCTCAATGCAACTCCACAACCATAAAGAGATCTGTCAGTGGTAATAAACAGTAGTTTATATTCAACTTAATATACTGGAACAGAGTCAGAAGTTAAAACTGCCATTCTTCTTTTTCACAAATTCAACAGGGTGGTCACTTTTTTCCCAGCCTATGATTAAATATATTAGCAAAGGTTGACTTCTGCAGAAGGAAAGCACAGAATAAATCAAGTATGCTTCCCAAAAGCTTAAAGCTCTTTTTTTTTTTTTTTACAAATAGTTTATTGTCAAATTAGTTTCCACATAACACTCAGTGCTCATCCCCACAAGTGTCCAGCTCCATGCCCATCCTCCCCTCCCCCCCACATCCATCAGTCCTCAGTTTTTGTCAGCATTCAAGAGTCTCTCATGGTTTGCCTCTCTCCCTTTCCCCCACCATTTCCACCCTTCTTCTCCCCCTTGTTCCTCCATCAAGTTCCTCCTCCAAAAGCTTAAAGCTCATACTTCGTGAAGAGCAGGCACATCATGAATTGTAAATATCTTTTCCCAGGTGCAGCCTATTTCATAGAAATGATGAAATGACCCAAGAAAATGAAGCTAGAATCCTGATTTTCCAAAAACTGAAAGTTGACATATAAGTACAATGTATGATTTCCTGATACATTCGCTTGCGTTAAGCCTGTCATGATCACGATCATAAAGGAAGCTTGTGGGAAGTACAAAAAATGCTGGATATGATAACAAAAGTCCTGAATCCCCTGTCCCAGTTCTGTTACGATTTAGCTCCAAAATTCTGGGCCATTTAACTTCTCTGAGCCTCAATTTCTTCATCTTCTAAATGGGGAAAATGAATCCTGCCTTTCACAAAAGTGAAAAGCATTGTATAAATCTCAAATGCTGCACAAATATGCCACCACATTCAGAATACAGAGCAGGACTCAGACTAGAAGCATTAGGAACTCTCCATTTGCCAAATCCTGTCCCCACATGGCTTGCTTAACTTCCTGTCTTAAGTTCCGTGAGATTTCCCTAGATGTTATTTCTAGTATGTTATCCCTCATCCCACTTATTATATTTGATTGCTTCAGTGGGTGTCGGTCCCCAGCAGTCAAACCAATCCATGACTAATGCAACAAATTCCCCCAAAGAACTTCCCCTCTAGCCCAACAGCAAAGAGCTGTTGGACCAATAAATCACTGTCATGGCTGTAACTTCAGTGCCTTATTTACAGTTCACCTACAGCTTCCAAAAAGTTTCACAGTAAAGAGAAATGTATAATTTATTCTAGGATAATTTGTTTGCTCATATACTCTGGAGCTCTGGGTCTCTTCTCAGAGATGTGTACATCTCCTATTTTAAAATGACATATGCAATTATAAAGAACAACTTTATCTACAAAGAACAGCTCTATCTCTTCCTTGCAGATTATCAATACGTCTAAAATAGTGTGGGAAATTGGTTGACAATTTCCTCTTGTTAATTCCTAATGATGCAAACAGATTTTCTTAACAGGCTTTGATACTGACCAGTTGTGATGAAAAGTGAAAGGTTTTCGTTTTTAAAGGAACTATCAGTGTTGCATGCTCATAACTCAGCTTCCAGAAATATCAACTGTGTAGTCCATGTCAAAGTTGTCTCACAGCTTCACTAAAGGGCATTGTGAAAAGATGCTGTTAAATATTTCATTACTCATTGTTTATACAGCACAACAGAGGCAGCGGGTCATTGTGCATAAGAGTACAAATTGTGGGGGCACCTGAGTGGATCAGTAGGTTGAGTGTCTGACTCTTGGTTTTGGCTCAGGTCATGATCTCACAGTCATGAGATCAAGGTCCCTACACAGACACAGACACACACACACACACGCTCTCTCTCGCGCTCTCTCTCTCTCTTTCTCTCTCTCTTTCAGAACAAAACAAAACAAAACAGACAAACAAAAAACCAAATTGTGGCTCCAAACAACCTGAGTTACACCAGCTTATTAGCTGTGTGATCTTAGGAAGTTACTTAACCTTTCTGTATCTCAGTTCTTTCAATTATACAATGGATTGATAATTGACCTACCATATAAACTGTTGTGTGTAATAAATGAGTTAATATATGTAAAGTGCTTAAGACAATGCCTGGAAAACACTAAGGTCCTTTTAAATGTTAGCTATTACTACTATTATTATTTTTCCTGCACTGGTATTAAGGGCCTATATTGCATGCAGTGAAGTTTCCTGAGGCATCTTATCCCAAACTCTCTGAACATGATGCAACTGCTGGGATCACTACATGTAAATAATCGATATCATCTGATGTCAGAGGGTGTGAATTGCTAACACAACTTCTGGAAGGCATTATAACACATTCTTGAATTTCCTATTCTGTCAAGGAGCTGTCTTCTTTCACAGACAGGACTGATACGACCTTGAGTATGTGATCAGAACATGAGTATAATCCCAATATCTTCCATAATAGTAAAAGTACAGAGTCTAGACAAAGTCAGACAACATGGATTTGCATCCTGGCTCTGTCACTTACTAACTGTGCAAATTTGGACAAGTTACTAACTCTTTCAAAGTCCAGTCTCTTCATATGTAAAATGTGGAAAGTAATATTATCTATCTCATAGAACTCTGTGAGGGTTAAATAAGATAACTACATTTTAGCACAGTGCCTAGTACATATACTCAATAAGTGTTACCTATTGCTGTTAATCTTTCTATGGTTTGGTTAGTCTTGTTGATATAAGTTCTTGGTCTATATATTAATCAAAAAACAAATTATAGGAGCCACTGATACTGTAAGACATAAAATGCAAGGATGAAATTTTACTGGCAGAAGTCTTTTCTTGGCCATTATAATGTTGAATTTAGTTCACTTGAAGATGCATTTTTGGAAGATTTTATTATAAACCTTACAATATCGACCAATCCTGTAGTTGTTGGCTAATTAATTTCTAGAAATATGTTGAGAAAGTAGTTGACCTCTGTAATATTATCATCAATGCTTCCTTTCTACTAAGGTTTTTTTTGTTTGTACAATTTACGAATTCAGATCAAAACTTCAAAATGATAAAATCATAGCTAAGTCAGAGGCTATCTAACCCATCAAAGTCAGGCAGACATGACTTAAATACGGTTTGCCTTTGGCAAAGCTGAGCTAGTCATTTCATCTTTGGTTCCCTTGTAACTTTTCTTTACTCTTCTCAATCAATGAACCTTTCCTGGTCCCATTATTGCTCTTACCATGTGGTAGTTTATTTCTGCTAGTGTTAATGAATTAACTTGTTCACTGATGGGCTTCTACAGATATTTGGAGATTCTTAAAGTTGGGAAAGTCAGAAAAATTGAGGGAAACTAAGCTACAATAGTAGAATTATAGGTTGTAAAGTTGTTAGTGTGGGACAGAGAACATTGCCTGATATCTTTTTGTCTGTTATTCCTATGTCTAAGGCCTCTCTTGCTCATGTGGACTCATTTGTATTCTTAGATTGGAATAATTATACCGAAAACTTTCTTTTTGACTTGGAGACAAAGAGGTTCAGATCCTAAGACCTAATCGTTGGCTATATCCTCTACTGCAGTTGATGAGAAGACCAAAAGCAAACCTGAATCTAAATCATTTCTTTCTTAAAGATATCACCCAATGGCTATACCAAGGAATGGCTTATCCCCAGTGTTCCCAAAGATAAATAAGGACAACATGTTGCTACTCAACTACAGGTCTATTACAAGTCCCCTAGTCTACACCTCCAGCCAGATGGCACCCTTGAGCCACTCCCTATAACATTCTGGAGCAGCCACTGGTAATAGTTGAGTGACTTGGACATGAGGCTCATTCAACACTAAGCATACCTTGCTAACAAGATACTAATTTTACAACTCTTGGGAAGAAGTATTCTGTAAGGTTTTTCTTCTTCCTTTCCATAATTAACATGAAATTTTAGAACTGAAAATCTTAGAAATCATTTTTTTAGCCCTCTCATGTTACATATGAAGATTCAAGCTCCACAGAGAACAGGTTATCAGCCCAAATTCTCATGGGTGATGAGTGCAGAGCAAACCAGATCTGTGTTCCTCTCCTGCTCACAGGCCTTCCGTGGTCCATTGTCTTCAAAGTGGCCCCATCTTCCTATCTTGCCCCATCCTCCTATCTACTGCTATCCAGGATGAACTCCTTGTTGCCTCATAAGCATTCTATGTAGGAAATGATTAAGAGCAGAATTAGATACATTAGAAGACACATTCAATAATCTAGGTGAAATATAATGGTGACTTGGACTGGTGCTGAGGCAGTAAGGTGGAAAAAAGTGGAAAGACTTGAGATGGCTTTTACAGAGTAAATCTAAAGAACTTTTTGATGGATTTAACAGGGTGGGTGAAGAAAAGGTAGGAATCAAAAAGGATGCCTAGACTTCTGGTGTGGGTAACTGAGGCTAAGGAAGATGAGATAGGGGAAGGAGAGTGTTGGGGGATGAGGCAGTAAAAAAGTTCTCTCAATGTTTCGGATAAAATAATCTATTTGAGAGGTGGCATGGACCATGTGAGAGATGGAACAACTCTTCCCCTTCTCTTAATTCCAGAAGGATAGATTTCCCTTAACATTCCAGCCTTTGAACCCACCCCTTCCTCTTCCCAATAGAGACAGTGTAAGTCACCTGATTCGAATGGTAGAGAGACTAATTCCGTATGCATAGCCCAGCCTCTTGCTCCCCTTAATCTTCTGGAGTTAGGCTGCCCACAGAAAGCATTCCTCTGCTCTGTTCCTCAATACTCTAAGTTTCAAAAGGAGAGGCCCTTATGTGGAGACGATGGTGGGCATCTAGCATTGTCTGCATCTGGGAGACTAGTTCTATTTAATTCTGGAGGTATTATAAGCCTACAAACATGAGCCCATACCCCAGTATCTGCTCAACAAGTTAGAAATGTGATATTTTGATGTCCCGCTTCTTCTTTTGTTATATCTCTCATCTCAGCTAGCACAGGGCAGGAAAGAGAGATGTTATTTAAGGGGTCTTAACAGATCTCAAGAGTGGGAGAAACAGTGATAAAGGAACAGAATCATCCTGACTCTGACAGTTATGGACCTGTGACTCAGGAGAAGGCCTCAGGGCTTGCTTCTTAATCTACAAAAAGAGGGCTAATGACATAATTCATGAGATAATTCTGTAAAAGTGCCAGGTTCAAATTAATATTTAAATATAGGAAACATTAATTTTAGTTCCAAATGCACCAAGGAACTTAAAGATGGAATTTCTGCAGAGAAAACAAAAATAACAGACAAACTAATATTTCTATTGTAATAATAATTATTGTAGATATTTTGCAACACATACCTCCTTCGGCAAATGGTGGTTTATCAAAGTGACAGCAAGCAAGAAACGAAAGAGAAAAAAAAGTACTCTAATAACCATTTTTTTCACATTTTCTTACTTCAAATGTTAAAAAACTGACCTATTCTCTGACTTTGTACATTTACAGAGAATTTGAGAATTAGAAATGCATTCATAATAAATGGAAGGGAAAAAATAACTTTTATAAAGCTGGAGTGATTAAAAAGAAATACACTTCTGCACACAAGCCAGGCATTATATTCTGCTAAAAATAATGAAGGAAGATGCAGATGTTAAGTTTCAATGCGGTTTTCAGTCATGAGAAAACCTGGGCTCTAGGAAACAGGGCCACACAGCTTATAAAGTTTGGTTAATTCTCCCTTTAATGGCTTGTCACGGAAGGGCAGCAGCAAGTCCTGTGGCTGAATTTTACAAGTGACTAAGCAAGTTTCAGAGCTTTGATACATTGGGGGAGAAGCAATATAATAACAGAGATGATTAAATCCCACATGCTTCGTGGTGGATTCGGAAGGATGGAAAATATTTCTTTCCTGTGTACAAAAGGGAAGAAAGAACCCTTCAGGAGATTTTCACCATCAGGAACTTTGGGTTAATGGAGACAGGACCGCAAACAATCAGCCTGAGAAGTGGGAACTTCTGTGTTGCCATTGCAAAAAAATCCTGGTGGATACTAAACTAAGAGATACACCAAAGAAATTATATTTATCATTGTTCTTGTTTTAATAAAAGCCTGGAAGCTATATACCAAGTGTTTAAATACTAATTTCCCTGTCACTTGTTCTACTTAGAATGCACTCAAGGAGCAAGGTCTTTTTCATATTGTAAGGCATTGACCCTCATGAAATAAATCACAACCAAGGGACACATGCGGTAGCAGTTTGAAATGTAATTAAAATTGTATGTTTTAAAAGAAAAGCAAATATTTCATGTATGTGACTTTGAAATTAAAAAGGAAGACACAGTCACAGGCCACATGGAAGTAAGATAGGAAACCTGATTGTTTACTAAGGGAGTCCTATGAGATTTAAAACTTTGATTTGATGGGGTGCCTGGATGGCTCAGTCAGCCAAGCATCTGGGTTTGGCTCAGGTCATGATCTTAAAGATTATGGGTTTCAGCCCCATGTCAGGCTCTGTGCTGACAGCTCAGAGCCTGGAGCCTGCTTTGGTTTGTGTCTCCCTCTCTCTCTGCCCCTCCCCTACTCATGCTCTGTCTCTCTGTCTGTCTCTCTCTCTCTCAAAAATAAATAAACATTTAGAAAAATTATTAAACTTGATTTGTAAATTAAACACTGGGAACAAATAGGGACGCCTGGGTGGCTTAGTCGGTTAAGCGTCCGACTTCCGCTTAGGTCATGATCTCGCGGTTGGTGGGTTCGAGCCCCGCGTCGGACTCTGTGTTGACTGCCAGCTCAGAGCCTGGAGCCTGTTTCAGAGTCTGTGACTTCCTCTCTCTCTGACCCTCCCCTGTTCACGCTGTGTCTCTCTCTCCTAGAAATAAATAAAACATTAAAAAAAAGTTAAAAAAAAAAAAAAACTGGGAACAAATACAGTAAAACCTTGGTTTGCGAGCATAATTCATTCTGAAAACAAGCTTTAATACAAAGCACTTGTGTATCAAAGCAGATTCCCCATAAGAAATAATGGAAACTCAGATGATTTGTTCTGCAAGCCAAAAATATTCATATAAAAATGACTGCTGTAATATAATACAAAATAACAAAGAAAATACAAAATATTAAGAAAAATAAACAAATTAACTTGCATTTTCCTTTGAAAACTGTCATGGATGGTGTGAGGGAGATAAGAAAAAGGAGGGTTATTGTGTAGGATGACTTTCACTATCAGTGATGGAATACCGCTATCCCTTGACTCAAGTGAATCTTTTTCTGCGTGGGGCCATTGTATATGCTCGCACAGATGTTGACTACAGTACAGTATTAATAAACTCTTATCATATACTATATTTAATGTAATTGGCAATAAGGGAGCAGAGGAAAGGGTCTATATCTGCAGGCAGCCTGACCTAGAATGAAGCAAAGCATTCCTAAGCTTACTTTTGTATGGAAAAGCAAAGGACTGTCCATAGGTACTTTGGAGTGACAAAAATAAACTAGTGCCAGTTGTGGGCACCTTCCAACATTCTGAGAAATCACTGAAATCTGTCAAACACTGCAGCCTGAGACCAAATATCTGAGCATGGAAAAGGATCACCCACAATGCCAAGCAGAAGAGAGAGAGAGAGAAGAAGGATTGGCTCAGTTGTGATCATGTGACATTCAGCATCACGTATTACTTGTACTGCAAGGCATCACTCATTTATCAAGTTAAAACTTATTAGAAATGTTTTCTTGTCTTGCAGAACACAGAACAAGTTACTCTCAATCCAAGGTTTCACTGTACTTATTTTCATGTTCTATCACTTTTATGTTAAGGCCAGTATTATCATGGAGGGCCAGAAGAAGACAGGAAAAGAGAAGAGGAATAAGGAAAAGGGGGACAGGCAGGAAAGAGAGGGAAGTTGGGAGGAACAAGGGGAAGCAATTTATTCAAAAGGAAGACAGGAGTGGAATGCCAGCAAAGTGGAAATGGAAAGCATAAAACAAAGAAATGGAGAGAGGAACGGAAAATGGAAAGCCAACAGTTAAGAGGACTCTGAAATATTTTAGATAAACTTGTTTGTTGATACTACTGTTCCAATGAGCTTCAGAGCATTAGCGATTGTGATTGTGATCGCTGTCTTTAGAAATGTCATTTAACTATTTAGCACAACTGGTCACAGATGACTTTACAAGTATTGCCTACTTCTCAAAGGACTCTTTGCTAGGGAAATGATAGGTAATCCAAATAAAAATATCTAGAGTTTAAAAAAGAATCTGACAGTCTCAGAGGATGCTCCCTGGAAACGAGTCCAGACTAGAGAAACACGAATATTTGTGGTCTTTGGGGGAAGATAGAAATGGTAGTGGTGGTGGTCATATGCTTTCATCAAAGGCTTGGTGCTGGACTCTCCCTAAACATTAATTTGGTTTAAATGACCACCCCTAAATTGGAGAGATTCCAGTGTGACCTTTTACAGTCTCCCTAGTGAATCACACTACCTTGCCTAACAGACATCATTATTGCCATTTATATAACCATATGAAGAGAAGAATACATTTCCTTTGCTCATCACTATCTTCCCAAAGCCCCAGGCCTATTATGCTAGTCAGAGTTGATACTTTTTTTTTCTCTTGCTTTCATCCTCCCAGCTTTGCTAATTCCTCTTCTCTACTGGCAATAGACAAATTGCTTGGTTCCCTGTGCCTACACTTCTCTAACATTCACAGCCTGGACCACAATAGCCTAGTACCTGACTGCTTGGCCTGGGAACCCAAGCCATCTCTATGTAGGAAAAAATGAAAGGACCCTTGGCTTATAATTGGCCTAGCTCAGCATTACTGGCCAAACCTCTGGTCTTAATATAACCTTACCACCTAGTACTAGTACCTAGGCAACTTGCCCTAGTGACCGAATTCTCGATTACCATCCTTTTCCGCACTTATTCACGTAACAAGCATGTATGGAGTAACTAACTACTACATGCTAGGCACTGTGCCACGCACAGGGAGTCCTATAAAGTCATAGCATCTGGCCTTAAAGAGTTCACAGCTTAATGGAGAGAAAGACAGGTGAGCCAAAATTAAAATTACCAAAAAGTGGAATAAATAGCAAGAGTCATATGGGTAAAGTGTTATGAAGGTAGGCAGAAAAACAATAAACTTCTGTGGAGTGTTTGCAATCCTCATTGTTCTTACACATAAAACCATAGGACAGGCATTCCCCTGGAATGGCTTTCTGGGTATGCACCCAGGACAGCTACACTGAGCCTCACGCTAAGAAGGGCCTGCTCCACACACACTTGAGGTTGAAGTTGAATTTGTGTTTTGTACATGAAGTCCGATGGAGTATGCCCCAGGGGCTCATAGAGTCCGGCTTCCTGATGAGTTCTCAGACTCCTGCTCCCTGCCCAGGGCCTGGCCCCACGACCTCTACCTCTTTCCACGCAGGGTTCTAACAGCATCAGGTTGACGGGGGGTAGGATGGGAGGGTACCCACATTCTGCTGTTGCCCTCCGTTCCCAGTGAGGTGTGGGCATGGGGATGAGGAGAAACAGGAGCCCGCTGTGTCTCGGGGTCGAGCAAGGCTCTGGCTGTGTTCGTTGCAGGCTGACAGTACCATAACATGTTCAGTCAGCAGCTCTGTGCTGGCCTCTCACCCCCACCCCCCACGCCACCCAGGTCTGATGTATGTGCTGGCACAGAGGTTGCAGTCCTTTGGGGTTGCCCATTCATTGTGGGTGGGGGTGGCTGGCCTGGAGGGATGACTTCCCTGACCTCTGTCAAGAACCCCATTTTGATTTCTCACTGGGCCGCACAAATTATACAGCCAGGTCTAGCCCCATCCCTTGTAACCCTCAGACCTTTAAGATTAGAGGCAACAGGGGCACCTGGGTGGCTCAGTAGGTTAGGGATCCGACTTCAGCTCGGGTCATGGTGTCACGGTTCGTGGGTTCGAGCCCTGCATCGGGCTCTGTGCTGACACCTAGCTCAGAGCCTGGAGCCTGTTTCGGATTCTGTGTCTCCCTCTCTCTCTGACCCTCCCCTGCTCAAGCTGTCTCTCTGTGTCAGAAATAAATAAATCATTAAAAAAAAAAAAAGATTAGAGGCAACAATCTCCTCAGCAAATTTCCTGTCTACAGAGTCCTATTCTCCACTCCATTCTCAACAATGGAAACTAAAACAGCAAGAATTCTCTCCCATTGCTTTCCAGGTCCCTTTTCCAAAGCCCAGCTGATATTTCCTCTCAAGTCTTGTTGTGGGAAATGCTCATGCACATGAGCCCCAGCCAGCGAACACCAGGAGGACCTGTGGGAGAGGATGGCTCCTACACTTCAAGCCACATGGCATGACCGGATGGCTCTTGGGCTGGGATCCACTCAGGAGCGGGAGTGTGGGGGACGGGGGCTGAGTAATATTTGCCTCCCTGCAGGCAGGTATGGTCACAAACCTGAGTTCTAGAGTCTAGAAAGACAACAAAATCGGAGCAGGAAATAATGTGTGCCACTTCCAGACTTGACCCACAAATCCTCCCACGTCACCTGTCCATTTCTCTCTCCCGTCATCTGCCAACCACACGTTGAAGCCCTGTGCTGCAGTTGTGGAGGCCCAGGCAGGCAAGACTACCATCTTGGAGGACAGCTACCCAGTAGTCAGCAAGAGCTGGGCCGAGCTTCCCAAAAGTGAGAAATAAGCTACTGTTGTGTTTCCACTGACCTTGTGAGGCATATCCATTAAAGCAACTACAGTTACTCTATTCATAAATACATGTGTGGAAATTTTTGAAAAAATACATAAAAGACAACACAAAAGAGACGAAAAAAACAAGCCCACCTCTATTAATGTGCTGACAAATCATCTTCCAGCCTTTCCCCATGCGTTATGCCAAGGACTTTTTACTGAGTCCTCACAATGTAACAAACAGCATGTTAAGCACTTTGCATATATAACATCACTTAATCCTGACAATAACCTTTTAAGATAGGTATCATTATCCCCATTGTAGGACTGCAGAAACTAACAATTGCAGAAGTAAAATATGACAACTCTCAAGGGGTTGGGACTGGGAATCACATTCAGTCTGTCTGATTCTGAATTCAACCCCCTCTGTCATGCTTTTGTTATTATTGTTAAGAAAACTGGGATGCTGTTGTTTTATAAATATGCTTTGTCTATTTAATATTTTGTGGGCAACTTCCTCTAATAAAATATTCCATTTTATGATATACATAATCCATTTATCCAAACATTTAGTTGGATGCTTGGGTTGATAATCTTACACTATTATACACTACCATGAGTATTCATATACACAAATCTTTGCACATACCCATAAAAATTTCCTTACAATGATCTGGAATTACTAAATCTGAGGTTATGACTATTTTTTAATGTTTATTTGGGGGAGGGAGGGAGAGAGAGAGAGAATCCCTAGCAGCCTCTGTGCTGTCAGCACAGAGCCCAGTGCAGGGTTCAAATTCACAAACCATAAGATCATGACCTGAACCAAAATCAAGAGTCAGATGCTTAACTGAGCCACCCAGAAGTTATGACTATTTTTAAGGCAGTACATGTTTATTGCAAACTGTCCTACATCAGTGATTTCCAAAAGAGGAGAGGAGGATTTTGTCCCCAGGAGACATTTGGTTATATCTAGAGACATTGTTAATTGTCACACCCAAGCAAGCATCTGGTGTGTAGAGGCCAGGGATTCCAAAACGTTCAAAATGTCAATAGTGCCAATGTTGAAACACTCAAGCTACATAATGGTCTCATTAGGGTATGTCACTCTTGAGATGAAATAAAGGCTACTGTAAGGGCTCTTCCATTGATTTAAATATGATTCACCAAGGACCTAGTTGGTGAATATGCCAGATACCGTAGTAGGTGCTAAGTTAGCATTCAAGGAGGAGGGTCAGAGCAACAGTCAAGAGTAAAGGGAGGAGGTGGTTTGGAAGTAAACTGTAGCTTCACTTGCTGGAGAGAAAGCACATCTATTTCATTTTATACCTTCATATCTTTCCATATCATTCTCATCAAATGATTTCCATATAATTTTGCATTAAATTATACTGTGTCACAAAGCTGCTACAAGAAATGTTATATTGCTACATAGTAGCAATAATAATATTGTTATAGTGCTACATACATAAATGCTTGATCCTTCAAGGTTATCTCTAAGAATAAAATTGGTTGTTAGCTAAAACCTGGAAAGAGCCTAAGTGTCCATCAGTGGACGAATGGATCAAGAAGATGTGGTTTATCTATACCATGCCATGTATGGTATGCCATGGAATATTACATGGCAATGAGAAACAATGAAATCTGGCCATGTGTAGCAACATCCTTGAGGGTGTTATGCTGAGCAAAATAAGTCAGGCAGAGAAGGATAAATATCATATGTTTGCACATATAGGAGGATTAGGAGGAATTTGACGGAGGAACAAGGGGGAGAAGAAGGGGAAAAATGGTGGGGGAAAGGGAGAGAGGCAAACCATGAGAGACTCTTGAATGCTGACAAAAACTGAGGACTGATAGATGTGGGGGAGAGGGGGGATGGGCATGGAGGGGGACACTTGTGGGGATGAGCACTGGGTATTATGTGGAAACTAATTTGACAATAAACTATTTGTAAAAAAAAAAAAAAGAATAATAAGCAATAAATGTTAAAAAAAATAGAAGAATAAAATTGCTTGTTTCTTCAACAGAAAACCCAAGGTCTTAAGTATAAAACATCCTTACGATGACAGTGGCTCCTCTTTTCTCAGCTGACCTTTTTTGTTCTTTAATTTAACATAGCAGATCATCTCAATTTGGTTAATTCAGAGGTGGAGAAATGTTGTCCTGCCCTTTCTATTTTAAATTAGTAGGCACTCCCTGAGCACCAGTTCCTTTCTGGCTATTCAATGGGAGTCAGAGCAGGCATGGAAAAAATAAAAGGACCAGATCAAAAGCTGCTGCTCTGTTTCCTCATTTAAGAGATGGTAGAGAGAGAGGAGAAAGATGCCATGGATCCCAGCTGTGCCATCAGGCTCCTGGCCAGAGATTCTGTGTTCCTTGGCCTGCTTGGTCAATGCTGGACATATTCACTGTCCCTGACTCCTCTCCCTAACTTCTCTGAGCGATAATCTCTGGGCTAGGATCAAAAGGGGATGCTAACACTGTCCTGAGCTTTCAGACTCAGTGCTCAAAGAGAGGAAATAAGGGATGAATCTGACCCGAGTCTCACGTACCTGAAGACAGGAAAAGGAACAAGCCTTAACAGTTGCATAAAGCATATACCCTGTCACTAAGCGGTTCTCCAAAAGCAAAAGCAGCAGCAGCTAAGGGGGAAATGTGAATTCTCCATAAAAGTGGCCATTAGAGATGGGATTATAGCTTCACCTTTCCAGAGGAATTTATGCAGAAAAACTTAGACTGGTTTCCTTAGCAACCCTGGGATAATCTTTCCACAATGTCCCAAGCCTACAGTTCTTAATTCCATTACAGCTGTTATTAAAACTTTAAATATGTAATCATGCACATTAAGCTGCCAAATACCCATAAAAACCATTAGCTCACTAAACTGTATACGGCTATTTAAATGAAAAAGGAGTAACATCTAATTTCTTTAAATTGGAAAAAGTAAAGGTTAAGACATTCCAACAATCTGATAAATACAGGGGGCATGAGTGCGAGGACAATGCATAGTATAAAATTAACAACACATCCCAACAGAAAAACAAAATAAAGAAAGCTTATCTTTTATTTGCAAATAGTCAACATATTTAAAACAAAACTGTGTCATAAATTCCTCCTAGCCTAATAAATTATTAGAGCCTGATTACAAGCACCATGATTTAGTGTTCATTTACCCTGTAATGGCAGCTGTGACAATTTTTTCAGTTTACAAGTATTAGATACAAATACTGTCATTTTAAAAAATCTAGGGGCGCCTGGGTGGCTTAGTCGGTTAAGCGTCCGACTTTCGCTTAGGTCATGATCTCGCGGTTCGTGGGTTCGAGCCCAGCGTCGGGCTCTGTGCTGACTGCCAGCTCAGAGCCTGGAGCCTGTTTCAGTCTGTGACTCCCTCTCTCTCTGACCCTCCCCTGCTCACGCTGTCTCTCTCTCTCTCTCCTAGAAATAAATAAAAAACATTAAAAAATTAAATAAAATAAAATAAAATAAAATAAAATAAAATAAAATAAAAAATCTTTAGGGTTTCAAGAATAAAAGCACGAATGATCAATCTGGAGACTTTATGGGGCAATTCACAGCACAGAAACCCAATGCGTATTATACTAGATTACATATTATACTAGAAAAATAGGCATATTCATCAACTGTAAAAAAAATTAACATAATTATGTTCATTGAATGAAGAATATGTATTATGGCTAGTAAATCCTGACAGTCAAAAATTAATTTAAAGCATTTGATTACTTTACATTTTAAATTAATCATTACCTATATTGGGTATAGGTAGAGTGTGGGGAGACAGAGGTCCAGCAATTAATATGAAGATTTGATTAATGCAGACAAGCAATTCAAATAATTAACCAGTTATCTGGGCTTTGCAAGCCCTATTTTTTTTTCACAAAAAAATCTACAAAATAAGGTCTAAAGAGTAAAAGATGTGCTCAGGGGATGAATTTCCTGGTTTAGTTATATATATGGCCTGCACAGGCTGAACTTTGTGCTTAGAGGTGGTTGAACTGACCACATGAAGGGTATAATTACTCAGTTGAGCAGATCTGCATTAATCCCTATGTGATCTCCTGCAGCAAATGTTAAATGAAATTATGATCTTGATCTTGAGGAGTTCACAGTCAAGAGGTTACATAGTATCCAAATAGTTCTGGTATATGAAAAGAGAAAGAAGTACATTAAAGCATTACAGAAGATGAAAGGAGGGAGAAATCATGTCAGTTTGGCTGGGATGGGGCAGGGATTAGCAAGAGCTTCATGAAGAGGCGCTTTGAGGGTCGAGAGGACTTAAATTGGAAGAGAAAAGGAGAAGGCAAAGGGACAGATATGAATGTGCATACAATAAACAGTGGTCTGTAGAGGTCACACGGAGGGGTGGTGAGCAAAAGGCTCTCCAAAGATCTCTGTTTGGACCCCAGCTCTCTCATTTGCTGGCTGATTGACTTTGAGCAAATTACTCAACTCTCTCAAGCCTCAGTTGCTCTTTCTGTAAAATGGTGTTAGTAATAGCAGACAATGCTTGCTAATGACCTAACGCCTGGCTCAAATTAGTGCTCCATTAACAAAGTTATTGTTAATCCACAGTGGAGCATCCCATTCCCTTCTATCATTATGTTTATTTTTTTTAAAGATTGTTTTAACGTTTATTTATTTTTGAGAGATGGAGAGACAGAGTGTGAGCAGGGGAGGTGCAGAGAGAAAAGGAGACACAGAATTGGAGGAAAGCTCCAGGCTCTGAGCTGTCAGCACAGAGCCCAACGCAGGGCTCGAATTCACGAACTGCGAGATCATGACCTGGGCGGAAGTCGGCTGCTTAAGGAACTGAGCCACCCAGGCACCCCTCATTATGTTTAAATTCTTAAAAATTTTACACCCTTAACAAGCTATCAAAGGTTCCTCATTTTTTCATTTAGATAAAAAGACTTCTTGTACAAAATTTGCAATAGCCTAAAACTATATTTTATGATAGGAAATAGAATTTATCATTAATGTATAAAAACATACTGTTCAGTCATTGAAACCAACCAATTAATAAAAAACCATTGAAAGTATAGAAACTAAATATGTTTTAGTACCAGGAAACCTTCTTTACTATTTTAATCCCAAAAATAAATAAGAATAAATTTAGCCTGAATGCCTATAAATGTCCAGGAACCAAAGTTTCTCCTAAAATATTAGAAGCCCAATCCACTCTCTTATGACTAAAGAGGTTCTTTTATGATTCAAATTCCACTTCCAAAAGAATGCGGTTATACTGCAAAACACCACCCTTAAAATAAGTTACTAAAGTAGCAAGTAGTGGACGTCAAGGATCTTGTTGACTTTCCTGTAAAACAGCTCAAAGCTATTTCGGAGGAAAGCTCATATGACTTTTCAACACTATATTAAATGTGAAACACTAACTTCCAAATTAAGCCAGCCTTGTAAATAAACAGGTGACCCAAACCTCAGGAACCAAAATAAATTGGTCAGATTAGTAAACATTTAGCTTATGGGATGGGAAAAAATTAAGTTAACCTTAAATTACCTCCCCATGATTCTGTAGGAGCTGTACTTCTCTGTAATCTATCCTCATGTACAGAGCAGCAAATGTAATTTGTCACTGTGTTTATCATGATCATGTGTCTGTCAGGAAGAGGGGCTGAAAAAGCAAATGTTTCCTGCTTCAAGAGCAAAATCAATTCTGGTTCTGGGCTAGTGAAAATGTTTGTGGGCTTAGGGGAATTTTTAAAACACTCTGTGCATGGCTGAAATAAGAATTCATAAAACTCCTTTTAAGACTCGTGTCTTAAGACTAGTGTTGGGGTGGGATCAACATCTGCCTTTAAAGCAAATCTCAGCAATTCAATCACAGGACCATAGACCCATGTCTGTCAGCACTGGCTCAGAGAAGAAAGCATATTCCTCAATGAGTTTTCTAGATACATGAAATTAATCCTTTCTGAAGCCAAACATATTTAAATATAGTTATTTCAGTGATTATTCTAAAATGAAATTTAATGAAAGTGAATTTTAAAAATTCATTATATATATTATTTTATATATATACAATAAATACACCTGTATAGTAGAATGCATTTTTAAATAGAACTTTATGTATAATTTTTATTTGTTCATTTTCTATCTCTTCTCTTCAAGGATAAGCAATCAGCTCTCCCTTCTTACATTAGGAGAAAGCAGAGCAAGATTTGAATGAGAAAATATGGAGAAAGAGTAGTCCTGGCAGAAAGGATGAAAAGCACAGAAATGGAAAAGCACAATCCAGGCACTGAAAATGGCACATAATTTCATTAGGATGGAGCTGAAAGGAAGCAGTAGACACTAGCTGAAATAAAATTCAACTTCTCCACCTAATACTCAAAATGACTCAGACTGGGGGCCAGTTTTAGGGACATGTGACTGGGGCAGTTGCATAGGGGTCCCTGCTTCAGGTTTAATGCTGTGCTGTATGAAACTCTTAGTCTTTACCTTTGAATTTGTGCTAACTGAAGTCCAATGGAACAGTAGCATAACAGCTCAGACCTTGGAGCCTTGTCTCATACTCAGTCTTCCCTCCCATTGCCTTCCCAGAACTGGTGCTTGGTCATACATCCATGCTCTGTGTGTCCTGGGCCTTGCCCAGCCTCCCACCTAGTCACCCCTCCCTTGAGACCAGCGGCTACAACCAGGTCACATTAGTTGAGTGAGGAGCCCACATCCTACGTCTGCCACACCCTACATCAGCCTGGCTGGGGTCTGGTTGGGAGCATGCGGAAGGTCAGGTGCATGCCCCATGCTGTCATAGGGAGGAGCAAGGCTGTGGTCGTCTGCAGCCAGCACTGGCAGCATTATGACCGAGTAGACAAGCAACTCAATGAAGACCTCTTACCTACCCCCAATCCAGGTACAGGGTTTCTCAGCATAGAGATATCCAACTAGGGGGTTGGATATCTGCTGTGGGATAAAGCAGCAAACCCTTGGGAAGAGAAGATTAACTTCTCCATCTCCAACAAGGCTCCTGCTTTACTACTTTGCACCACACTCTACAAATTACGTAGCTGGCTCTACTTAGAATCTTTACTCAGCAAGCTTCTTCATCTGTTGCTGATAACAGCATTAAGCTTCTCCATATCATAACACAGGTTGTTATTAACCTCCCTCCCTCCTAGCCCAAATCCACACCTACAGAACATCTTCCATCCGTCCCCTGCTGTCCATTCCCACTGTTCCTGCTTTAGTTCAGTTGTTCATCATGGCTCTATGAGACCATCATAATAGACTCTTAATTGTTATTACTTTTTTCCTAGAGAGAGCAAAAGCAGGGGAGGGGCAAAAAGAGAGGGAGAAAAAGAATCCCAAGTAGGCTCTGTGCTGATACCGCTGCAGGGCTCAATCTCACAAACTGCAAGATCAAGACCTAAGCCAAAATTAAGAGTCAGATGCTTAACGGATTGAGCCACCCAGGCGCCCCACAGCTTTGAGCCTCCTCCTTCAATCCATTCAGCCGCTGACACCAGGTTACCCAAAACACCACTCTAATCCTACTAAAATGTTTTTAAGGGCTCCCTGTAATTGTTAGTCACTGACCAACTGACTGTTAATGAAATTCAAATCTTTAGTCAGGCATTCAAGGTTTTTTCCTCTTTTGCCCTCATGTTACTTTTGCATATTCATTCTACAGCATGGACAATATTTTGTCCAAAGTAAACCACTCACTGTCCTCTGTACACATTTTGTGCTTGCTCATTACTGTGTCTCTGCTGACACCATTTTGCTACACCTGGATCACTCCCCCCAAACCCACAATCATCTCCAATGGTGAAATCTAACCTTTTTGTCAGCTTGAATGGCACCTCCTCCATGAAGTCTTCCATTATGAGCCTAATCATAATGTGAATCCATTCTCCTCTGAGACTAGTCATTTAGTTTGTAACATGTATTAAGTATTGTGCTTGGTATTTATTTGTTTGTGTATACTATATGCCCCTCAACTATAAGCATTTGGAGGGCAAAGAACATGTTCTCTGATCTCTGTACGCTCGCAGTCCCCCCACCCAGGCTTTAGGTATAATGCGCGCTCAGTGCATGTTTGCTGGAACTAATGAATAAGTGAATCTGTTGTGTAAACAGATCAGGTTTTCTGAAAGCCTGGCACACCTGTAACCCTTCTGCGTCATCCCCTTTCCTCCCCCCAGTTCACCTAACAAAACATCCCGGCTGCTTTTCAGACCCAAAGCCCATCAAACACCTGTATGTATCATCATTATCAACACCAACAAAAATATCATCTCACACTTTTTATCAATGTTTAAAGTGCTATATTCTGAATGCTTAGAACAATCTCAAAAAGAACACCTGTTACTTGAGTGCTCTTATTTTCAACCTCTTGAGGGCAACTTTCTCATTACTATATTAAAGTGGGCTGTTTAATAACTTATAACTGTCAGGGGGAAAAAAAAGTAAATTGCACTCACTATGATCCATACTGGCTACCTAAAATGAATTTTTTTCCACTTGCAATTTTCTTCTAATTTCAAGTCTGTTTTTTCAAACGTTAATTTATTTTTTGAGAGAGAGACGGGGCAGAGAGGGGCAGAGAGAAAGAGGGAGAAAGAGAATCCCAAGCAGGCTCCACACTGTCAGCATGGAGCCCAATGCAGGTCTGAATCTCACAAACCATGAAATCATGACCTGAGCCCAAATCCAGAGTCAGATGTTCAACCAACTGAGCCACCCAGGTGTCCCAAGTCTGTCTTTTAGGACTAATTGAAGAAGTAATTGAAAATAATGAAATAAACTAAGGAGGGTTTTTCGTTTTGTTTTGTTTTGTTGCTGTCAAAACTTTTATTCAACATTAGTATTTCATTAGTCCATTCTTGGCTCCAGAATGTTATACTATCATAATTCCATTAGTATCTTTAATGCCTTTCTCTCACCCATATTCTGAACCCAAGAGGATAATCAGTCTAATTTTCAAATGATTAAATTTTGAAACTGTACAATAAAATGTTTACCTCCTGAAGTAGAAGAACATGAGTTGAATCTGAGCAAGAAACACCTTAAAAACATAATAGGTAATAAAATATTAGAGGGAATGGTTATATTTTTACAATGAAATTTCAGAATGTTTATATATTAGAATTACAACATCATGATTAAAGAACATGCATTTGAAAGGTTGTCAGTTTTCATTAATAGAAATCTATAAGTCAGAAATGGAAAGGATGGGGGAAACTGATAAAATGTAGGAAGGAGACAACATTAATACAACTCCATAAAAAAATTTATATTGCCTAAGTTCCTTAAAGCCACAAAGTATAACACCCTTGATAGGGATAGGATAGGGTCAGTCACATATAATCAATCACATTTAAAGAAATGGTAAGTAGAGGGTAGAAGGGTAGATATTTCAACATTCCTTGAATGTAAAGATGATTCTAAAATACTTAATTTAAGAATGGAACAGGGCTCAGGGAAAGAGTAGAGTGGTCAAAATGTGATGAGTCCACATCTCAGTCCCAGATAAAAACAACTGAAAATGAGATAAAGAAAAAGAATTCTAGTGGACTCATGTCATCATTATCATCATAAATTGTTAACATTTTCCTGAGAAATTGCAATGTGGCAGGTACTCTTTGAGGGGCTGTAATGCAATATTCATTTTATTTTCGAAACAATTATTTTATCTTTGTCACATACATGGTATTATTCCATTTTGCAGGTAAGAAAAATGAGACTCAGAGATTAAGAGATTAGGGGGACCTGGATGGTTCAGTTGGTTGAGTGTCCAACTTTTGATTTTGGCTCAGATGATCAGATGATCTCCCAGTTGTGAGATCAAGCCTGGTATCCAGCTCCATGCTGACAGTGTGGAGCCTGCCTAGGGTTTTCCCTCTCTTATTCTCTCTCTCTGTCTCTGTCTCTGTCTGTCTCTGTCTCTGCCCCTTTCTCCCTCTCTCCCTCAAAATAAATAAACATTAAAAAAAAAACAAAAACCTCCCAAGGTCACTAACAATGACTGTAGTGTATCATAAAAAAGAAAAAAATGTAGTTTTTCTGAAGTGGCATAAAAAGTGAAAAAAACACACCAGGTTAAAAATATAGAAATACATAGTAGAAGCCAATGGTGCAAGAAAAGAGAAACTTTCCGTCCAGGGTGAAATGAAGACCAGGCATAACCCAGATCTCCAACTCAGCCTATATAACACCCTCCCCTACATTTCCTCTGAAGTCCTCCCAACAACCTGGTCCTCTACAGCCATCACTACCACCCTGGGTACTCTCCTTTCCCACTGTCAGTTTCCACATATCAAAGGCAACTTTGCTTTATACTCCACCTTCAGAGCAAAAGTAGGGCCCAGAAGAAATATCAGCTGCTGAAAATCTGATTTTCTGTAACTCTGACAACACCTCTAGCCACAATTCTAGGCAGCATGAAGGCTAGTAAACTACTGAGGAAGCTGGAATTCTGCTCCTGAAGAAAAGGCAGTTATGTGAGCAGTAGTAAATACAAGTTGGGAGTTGAAAGAGAGTAAGAAATAAAACTATAGAAATGGGAAAATATCAACTGGGGAAGACTAAGAAGAGTAAAGGCAATGAAGAGAACAGACTGCAATTCCAAACTCTATCAAGTGTTATCCAACTAGGAAGGGATATTTTTTAGCCCAAGCTCACAAGAAGAATGTGGAAGAAATGGGAAAGAAAAAGACTGTGATTGTTCAACTTTTTACAGAATCTTTAACATACAAATTGTTAAATGTTTTCATTTCTTCCTATGGCTTTCCAAGATTATAGAGAAACAGACACTTGTGAAAGTTCATTCATTGGTTGCGTGACCTAAGACTATCCCTTCAAGGAGGATATAATAAATAACGCATCTAGTCAATAACAAAATGTAAATGAAAATGGTTATTTTGACAGGCATCCCTTACTATGATAGTGTTATAGTGACAGACAACACACAAAAAATGTGAAATTCGGTTTTAGTTCAAGCTAGTAAATTTTCTATGTAAAACGGTCAACTTTCAGGCAAACTAGAAAAAGTTTTACCCTCAGTGTCCCTCCTACCACTTTTGCTATTCTGATCAACAGCAACCAAACTCTAGAGAAACAGGTGGCTCTATTAGACACTGGAAGATGTGCTCATCAGATGACCACAAGACTTTCAAAACCAAGGCTAAGAACTTTCAATTCTTATGAACCCTGAGGAAGTCGCATAGAAAGTATATCCAGTTTATCACATTCACTGAATAGATAGTGAATGAATTAGAACTGACTGGCTTTCAGATCTGGCACCTAATAGCAAGTTCAAGTCACTATGAAAATGAAAGGCTAGAAACGCCAGACAATAGCATGTTGGGTTTCCTATTCCACTTGATACTAGCATGTTTACACTGCTGATTGCCTTTGGAGTTCCTAAAAAAAATTATCAATTTTTGTTTGTTTGCTTCAAAAACTAAAAGCCTACTTGCTCAGTCGTGTCAAAAGCTGGCTGCAGATAATGCTATATTCATACCCAAAGATAAATAATCCCTCTGTTTTGTCCAGCCTCCCTAAACTCAGTAACAGAAACAATTAAAAAGCCACAAATGAATCAGAGGCCCATTCTTCCCCTGATTTTCCTCCTCTCTTCCTCTTCCTCCCTACCTTGAAATGCATGCAACTTTAAGCTAGATAAAGGGATGTGAAAGTAGTTCAGTACTTTGTTCCCTGTCCAACCCTGAAAGAGAATGAAATTTATTACAGCCTCAAAAGGCATCAGAGACACCAACATGCCATTTTCTTCAGACTAACACTACTATTCTGGAGTAGACATTTTTTTCCTGGCACCTCACAAATGCATTCTAAAACCATACACTGATATTCTTAAGGACAAGGAATCTTAACAGAGAAACATGTGATATTATTGAGTGCAAAATGTAGTCCTTGTGATATATGAACTGTTTACAAGCCACCACAGGTCAGGGAAAGACCATTCTATCAAAGATGGTGCAGTAACTCAGAAGGAACTTAAGTAGCAAGATTAATATTGTGAAGAGTCTAAATTAATGTGTTCCTAGACGCCAAGGGGTAACAAAGCCTTAGCTTCCACGCCAGTGGAGCTCTGGAAGGGGGATAAGGCAAAGTCCTACCTGGTAGGCATCAGGAATGTTGACGGTTTCTCCATGCTCCCCGACATAGCCAATAATGCCTTTGCCCCAGGGGACCTGTACCTCGTTTGAGTTCTCTGTGCTGCTGCAGGGCAGCAGTGGGGTTCCTGCATGCACGTCAAAGAATTTGGAGACCAAGCTCTTCTTGCCAGCAGCTGCCCCTTCCACCAGGAAGAGAGAGCAGCGGTCAGCGTCCACCATGAGACAGACAAAGATGAGGATCTTGTAGCTCAGGCTGGTAAGGTCAAGGTCATTGGAGATATCCTTGACCAGTTCCAGGAAGAACTGACGCTCATTATGCTTTTTGAGGTGGCACTTGTAGTCCATGGCTGTAGGGGGGTACTGAGGCAGATTCACCCTGGACTCCAGCAGGGCACTGAGAATGTGGGCCGTGGTGGGGGGCAGGGAGCTGGCCTTCCGGAGAAGCGCCCTCCGCCGCACACTGCTCAGAGGCTCCTGGGCCCGAGAGGTCACCTGTTCATCGTAGGTCCTGTTCACGTGGATGGCCTTGGAGCGAGCAAAACTCTTCCTTAGCTCTTTCTGAGAAGCTCTCCGCTGCAGGCTCCCATCGCCCCCGCTGCCACTGGCCCAGCTGGGACTCAGGGGAACCCCACCACAGTCCCCACCACCTGGGGGCTGGCTGTCGGCAGAGCTATTTGATCCAGTGCCACCACCAACACTGCCGCTGCGTCTGCCACCGCTGTGAGCCAAGCTGCTGGTGCTGGCCACTGCGGGCCTCTGGCCTACGGCCCCCTGACTCTCACTGTGTCTCTGCAGCCACTTCTCCACCATCTCCTGCTTCCCCTTCCGCATCAAGTAATCTTCAAATAACTCTGGGTGTCTGTCCAGGAAAGTTTCCACTTCCCCAAAGTCCAGGTGGGAGGCCGTCATGGTCCCAGGCACAGCTTTGCTGCCACTCTACGCTTAGACCTACTGTTTACCTACCCCAGCCTTCTAGCTGGTCCAGCACATGGCTATCCCCACTAGTATTGCCAGCTCGCTGAGAGATTCTGCGGAGCCCTGGAATCTCAGCTGGAAGGTGCCCCTTCCTTCGGGCTCAGAGAGTGGCTGGCAAGAGCCCCACCCCCTCGTCCTGCTACTCCTGCTCCGCACAGGTGCCCCCACTGGGCTGTTGCCGTGGCCACAGTTCCCGTCTGGACACCCGGAGGTATCGCTGTTCGTGCTCAGGCTGCTGCCGCTGCCGCTGCCGTTGCCACCGGATGAGTGGACCACTGTGAAAGGGAGGTAGGGCAGGACACGCCCCTGAGTGAGGCACGGAGCCCGGAGGGAGGGGGGAGGGGAGAGGAGGAAGGCTCCGGCGCCCGCACCAGCCAAAGTCCACCACCCAGGATGCCAGGCGGTTCCTGGAAGAGTCTCTGGACCGCCGGAATCGGCGCCTGGGAACACGGCCCGACTCTTGATCGAAACACGATTAAAGGGGGAAACGCACCTCGTTCCTTCCCCCCCTTCTCCCTTCCTTACCTCCCCAGCCCTCTCAAATCCCCATCCCTTAATCCTCCAGCGTTTCCAGGAGGCCCCAGGGGAGCCCACTGGGAGCCCAAGTACAGGGAAAGTGTTGGTGTTTTGCAGGGATCAGACCCAGAAGCTGACTCCGAAGAAATGAGGATGCTCAGAAACAGGGAGGATTATTTTTCTGGGATGCGACTGTGGATTGTTGGTTCCTAGGATTCCTGGGACTGCCCATTAATACTGCCCAGATCCCTGTGGGCGTTCAGTAAATATTAATGGAACTGGATTTCCCCGAAATTAGCAAATGAAGTTTCCCATCTAACTTATGACTTTAACCAAATTCATGGACCTGAGGAAGTGGGGAAGGGTACATGCAGGAAGGGTGTAAAACACAGCTCCTTGGATTAGGGGGACCCTGCCTAGCAGGGGCGTATAGCAAGGTGGGCTTCAGGGCCTCAGGGGGCTTCCTTTGAAGACAGTCCTGCACACTGGGTGGTTTCTCTTCTTTTCATGAATGACCTACCGTCTCTTCCTTCTTTCTCCACTCAATCTGGCAAAGCCACCAATGCTTCCTTTCCTCCCAACATCCTAGGTCTTGGGAGCAAGGATTTCTCTTCTGTGGGAAGCTTTCCTTTCTACAGGCCTAGGGAAGCTCCAGATACAGCTTGCCTCTGCTAGTTAGACTAAGAATAACATCAAGTTTCCCTTGGGGCTTTGTTAAACCTAGTGGTTAAATACAGGTGATTTCCCAGGAAAAAACAGCAGGCTGATTGATTACACTTTCTTGATCCCAAGGGTCTCCTCTTTTGTGAGAAGCAAAAGCAGGCTAGAAACTATCCAGTTCCCTGTGACAGCAGGACAATCTATACGTGCTTTTACTGAGTGCTAGTGATTACGGTAATAGAATAAAGAGCTAAGAAGTGACTTGTACAGTTTTCCACATGGCAGGCTTATACAGATGACTTACACAGTAAGTAAAGATTACTGCCAAAAGATGTCCTCAGAGCTAAGCAGACAAGGTGTATCAATCACTTGCTATGTATTGATCACTTTATTATTTTTTTCTTAAGTAGGCTCCACACCCAACATGCGGCTTGAACTTATGACCCTGAGATCAACATGCTCTACCTACTGAGCCAGCCAGGTGTCCCTTCATTGACCACTTTATTTTATTATTTTTAATGTTTATTTTTAAGAGGGGGAGCACAAGCGAGGGAGGGCAGAGAGGGAGGGAGAGAGAGAATCCCAAGCAGGTTCCAAAGTGTCAGTGCAGAGCCTGATGTAGGGCTCAAACTCACAACTGTGAGATCATGACCTGAGTTGAAGTCGGACACTTAACTGACGGAGCCACCCAGGCCTCCCGATCACATTAAATTAAAAGATTAATTTAATCCTCACAACAGACTTATGAGGTGGGGATTCTTCTCCCATTTTAAAGATGGAGAAACTGAGAAATTGGGTATTAAACCCAAGGTGAACAGTTAGTGAGTACCAGAATTGGGATGCAAATCCATTTAGTTTGGCTCCAGAGGAGGCACACTCTTAGCCATATCACTAGATTGTCTTCTACGTGTGTCAGCTGAGTCCCATCTATGCCAGGATTTGGACTAGTAACAGAGATGCAGGGACTAGGGCAGAATATTCTCTAACATTCCTCTGATAGCACCAGGAGGAGCACACAGGGGGAAGAGAGGCCCTTGTGTACAAATTCCAAACTTTCCAGCTTAGTCAGCATGATTAAGGACATGGCCTTGGCATTTAAAATGTAACTGTAAACAAAACAAAGATCCTGCCTTTGTGGAGCTGACATTATGGTGTGGAGACTGCCAATAAACAAGAAAATAAATATACAGAACAAGAGAACAATGGTGACAAGTGCTGTGAAGAAAAACAAAACTTGGCAAAGGATTAGATAAAGGGATGAGGTAGTGGAAAGACCTTTCTGAGGAGGAGACACCTGAGCACAGATCTGGTGGAAATGAGGCAAGGAGCTATGTTGATATCTGGGGGAAAGAATGTACCAGGTAGAGGAAGCAAGTGCATGAGTTGTGAGATGCGATGCATTTGAAGTATTTAAGGAGACAGTGAATCAAGCACAAAATATTGGTAGTTTGGAGATGCAGGTTGCTAAGGAAATAGTGGTGATCAAGAATTAAATTTTAGAAAATGATTAGCACTGAGCCTGATACAGAGAAAAGTGCTCAATAAATGTTAGCTGTCGCATTACTTTTATATCATCATTGTTATTATCCTAAAGTAATAGTGTATGGAAACCTCACTGCATGTGATCCCATCTCTGGTAACTTGAATGAAATATAAGTAAAGATGGTCAAAGTGGTATGCTGGAGCTGGCTTACAGAGGCTCACAAGACCTTATGTTAGTATCTCTTTCCAACTCCATGTTTGGTGACATTATATAGCTTGCAATCAGTCATGATGGGCATATTTAATATGATGGAAATCAAGTGCTACACATCAGGAGTTTTTTTTTCCTAGTTGTTAAACATTTACCAACATTCAGTGGAAACAAATTTTGTCCATCAACTGATGAATAGATAAATAAAATGTGTTATACCCATAAAATGGAATATTACTTAGCCATAATAAGGAAGTACACATGTCCCGATATACTGCAACTTAGATGAACCTTAAAAACATTAAGCAAAGTAAAAGAAGCAACTCACAAAGGACCACATATTGTGTGTGTATGGACATTATATGAAATGTCCACAATACGCAAATCCAAAGAGATAGAAAGTAGATTAGTGGTTGCCAGAAAGTGAGGGATGAGAAGATAGAGAAGAAACAGATGAATTTCTTTTTGAGCTAATGAAAATAATGTTCTAAAATTAACTGTGAAATTCACTACACAATTCTGTGAACATACTAAAGTCCACTGAATTGTAAACTTTAAATAGGCGAATTATATGGCATGTGAATTGTATCTCAATAAAACTTACAAAACAACAACAAAAACCATTTACCAATACATTACTGGTCATAATACAGCAGCAGTGTTGTGCAAGAAAGTAAGAAAAGCACTGAGCATTATCAAAGAAGGGAGAGAAGTAGACCAGTCCTGGACTGTCTGGAAATAGAAGGTTTAATAAACAGTCACCTCCTTAATTCTATCTTCTGTGTTTTCATTATAAAAGCAGTTGTTTAGCATTTATCATATTCCAAGTTCTGGGGACAAAAGAAGACTAAGACAAAACTTCTACCATGATCTACCATGAGATCCAAGCAGAGTGGATCTACAGCACCAAGAGGAGTGGGAGTAGAGAAGAATACTGGGAAGACTGGGAAAGTTAACTGAGCATATCAGGCTTGGTTTTGAATTGGCTGTAGACTTATTCCCTGCTTGATTTACGAGGTCAAGGAAGGAGTCAATGGTTGAGGAAGGAAGCAAAGAAGGTGACTAAGAATACTCGTAAGGTAGTCCAGAGGGCTGCGAAAAAGGGTGCATGATGTGTGTTGATGTGGCCCCAATAGCCATTTCCTTTTCAGTCTCAATGTGTAGAATGGTATGTGTATTAGTCATGGTCCCAAGAGAAAAACAGAGCACACTCAAAGTAATTTCTGGAGGGTTAATTTATAAGGAGGCTGATTACCAAGGTAGAATATAGGCAAACCATTGGATAGTGAATAAACTTGGGACTTGCAGCAAAAGAGAAGTCACCACCCCCAGACCTAATGGGAGAAGGAAGAGGAAGGTCACCAGGACCCAAAAGGACAGAGGGCTTATGTAGTAAAAACTACCTTCTGAGAAGTGACAGCTTGTTAAAGGACATCAACAGCTCAAGTTGACCTCAAATACCTTGAACTCATTTTCCCTCCCTCCTAGCATGACCAGACCCAACTACGAGCTAGAGGGTGCTGGAGCTTGTTGATATAATCCATATAGGTCATCCTTTCTAGGCAGAGAGTAGCAGGAACAAACAAGGATAAGTATAAGCTATGGAAAGACAAATAGAAGATATTTGGCCCAGTATGGAACCTTGAAGAAGTCCCTTTATCAAATAATGGATGCTACAGCTCCAAAAAATTTTCTGTAATTCTGTCCTCTTCTCTGTGTAATTCTCCTAATTCTATCAAAATTGTCTATAATAGGTTCTACAACAACATTTGCAGTTGACAGAACCCTGAAGGGCACTAACCCTGAAAAGGTACGATATTGTAATGATAAGTCAATCAGCTCAACGAAGAAGCTCTGTTGATTCTCTCTCTAGCCACCCCTTCTCTTTCTAACAAGCTGTAAATATTGACCAAGTAGCCTCTCATTGGAGAATGAAAAATACAAACGGGCCTTCCTATTTGTAGTTTTCAAGAACAAGGGTTTCCATTTTGATCCAAGTATGCATTACGTTATCACTGCCATTGTCAATTAGCGTTTATAGGTCACTCTTTTGGTCAAAGCACTGGCTTACATTTAAGATCCCTTTTGTTATTCCAAAGGGAGCTGTTACATTTTAGCATTAGGTGGAACTGTAGAGATCATCTAATATTCCATTTTCATTTTCCACATGTGGAAACTGAGATCTAGAGTAGACATGTAAGTCCTCCAGTCATCTGCTAAGCATAACCTCTGATGTGCTCCTGGTTCCATCCCACCCTTACCAACACCCCACAGCTCGAAACCAATCTCTTGATCCAATGAACTTCTGTTCCCTAAGTTTGTCTCCTGATCATTCCATCTCCTAAAATAGACTTTCACTGTGTGATCAATAGGCATCATCAGATAGGTTGAAGCAATTTCAAAAATTTCAAAAACTCAGCTAAAAAAAATTAAAATTGGCATATTATCATCTTAGGAGATAGAGGTTCACAGGATCAAACAAAAGAAGGGTGTTGTTCCAATTCCAAAAAGATTAATAGTCTCTAAACTGTAAGTTCCACTGAGATATTTATATTTATCCTTATAAGAATTTAACATCAGAAATTGGTCATGTTCTATGTCAAATCTAAAACCCAAGGAGCTATATTATATGGGATTTTCTAGAGAAACAGAACCAATAAAACCAAAAAATAATATATCCATATCCATCCATCTATCCATCCAGAGAAAGAGAGAGAGAGAGAGAGAGGTTTGTTATGAAGGAATGGTTCACATGATTATGGGGGCAGAGTCCCATGATGTGCTGTCTGTAAACCAGAAATCCAGGAAAGCCAGTGATGTAATTCAGTCCATGTCTAAAGACCTGAGAACAAGGGGAGTGAATAATGTAAATCCCAATCCAAGGGCAGGTGAAGATGAGATGAGATGTTCCATCTCAAGCAGTAAGGCAGGAAAAAAGGGTTGAATTCCCTTCTTCCCACCTTTTGTTCTATTCAGGCCTTCAAAGGAATGAATGGATGGTGCCCAAGCACACTAGAGAAAGCAATCTACTCAGTCCTCCAGTTGCTAATCTCATCTAGAAATAACTTCACCAACACCCAAAAACGTTTAATCTGGGTACTCTTTTTCTTTAAATTTCTTTAATGTTTTATTTATTTTTGAGAGAGAGATAGAGACAGCATGAGCAGAGGAGAGTCAGAGAGAGAGGGAGACACAGAATCTGAAGAAAGACTCCAGGCTCTGAGCTAGCGGTCAGCACAGAGCCCGACAAGAGGCTCGAACCCACGAACCATGAGATCATGACCTGAGCTGAAGTCAGATGCTTAACCAACTGAGCCACCCAGGTGCCCCTAATCTGGGTACTCTGATCCCTGTTCAAGTTGACACACAAAATTAACCACTGCAGGTGCTTTCCTGGTTTTAAATTTTGTAAGCACCTTCTTTCCCCATTCTATTTGTGTAAAATCTCAACATGTACCTATGTTTAAGTTGTTATGCCCTATCCTAGTAGTGATTTCACCTTAGTCCAGTACATTTTTTAACCCACAGTAACTCACAAGAGAATAATAAATTTATAAAGTAACTGTGTGAATGTGTATATGCCACACAGGATAAATTATATTAGCATAATAATGAAAGTTACTTTCTCTTTCATATAAAAAGTGCTGCTGCCACACTGTCCTTCTGTTCAAGGGCTTATCAAACTTGCATCATACTTGGTAATGTTCCATTGGCCAACCCCAATCAAATAGCCAAGTGTAGAGTCAGAGGAGTGACAGGAAAGTGAATACTCACAAGTGTGGTTTATTGGGGGCCACTGATTTAATAGTTAACCACCAAGCTCCCTCCTAAATCCCAAACCCACATTTCCAACCGCTACAAAGCATTTGCTCCTATATGTCTCGCAGACATCCCAAATTTATCATTCCCATGATCACTCTCATTCTTCCCCATCTTACACACTTAATCTGAGGTATACTTACCTCAGAAATTTCTTTTTGAATCCAGCCTCTCTTCTCCAAACCCACTTGACATAAGTCAAGTCTTCATCATTTGTCCATTTTCTACTAGTGTCATCTTCCACTTAAGTGGAATCATGGCACAGCCTTGCCTATTAACTTTTATTTATAGGATTAGGTTCCTGTCAAAGACATGTAGTGGATTGAATGATAACCCTCCAAAAGATGTATCCTCCCAGAACCTGTGAACGTGATCTTATTTGGAAAGAGGATCTTTGTAGATATAATCAAGGATCTCAAGATAAGATTATCCTACACTCAGGGAATCCAATGACACTTTTCCTTATAAGACACAGAAGGGAAGACTGAGACACACAGAGGAGAAGGCAAAGTGAAGACAGAAGTAGAGGTTGGAGTAATGAATCTACAAGCCAAGGAATATCAAGGACTGCTGGCAACTACAAGCTAGGAAAGAAGCATGGAGTGGATTCTCCCTCAGACCTTGAACTCTCCCAACACCTTGAACGTGGAGTTCTGGACTCTGGAACTGTCAGATAAATACATTTCTGTTGTTTCAAGCCACCAAGTTTGTGGTAATTTGTTACAACAGCTCTGAGAACCTAATGGAAGATCCTTCATCACTGCACTTCTATTGTCCATCTCTCTTCGTTTCCTTCTTATCTTCTGCCACTCCCTTCTGTATACTCTCCAGGCATGCTGATCCCTTTTCTCCTCTGGGCTTTTTCCTGAAATGCCCTTTTTCCCTTTCCTGCCTCTCAAACTTTTTTTTTTTCAACAAAACTTATTTGAAATGACACGTCCTCTATGAAATTTTATCTGCTTTCATAGTATGAAGCTGTGTTCTGTCTTCCAATGTGATCTTCCTCCTGCTTCCACACATTTTGGTCAAATATCTACTATAAATCATTTAATACTTGGGTATTTTTTCAACCCAACATGATGTATTTCATTCTCCACTAAAACAATGTTTTACGTTAAAGCACATTTCCTTATTCTTTATCATTTTTTTCAATTTGGAAACTGAAACCACTCCTAGCTATAAGCCCAGTTGCATTCATAATTGTATTAAAAAATAATAAGTGCCTATAAGGTAATTTTTTTTTAATTTCAAAGATACCTAGGTGGATAGTAATCACCAAAGAAGATAGAAAAATAAGCTTCATATGATAAATCAGACAGGCTCTGCATGATATCACATATATGTAGAATCTTAAAAAGTCAAACATGTACAAAAAAAAAGAAAGAAAAAGAGAGAGAGAAAAAGAGAAGCAAAGTGTGTGTGTGTGTGTGTGTGTGTGTGTGTAAAACAGTGTTTACCAGTGGTAACGAGGGAGGGGTATGATTGATGGCATTTAAGAGTACAAACTTATAACAAGTACTAAAATAGCCACAGGTGTAATGCACAGCTTATTGCACATTGACAATAATATTGTACTATAAGTATATAATATGATAAATATCATTACAACCACAACCATATTATAATATATAAATATATCAAAATAACGTGATATACACCTTGAATTTACAGTGTTAGATGTCAAATTTACCCAATACAAAGTAAAAAAAAAAAAAGCAAAATATGCTACAATATCATGTCATAAATGTCTTAGGTATTGTTCTTCTTAAAATCAATAGCTATTTTATCTGAGAAGAAAAACCAGCAATAATCAAAGTATCTTGTTTAAGAATGCTTTGTTGATCAGTATCAGCCAAAGTATGGAAAGAGCCCAAATGTCCATTGATGGATGAATAGATAAGGAAGATGTGATATATATTTACACAATGGAGTATTACTCAGCAATAAAAAAGAATGAAATCTTGCCATTTGCAACTACATGGATGGAACTAGAGGGTATCATGCTAAGCAAAATTAGTCAGAGAAAGACAAATATCATATGACTTCACTCATGAGGACTTTAAGATACAAAATAGATAAACAAAGGAGAAGAGAAGAAAAAATAATATAAAAACAGGAAGGGAGACAAAATATAAGAGCCTCTTAAATATGGAGAACAAACGGAGGGTTGCTGGAGGGGTTGTGGGAGGGGGATGGGCTAAATGGGAAAGGGGCATTAAGGAGTCTACTCCTGAAATCATTGCTGCACTATATGCTAACTAACTTGGATATAAATTAAAAAATAAATAAATTTTTTAAAAAGAATGATTTGTTGATAAAATAAACTGATTGGCTTTTAACTGTTTCAAACTATTTTCTCTATATTTGGAAACTCAAACTTAGTAGAATATGGGCAGATTCAATATTTTAAAAATACCTTGAATCTTTATAAAGTAACTTACCTACAAATATCTGAAATAGCCAATAGCTGAGTTAGACATTGAAGCTATAAAATAATGTAGGGATATCCCTTTCCTCAAAGAACATTTACAGTCTAGCTAGGGAGACAGAATATTTATATTAAAATACAAATGGCAATACAAGATACTATTTAATGAGTGTAACAAACAACAAAATCTATACAAGAAATCACAAATGTTCTTAAATGCCATATGATATTGTTTGCATTCAGTAATAATCCACAATAAGTATTAATATTGAAAGTGTAGATCTAATATCATAATACAAGGAGGAAAAAAGCTGATGGAAAATTTCACAATGAGTGATTCGGTTTTCACTTAAAGAACTAAAATAAATGAAGTAGGGTGCAGACCAAATTCAGCAATACATTAAGAGGATCATACACCATGATCAAGCAGGATTTATTTCAGGGATGCAAGAATGGTTCAACGTCCACAAAGTAGTCAATGTGATACACCACATTAATAAGATGAAGGATAAAAATCATACAATCATCTAAACAGATGCAGAAAAAAAGTACTTAACAAAATTCAACATCCATTTATGATAAAAACTTTCAACAAAGTAGGGATAGAGGCAATGTACCTCAACATAACAAAGGCCATATATGACAAGTCCACAGCTAACATAATACTCAATGGTGAAAAGCTGAAAACTTTTCCTCTGAGATCAGGACTGAGACAAAGATGCCCACTCACTCTTGCTACAATATTTTGGAAGTCCTAACTAAAGCAATGAGGCAAGAAAAAGAAATAAAATGTATCCAAATTGGAAAGAAAGAGGTAAAGCTTTCACTATTTGTACATACAATGATATTATATAGAAAACCCTAAGTATTTCATCAAAAAACTAGAACGAATAAATATAATAAAGTTGCAGGATACAGAGTTGGTGCACAAATATCTTCTGTAGTTAAAAACACTAATAATGAACTATCAGAAAGAGAAATTAAGAAAACAATTGCATTTACAATTGCATCAAAAAGAATAAAATACCTAGGAATTAATTTAACCAAGAAGGTGAAAGACCTACATGTTGAAAGCCACAAGACATTAATGAGAAAACTTAAAGAAAATATAAATAAATGGAAAGATAGTCCATGCTCAAGGACTGAAAGAATCAGTATTATTAAAATACCATACTATCCAAAGTAATCCACAAATTCAATGCAATCACTATCAAAATTCCTATGGCATTTTTGTTCTAAAATTTGTGTGGAATCACAAAAGATTCAAAATAGCCAAAGCAATCTTGACAAAGAAGAACAAAGCTGGAGGTATCATGCTCCCTGATTTCAAACTATATTCCAAGGCTGTAGTAATTTAAACAGTAATGACATTGTCATAAAAACAAACACATAAATCGATGAAACAAAATCGAGAGATAAGAAGTAAACCCATGCATATATGGGCAATTAATTTATGACAAACGAGCCAAGAATACACTATAGAGAAGGATAGTCTCTTCAATAAATAGTGTTGGAAAAACTGAACAGCCACATATAAAATAATATGACAACTATTTTACACCATACACAAAAATTAACTGAAAATGGATTAAAGACTTGAATGTAAGACCTGAAACCATAAAACTCCTAGAAGAAAACATAGACATAGGTCTCCTTGACACAGGTCTTGGAGATGATTATTTTAATCAGACATGAAAAGCAAAAGCAAGAAAAGCAAAAATAAACAAGTGAAGGGAACCTGGGTGGCTCAATCGGTTAATCTTCTGACTCTTGGTTTCGGCTCAGGTCATCATTTCATAGTTTGTGAGTTCAAGCCCTGCATCTGGCTCTGTGTTGACAGTGCAGAGTGCTTAGGATTCTCTCTCTCTGCTCCTCCTGTATTCTCTCTCACACTCTCTCTCTCTCTAAAAATAAATAAACTTAAAAAATAATAATGGGCGCCTGGGTGGCTTAGTCGGTTAAGCGTCCGACTTTCTTAGGTCATGATCTCGCGGTTCGTGGGTTGAGCCGCGTCGGGCTCTGTGCTGACTGCCAGCTCAGAGCCTGGAGGCTATTTTGGAGTCTGTGTCTCCCTCTCTCTCTGACTCTCCCCTGCTCACACTGTCTCTCTCTCTCCCCCCTAGAAATAAAAATATTTAAAAATAATAATAAGTAGGACTATAACAAACTAAAGAACTTCTGCACAGCAAAAGAAGCATCAAGAAAATGAAAAACCAACTTACTGAGTGGGAGAACAATTCATATAACCAATAGGGAGCTAATAATCAAAACTTACAAAGGATTCCTAGAACTCAATAGAAAAAAAACAAACAAAAAAAAAACAAAAAAAAAACGAAAAAACCACAAGCAATCCAATTTTTAAAAATGGGCAGAAGATATTTTTTCCAAAGAAGACATACAGATAGCCAACAGGTACATGAAAAGGTGTTCAGTATCATTAATCATCAAGGAAATGCAATTTAAAACCATAATTAGATATCACCTCATACTTATGAGAATGGCTATTATCAAAAAGACAAGAAATAATAAACACTGGCAAGGATGTGAAGAAAAGGGAACTCTTGTGCACTGCTGGTGGAAATGTAAATTAGTAGCCACTGTGGAAAACAGTATGGAGGTTCCTTAAAAAATTTGCAACAACATGGATGGACCTTGAGGGCATTATGCTAACTGAAATAAATCAGACAATGACAGTATGATCTCATTTATATGTGGAATCTTAAAAAAACAAAAAAACAAAACCAAAAACACCAAGCTCATAGATGCAGGGAAAAGGTTGGTGGTTGCCAGAAGCAAGGGGAATGTATGAACCAGGTCAAAAGGTACAAACTTCCAGTTTTAAAATAAGGCATGGGGATGAAATGTATAGTATGGTGACTATAGTTAATAATACTGTGTTGTACAATTGGAATTTGTTGAGAGAGTAAATTTACTTACCATCACACACAAAAAATTTGTAACTACATATGATGATGGATGTTAACTAGACTTACTATAGTGATCATTCTGCAGAACATACATATAGTCAAATCATTGTGCTTTGCTTCTGAAACTGACAGTATGTGTCAATTATACTTCAATAAAAATTAATTTTAAAAAATAGAGCAAAGCTAGCACCAACGGTGTGATTGGTCGAGGCAACAGGAAAATAAAAGAGCAAAAAGGCTGGGCCAACAGAGCAACTGTCTGAAGTGCAAATACAAGCAAAGCAAATGCTTCCACGTGTTTATGCCAGGTGGTATCTTGTTTGCCATTACTCACTACCATCTTCCTTCTAACAGGATGACATGCTCCTGTTATGTGACTTGACATTGCTCCTGCAGGAAGAGTGTACCTCCTCACCTCACTGGCTTTGGGCTTGGCCACTTAACATGTTTTGGTCATTGGAATGTAAGTACAAATAACATATGCCACAGCTGAGCAGAAGCTTTATGAAGAAGCTTCTTCCAAGGCTTTAGATCTTTCCCTTTGTCACAAGAATGGGAATGTCCCATATAGGTACTTCCCTTTAACCTGGGTCCCAGAATGTGAGGACACTTAGAAGGAAGCCACAGCTGACCACAGGCTACATGTCCTGTGACTGAGAAATACATATTTCGTTGTTGCAAGCCCGTAAGATTCTGTTACAATAGCAAATTAGCTAATACAGAAAGCCAGACCTAGAATTAGGGTGTTACTCTAGTCCTATCTTCAGCACCAGAGAGTGGGTGGCATGGAAACTAAACTGTTATTTGCAGCCAGAAAAAGGTGACCCATGTTATATAGGGGTCGAATACTTGGGAAAATTGTCACCTACAATTACTTGAACATCAGGTAATAAACATAATGAATTTATGACTTTGGGTAAACAGAAACAAATGGTTCTGCAAATAAAACACACTGAAAGTGAGAGGTCTGCCCCCCCCAATTTTATAAATAGTGCCCCTTTCTGCACTCCTTCCTCTGCCTTCTTAGTGCCTGTCATCAGCTCTTGTGCCCTTATGCAACACCCCACCCCTTACAGTGGTGCCCCAGTCACACCTGCCTCTACTACCATACTATTCTGTGCTTAAAACGAGTCTCCACTTTGTGGAGAACGAGGAATTCAAACTGAAGAACTGCCCAAAACTGTGATTTCAAACTCACAAGCTGATGGTAATGATCATTGAGTGAGAAAATATAGGGAAGGAAATTTAATTCTAAATTTTCCCCATGTTAATATTTTAGTAGAATATGACAATGAAGGAAAATAAGCAAATAACTCTCAAAATCATGCTGTATTATACACAACATCATGTGGGACACAAGGGCTCAATTTAAAAAATTACTCTTCTTGAAAACTAAATGGTATGTTGTTTTCCACAAGAATCACTGACTAGAGGTTTTCATCTGGCAAGCACTTTACTCGCTAGTATAAAAAATTTAAGAACAAAGCAACTAACAATATTCCCTGCTTTCTGAAGAGTTCCGTCTATTCCATCTGAAATACAAATAATTGCCAAGTTACTTTTTTCTTAAAGTTACTTAAAACAAAGTTATAGCTATAAATATAACACAGTTATAATAAAAAGCAAACACATAACCAAACATAGCTTAAGGGAAACTGAAGCTAATGTTTGCTACATTTACATTTAAATAATAGAGAAATAAGTATGTGGAAATTATCTCCATCATCAATAGCAGTTGCCAGGCTTATAAAATATTTTGTGCACACAGAGACGACTGAAGCACAATTGATTTCAGTTCTCTTCCCTCTCCTCCTCATGCTGGCTTTATCTGTATCCCTAGTGAGCAGACAAAAGTCAGTTCTGACTCTGAAGGCCGTTTGATCAGTAGATTACCCGCAATCAAAAATTTCAACTTTTATTTTTAAATGTTAAACTTACTACAGTCTGATCAAAAAAGATCAAATATGACTTCTCTAAACATGCAATATCTGAAACTGGAAAATGTTGGCTTATAACTAATATTTTTAAGGTGCAAGAGCATTTCACAAAGATGCTGCCTGTTTCAAATATTGAATAAGATCTTCTCTCTCTCACTCTTCTTTTTAAGACCAACAAAGACCATTTTAGTTCCAGGAATATATTTCTTTGGGTTCTCCAAATATTCCATCAGAGTTTCCTCTCCCCAGATAATACCTACAAAGGCAAAAGTAAGTTTTAAGTTTGTGCAGTTACATTTGTAAGGCTTACTTTCTGATGTGACCCACATATCCGAACAGAAGATTATTCTTGCATTCAATAGGAAGACTATTACAATTGAGAATACAGTTTCTGTTCTATAAGAAAATTCCAAAGTTAGTCTTCGGTGCTCTACTCTTCAGGTTCCCTATAGAAATCCAATACTTACATGCTGTTTAGCATGGCCCAAGGCACACAAATAAACTTTCAACCCCAGATATGTTGGACTAAGCAGTACCCTATCCTCCTAGAATCAGAGTTCCTTCTAGAAGAGATCTTAGAATTTAACCCAACCCTTTGTTTTGCCAATGAGTAAATTACCCAAAGACAGGAGAATAACTTGTCCTAAGATACAGACTCTTTAGAGTCAAGAATCTGACTGCTAACTCATATTTTCCTGTTTTTTCTTTCAATCATACCAATTTGCCTCTGTCTGGATATCTATCAAAAATCTATGATTTCAGGGGTGCCTGGGTGGCTCAGTCGATTGGGCATCTGGCTTAGGCTCAGATCATGATCTCATGGTTTGTGGGTTCAAGCCCTACATTGGGCTCTGTGCCGACAGCTCAGAGCTTGGAGACTGCTTCCAATTCTGTGTCTCCCTCTCTCTCTGCTCCTCCCTCACACACTCTCTCTCAAAGTAAAATAAAAACATAAAAATTTTTTTTTTAAACCTATGATCTCAGGAATCCAGTTTTATCATGAGAAAGGCTGTCTCTTCTTTTTTTCCTTTCTAAAACTAGTATAAAACAATATGAACAAAGAGGAACAGAAATACTAACTCCACTTTTGATAAAATTTATTAAACTTGATATAATTAGAAGACTACCAAAAATATAAAACCTGGATGGAGTAAGAGGACACCTGTCACTAATGTTCTCAAAAGAAGAGTTCTCCAAAGTAGGTGGCAAATCCTAAGGGGTAAGTCATAGTCCTCTGACTATGAATCTGGCTGTGAAAATCTCCCTAAATTCAATTTGACACCATGAAGGCTCAGGGAAGCTAGGATTAAAGAAGAAAACAGACATACCCTGAGAAACTCTCTCCTTCCGTTCTGAAAGATAATCTTACTGGGTAAAATATTCTTGGTTGTAGTTTTTTTCCTCCCAGCATTTTGAATACATCATGCCAGTCCTTTCTGGCCTAAAAAGTTTCTGCTGAAAAAATTCAGCTGATGGCCTTATGGGGTTTCCCTTATATGTAACTGTTTTCTTTTCTTTTGCTGCTTTTAAAATTCTCTCTTTATCAAAACTTCCCATTTTAATTATTTTTTGTCTTGGTGTGGACCTCTTTGGGTTTATCTTGTTAAGGACTCTCTGTGCTTCTTGAATCTGGATGTCTGTTTCCTTTCACAGGTTAGGAAAGTTTTCAGCTATTATTTCTTCAAATAGTTTTCTGCCCCTTTCTCGCTCCTCCTTCTGCAGTCTCTATATTGTGAATGTGATTATGCTTGATGATGTTGCAAATGTCTTTTAACCCATTCTCATCTTTTATTATTCTTTTACCTTTTTGCTGTTCAGCTTAGTGGCTTTCCTTACCCTGTCTTCCACATGGCTGATAGTTCCTTTGCCTCCTCTACTCTGCTCTTGATTCCCTCTGGTGTATTTTTTTATTTCAATTGTTGAATTCTTCAGCTCTGATTATTTTATATTTTAAATATTTTTGTGGAAGATGAAGCTCCTGGAGTTAACCCCCACTGATTTTCAAAGCCAGATATTATGGGGATGTGTCTTCCAGTTCAAGTCCCCTGTGCCAGGGATGCATGGTGTAGAGTCTGGTCCTCTCACTTCTCTGTGTTTGTGATATCCTTCCCATTGTGTGCTGGGGGGTTAGTTCTCAATTGTGTTTCCACTCCTCTCATCCTTTTGATGTGGCCTTCTCTCTATGATTAGCTGTGTAAGGTCTGTTCTGCCAATCTTCACATTGTTTTCAGAGTTATCTGCATAGATGTAGCTGTTATCTCTGTTTATCCTTGGGATGAGGTGAGCTCAGGATCCTCCCACTCTTCCAGCTTCCTAAAAACTTCCTAAAACTCCTAAAACAAAATCTTTTTAAGATTCCACATATAATTGATATTACACAGTATTTTTTCCTCAAACTTATTTCAATCAGCATAATGCTGTCAAGGTTCATCTAAGCTTTTGCAAATGGCAGGATTTGTTTCTTTCTCGTGGCTGAATATTCTAATGTATATATTTTCCACAATCTTCTTTTTCCATTCATCTGTTGATAAACACCTAGGCTGTTTCCATAGCTTGGCTATTATGAATAATGCTGCAATGAACATGGGGTGCAGATATCTCTGCCAGATCCTTCTTTCATTTCCTTGGAACATACCAAGAGATGAGATTACCAGATCTCATATATGTCTTCTTTGGGAAAATGTGTATTCAGTTCCTCCACCCATTTTTTATTTGGGTTGCTTGTTTTTTCACTATTGATTTCCATCAGTTCTTTATAGATTTTGAATATCAATCCTTTATCAGACATACAATTTACAAATACTTTCTTCCATTACATAGGCTGTTCATTTTGTTGACTGTTTCTTTCACCTTGTAGAAGCTTTTTAGTTTGATGTAGTCCCACTTAATGACTGCTCTCCTTGTTGTTTGTACTTTTGGTGTCGTATCCAGAAGATCATTACAAAGACCAATGTCAAGAAGATTTTTCCCTATGTTCTCTTCTAGGAATTTTACAATTTTAAGACTTATATTAAGTTTTTTATCCATTTGAAGTTAATTTTTATTAGTGGTGTAATATAGGAAACCAATTTCATTCTGTTACTTATTATTCTTACGTAAACAGTAAAACAAAGAGCAATACTATATCTGCAAATAAGTCACAATTATTAGTTAACTGATCTGATTTGGGAAAATTTTATTTCTAATTCTTAAATAATGTTAAAGCCAAACCTTCTACATAGCTTTTCATCCTTGACAACAATCTATAATAAGAGATATATTTGTAATAGGTTTTAATTTTATTTCTGATCAATGCTAACAAGTAATAAAAGCCTCAAAATATTGGCAGCTAAAGAAATAAATATTAGGTTATTTATAACTAGTTTACAAGTTAGGACTCAAATGTTGAGTGCTCTTATAATGTGGGTGATAATAAAATAATAAAATGAAGTCACTATAGTAAAATGTGACTTTAAAAATGAAAGAACCACATAATTCAAATAATAAATCCAAGTTTCAGACTGATTTATCCAATAGTCTATCAATGAGAAATTCTATTGCAATAAATGCAATTCAACTCTGACACTAATTACCTGGAATTAAAACTGACTCTAGAGTCCACAGAAATTCTGCCCTCACTTCAGACACCAGCTGCAAGTTTGGGGTCCTAGGCTACCCCAAATTCTAACCAACTGGCTATCAACTAGAGGGTTCTCAGGATCCTCTCAAGTTTGATTAACTTGCTAGAACAATTTCCCAGAACTCAGAAAAACACTATACTTTTAATTACAGTTTTAATATAAAGAATACAAATCAGGACCAGCAAGATAAAGAGATCCATATGATGAAGTCTGGGAATGTCTCAAACACAGGACTTCTGGGTCCTGTCCCAAGAGAATCAAGACTCATCATTCTTCTAGTATTGTTGTGCTCACCAACCAGGAAACTCAACCAGAGCTTCCAATTAAAGTATCCAGAGCTTTTATTGGGATTTTATTACATAGGAATACTTGTTGAGGGGTCCTTGGGTGGCTCAGTCAGTTGAGTGTCCAACTCTTGATTTCATGATCTCATGGTTTGTGGGATCAACCTCCAGATCAAGCTCCACTCTGACAGTGCAGGGCCTAATTGGGATATTTTCTCTCTCTCTCTCTCTCCCTCTCCCTCTCCCTCTCTTTCTCCTTCTCCCGTGCTCACTCTCCTTCCCTCTCTGTCTCTCTCTTAAAATAAATAAACATTAAAAAACAAAAAAAAAGAGTACCTATTGAATGATTAGCCATGTGACAGAACTCAATCTGCAGCAGCTATCCCCTACCCCTGGAGGTTGGACTGATATCACCTAGCCCAAAGTTCCAACTCTCTAATTGAATAGCTGGTCTTTCAAGCTTGGCCACCCCCATCCAGTAACTATCTAAGAGACTACCATAAGTCATCTCATTAGCATAAACTCAGGTGGTGGTCCTAGGGCCCAAACTTGAATAAAAGAAACACTCCTATCACTTCGGAAATTCTAAGGTTTTATAGATTCCCATCAAGGTACCTAGGACAAAGACCAGACAAATTCTTTACTATAGAATACCTGTTAACCAGCATTTTTGCACATACAAACACAATAATATTGTGTTAATAACAATTACATTGATGTTTAAAAAGATACTAACGCACCCTTGACCAAAGATTACCTTTTATTCTATTTTGTTTTAATATAAGTGTTTTATCAATTATCTAGGTACTTATTTTATATGTCTATATGGTCCTTTCTTATGGATATTCCCTGCGTAAAGATATTTTGAGGTCCTAACCCCTACTACCTCAGAATATGGATTTGTTTGGGAATATGATCACTGCAGGTGTGATTAGTTAAGCTGAAATGAGGTCATACTGCAGTAGGATGGGCTCCCAATCTAATATGATTGGTACCCTTATAAGACAGCCATGTGAAGACACACATGTGTAGACACACAGGGATCATGAAATGACAGATACTGGAGTTATGCAGCTGTAGGTCCGAAACACCAAATAACTGACAAATTCCAGAAACTAGGAAGAAGCAAGGAAGTATTGTTCTACAGGTTTCAGAGAGAGTATGGCCCTGCCAACACCTTGATTTTGTACTTCTAGCCTCCAGACCCGTGAGACCATAAATTTCTGCTATTTTAAGCCACCCAATATATGTACTTTGTTACAGCACCCCTAAGAAACTAATACAGTCCTCAAATGTTTACCATACACCCCCCATCCCACTTGACCCTGGTTTGCTTGGAAACCCAAGAGAAGTCTGGAGACCAAAGGTTTTGCTAGCTTTCCATCCTACTAAACTATATTGCTCCCAGCATTTCAGAAAGACAAAAAAAATTTTTATTTTCACCAAAAATAGCTGTGAAAACCCTGCATGTGCTAATTTTGTTTTAACCAAACCATTTTTGACTATCCATAGGTCCTTTTTCCCAATATTCTAGATAACAAAAACTTCACTGTATCTCACATACCTGTAAAGTAAGAACTGACAACTGGCTTTTTTGACTATGATATAAATGCCTGACATTAAAATTTTGTTTGCCATGGCATCCACTGCAAAGACATCCAGTTTGAATATACACATTGCCAGCTACAAGAACTAAATAAAGAGCCAGGGTTCCCCACCCGTGAAGTTAACTCCCTTTTTAAAAAAGTTCTGGTAGACTTAGATAACTGTTTTTGAGGACTGCTTATTTTTCCCTTCCCATGCTTTAATTCCCACCCTTAATGTTTTAAATTCACCAATAAAGAATGAACCTGCAAAAGCCTAGGCACCCCACCCTTGACTCCAATAAAAGCAGAACACCAGACCTGCTCACTAGATGCTCTGGCTCTGTCTCTCTTGCTCTCTCTCCTCTCAACCTCACTGTGTGGTCCCAGGCATGCCATGTAACCTCCAGGACTTGTGAGTACTAACTCTTCTCTTTTCAAAGTTCCCAGATGGTTGTCGCTGAGGTGTGTCTTGCCATCATAATAAGAACTACAAGGCCTGGTCCAGCCACATCACCAACTCTGGTTGGGGAGATGTCTACAGGGGCTCACTGCAAGTAGCATGGGCCCAGGTGAGTGTCCCCAGGCATTCCTAGTCAATAACATCACTATGGATAGGCCAAGACCAACCCCAAACACTACCTTACTAGAAATATTAACACAGGCTAAAATAAACAGAATCCCTCTTTTGACAAAATGCAAGCTATTACATGTGAACTTAAAAAAAAAAAAAAAAAATAGTGCACATGGGGTGCCTGGGTGGGTCAGTCGGCTAAGCATCCAACTTCAGCTCAGGTCATGATCTCACAGCTCGTGAGTTCGAGCCCCGCATCAGGCTCTTTGCTCACAGCTCAGAGCCTGGAGCCTGCTTCAGATTCTGGGTCCTCTTTCCCTGCCCCTCTCCCACTCATGTTCTGTCTCTCTCTCAAAAATAAATAAACGTTAAAAAATAAAAATAAAAAACATAGTGCACAAAATGCCAACTCCTCTTTTTAAACCCTTCTCTTATAATATAGCCACAAAGCTCAATCAAATAAGCACTATACAAGCACTATAAAACCCATTAAGAAATTTTAAAATACCAAATTCAAATCATGTATGGAGAGTTGCAATAATCTGCATTTTAAACTTCTCCAAACACCAAAGCCAGACAAAGACACCACAAGAAACTAGAAACCAGTAACTCTTATCACTATAAATGCAAAAATCCTCAACAAAGTACTAGCAAACTAAATCCAACTCACAGTAAAAGAATTCTATACTATGACCAGATGGGATATATTCCAGGAATGCAAGGATGATTCAATATAAGAAAATAAATTACCTTAACATAACACATTAATAGAGCAAAAGGAAAAAGAATACATGATCATTTCAATACATGTAGAAAAAATTTTTGACAAATTCTAATATTCTTTTATGACATAAAACACTCCATAAACTAAGAATAAACTGTAACTTGCTTAACATGAAAACAGGGATTTCTGGAATCCCCCAGCTAATATCATATCCAAGGTAAAAAACTGAAAACATTCTCTCTAAGGTCAGGAACATTTTCATCAGTTCTACTATAAGTCCTAGCCAGAGCAATTAGGGAAAAATAAGAAATAATAGCCATCCAAACTGGAAAGGAAGAAGTAAAACCACTTCTATTCACAGATGATAAGATTCTGTACATAAAAAAATCCCAAAGGAGCCACAAAAAATCTACTAGACTAACAAATTCAGTAAAGCAGGGTCCAAGGTCAACACACAAAGATCAGTTGTGTTCTATATACAAGCAATGAACAATTCAAAAAGGAAATTAAGAAAACAATTTTATTTATAATAGTTTCTAAAATAATAAAATACTTAGGAAAAATGTAACCCAGGAAGTTAAAGACTCGTACACTGAAAATTACAAAACATTGCTGAAAGAAATTAAAGGAGATCTAAATAAATGAAAAGTCATCCCATGTTCATAGATTGGAACATCAGTGTGGCTAAAGTGGCAATACTCTCCAAAACAATCTACTGATACAATGCAATCCCTATCAAAACTCCAAAGGTGTTTTTGCGGAAATGAGGAAGGTGATCCTCAAATTTGCAGAATTACAAGGGGCCCTGAATAGTTCAAATAATATTGAAAAAGAAAAACACAGCTGGAGGGCTCACACTTCCTAATTTCAAAACTTATTATGAAACTACAGTAATAAAAATAGAATTGAATATGCAGAAGTAAACCCCAATATATATGGCCAATCTGTTTTTCACTAAAGGTATCAAGACCATTCAACTGGGGAAATAACCATCTTTTCAAGAAGTGGAGTTGGGGGGCGCCTGGATGGCTTAGTCAGTTAAGCATCTGACTTTTGTTTAGGTCATGATCTCGCGGTTCGTGGGTTCGAGCCCCGTGTCGGGCTCTGTGCTGACTACCAGCTTGGAGCCTGGAGCCTGTTTCAGAGTCTGTGACTCCCTCTCTCTCTGACCCTCCCCTGCTCACGCTGTCTCTCTCTCTCTCCTAGAAATAAATAAAACATTAAAAAAAATTAAAAAAAAGAAGAAGTGGAGTTAGGATAACTAGATAACTACATGAAAAGAGAATGAAGTTGAACTATTTCCTCACTATCAAAAATCAAATGATTATGGGCCAACAACCTAAATTTAAGAGCCAAAACTATAAAGGTATTTAAAGAATACATAGGGGTAAATCTTTAGGACCTTAGATTTGGTGACAGATTCTTAGATTTGGTACCAAGAAAAAAATCAACAAAAAAATAGATAAATGAACTTAATACAAATTAAAAACTTCTGTGCCTCAAAGGAAATTATCAAGCAAATGAAGACAAACTACAGAATAAGAGAAAATATTTGAAAATCACATATTTGATGAAGGTTTTAGTGTCCAGAATACATAAAGAACTCTTAACAAAAAAGACAAAGAAATTCAAATAAAAAATAGGCAGAGGACATGAATAGACATTTTCCCAAACATACAAATGGTCAGTAAGTTGTTAAATAAAAAAACTTTAGCTGAATGAATTAAAGGATCAAATTGGGTTTATTCAATGATTCATGACAGGCAGCATGTACAAAGGAGTTTCAAAGGGCAATAAAAAGGGAAAAGGAAGTCATAACAACAACAAGGAAGAATTATTTCAGGCAAGGTCACCTCCTTTTGGGGAACAAATGGGTCTCACTAGATGGATTACCTTACCAGTGCTCACCGGGAAATTCCAGACTAACTGGTTAAGATTACATTCCTGGGAAAGGTTGAAACTACAATTAGGTTAGGTATTAAGCCACAGTTTGGTGTCCTGTGCCTAGCACATGTGACTCCATTTTGGGTCTTTGGTTTTCTTTTTTTTTTTTTTAACAAAGCACATTAAAACAAGTTCAACATCATCGCTCATTAACAAAATGCAAAGAAAAATTTTGAGATACCACTTCACACCCACTAGGATGGCAATATTAAAAAGAAAAGAAAAGAACAAGCATTGGAGAGGATATAGAGAAACAGGAATCCTACGTTACTGATGGGAATGTAAAATGGCAAAGCTACTGTGGAAAACAATTTGGTTTTTCCTCAAAAAGTTAAATATGCATGTAACAAATGACCCAGGAGATATATATATCTCCAAAGGAACTGAAAACAGGGACTCAAACAAATGCTTATTCACAAATATTCATAGCAGCACTATTCACAATAGGCAAAAAGTGGGAACAATCCAAATATTCATCAACTGATATATGGATAAACAAATCAAGATATGTACATTCAACAGAATATGATTAGCCATAGAAAGGAATGAAGTACTGATACATGCTATGACTTCAATGAACCTTGAAAACATTATGCCAAGTGAAAGAAGCCAGACACAAAAGGTCATATTTTATGATTCTTTTTTAAGAATATGAAGAATAGTAAACATCTATCACACAGTTAAAAAAAAAAAAAAAAGACTATGCAGAATAGGCAAATCCATACAAATAGGAGGCAGATTAGAGGTTCAAGGGACTAAGGGTAGGCAGAAATGGGGAATAATTATTTGATGGGTACAGTGGTTCTTGTGGAATAATGAAAAAGTTTTGAAACTACAAAGAGATGTTGATAATACAATATTGTGAATACCCTAAATGTTACTGTCTTGTACACTTTAAAATGGCTAATGTTGGGGCTCCTGGTGACTCAGTGGGTTAAATGTCCTATTTCAGCCCAGGTCATGATCTCAAGGTTTGTAAGTCTGAGCCCTGCATCTGGCTCACTGCTGTCAGCACAGAGCCCACCTTGGATCCTCTGTCTCCCTCCCTCTCTGCCCCTCTGCACTCATGCTCTCTCTCCCTCTCTCTCAAAAATAAACAAACTAGTAAGTAAATTAGTTATTTAATTAATTTAATTTAATTTAATTAATTAATTAAATGGCTAATGTTGGGTACCTGGGTGGCTCAGCTGGTCGAGCATTTGACTCCTGATGTTGGCTAAGGTCGTGATCCCAGCGTCATGGGCTCTAGCCTGGTGTCAGGCTCTGTGCTGAGCGTGGAGCCTGCTTAGGATTCTCTGTCTCGCCCTCTGCTCCTCCCCGTGGCTTATGCGCACTCTATCTAAAGTAAAAATAAATTAATTAATTAAAATGGCTAATGTTATGTTAGTGTAGTGTACGTGTATGTTACAGTAGTATTGTAGTGATCTAAAATTTGGGCCAATAAGAAATGCAAGGCCTCCAAGAACAGTTCAAAATAGACCTACAGTCTATTTACACCTATTGTTTAGGTGAATGCTAATGATATGTATGTATGTATACATATATCTGGAAGTAATAAATTTCTTTGCAAAGATATTTTAGTATTTTCCAACCGTTTTTAATTTAAACTCAAAAATGCTTTCTCATTTTAACTGCCATCCACCCACTTTCCACCGACAAAGAAATCAACGAATATACTTTTTCAAACTATTTTACAATATCCCCCCACTCTGCCAAGAATCACTACTACAAACAGAAAACTACCATTATTCCATTAAAATATGATTTGATCTTTTTAATTTAGTTTATGATTTTCAACATGGATGTACTGCATAAAACGAAATATCTTGTATAGGTAAAAACCTGGGCCACAGAGAATTGTTAATTCCTATAATCAAAAAGAAACCAGTTATGTAAACATAGATCTAATGATATAAACCAATATTTCAGTAATATAAACATGAAGATTTCATTTTTAATGCTGCAAACTAGAGAATTATTCTAATATCAAATCATGTGCTTTTTTCTTTGCTATAAAGTTTCTAGTTCTCTCCCACAATTGCCTAGTTTTTACCTTTGTTTTTGTTAGCATCGGAGAAAGAAAATCCTGGTGCTTGTCCTGTTTTGCCATCCAAAAAAGGCCTCAGAGGTTTGGACCAGTCTTGTGTTTTCCACCTTTTTCCACTATGTGGCACTGAGCACATTTGTGAATAAAGATCTTCTTGCCTGTTTCACCATCTCCCATTCTGTTCTGCAATGAAACATTAAACCACACACCAAAATATATGTATCAGATTTGTAAAAATGGGAAAAAAAAATCCCACCACTTTGAAATGAATACTAATGATATTAAAAAGGTAATTTAAAGTATGCATTCTTTAAAGTCTGAGTGCTCAAAAACACAAATATATTATAGCACCCAATTTTATAAAAACATCATCTCATGTATCAGGTTTATTTTAAATTTCTAGCTATAGCTACATAAATCCTATGGTATAAGCTTAGGTTTTACTTCAGCCTTCAAACAACTATAGTGATTTATTTAGGTCAATTATATTCCATTTTTTCTTTTCACTTTCCAAAAGTTCATGTGCAAAAAAATGATGCAAAGTATATATTTCTAATTTGGTATCTCCTTGTTTAAAAATAAGGACAGAACAAAATGGAAAGTTGCTTAAATGTAATATTATTAGCACTTATATACCTGTAATAATAGATAAACCTGTAAAATTAAAAATCATACAGAAAGAATGAGGCCACAGCAGGCTATATGTAACACATAACTTCTCATTTACTTTACTCTCAGCTATAAACACATCTACCATGTTAGACCGAAAATTATCTCAAAGCAATCAAGTAATATTGAGTTCAGTCAGCATTTGTATGTGTTTAACACTAATACAGTGGAAAATATACAGTGTTAAGTAGGGAAGATTTTATTTTATACAGTGATAGATACATACAATAAAATTTTGTAGGAAGGTATACTGGTTAAAAGTATCCAAAATTTTGTTGCATAACTAAATAAATGCATCTTTCAAGTAAAATTATGTGAAAATTAAAATAATTTCAATTTATTGAAAAAAAATATAGTGTGAAATGCTAATGAATGCAGTACCCAGGTTTTGTTTACCTGCTCTTAGTGTTCTTTGAAGAATGGGTGCAGGGGAGGTTGGGGATGGAGTTCAAAATGAGTGCTACTATTATAGAAATCATGAAAAAAATCTAACTCTCTGACAGTACAGTTTTAATCACATGTTCACCTTTATAACTCTACTGAGAAATAGAAAAATGTCTGTGTCATTATGATGCTGAAAAATACAGTATTGTTTATGTAAAGTTAGCTATTAATCAGAGGGAGGCTTGTACTTCCCATACAGCAAAGTTGGTCTCTCCCTAATTTTTTTAAATCTATGTGGAAACTCAAAATAGTGTCAATAATACACCATAAGGGAAGACAGAAATTTTCTTTGGGTCAACTAACAAGTAAGCTATTAATCAACATTTTTGGTCTGATTAAAAGCAGAGTAAGAAAACTCACTTTATCCAGGAGAAGCTTACTTTTAAATTCTAAACTTCACTCAAAACACTGCATTCAATTTTTACTTATATGTGTTCTATCAAGTCTTTGTAGGTACAGAATTCAGGGAGCCTTTGAACAGGGTCCATAGAGAAGAAAACTGTAGTCACAAATACAAACCTTACAGCCTTTTAACAAAATGCATTCACAATAATCATAAAGATCATAACATTTAAATACAAAATGTCATCTAAGCACTAGCAAAGAATCATTTCCAATGTTTAAATTTTTTTAATGTTTATTTTATCTTTTAGAGAGAGAGAGAGAGAGACAGAGAGAGAGAGAGACAGAGAGACAGAGTGTAAGTGAGGGAGGGTCAGAGAGAGACACAGAATCCAAAGCAGGATCCAGGCTCTGAGCTGTAAGCACAGAGCCTGACGCCGAGCTCGATCTCGAACCTACAAACCATTAGATCATGACCTGAGCTGAGGGCCACTGCTTAACCGACTGAGCCACCCAGGTGCCCCTCCAATTTTTATATAAAGTAGAAAAATCAGATTGATTCTTATACTTATTAAATGTTATTGATGATTCATGAATTCAGACATTTTTCTTAAAAAGGAAAAAAAACATTCTTTCCTCAAATAGATTTCACATGCAAGTCACTTATAAGAAAAATTCCATTGTCACTGTTCAAACTGCCAATATTTACCACAGTTAAGACATTCACTGCTGCCATCTTTAATCACTGGTGTGCGAGTACCTTCAAAGTGCCTTAAAACCAATAGATTCCACAACAGTAGTAGGGGAGGGGCGGGAAGACTAGAAAGGATATTAAGGGAATCTATTTTGCCTATAATCATTTGGCACTCTAGTTAAGAAATATAATGCCCTACACCTGAAACTTTTATAATGTTACATGCTAATTTTACTGAAATTGGCAGAGATGTGACACCCGGTATGAAAATGATTACTCTTCCAGGAATAAAGTAATTATAATGATAAATAGGAATAGAGTAACAAACTCTTATATATATTTCTGGAGGCCAGACATAGCTAAATGCTTTATATATTATTAATACTTTTATTCCTCACACCAGCCATGTGAGATAGATACTGTTAAATCTATTTCCACAGGTGAGGAAAATGAGGCAGACAGAAGTTAAGTGGCTTATTTGAAGTCACAAGTTGGTGAGAAGGAGAGACGGTGGAAGGTAAGAGGAAAAGCAATTTTAAATCTCTTTTAACAATTTCCTCTGGGGCAACTGGGTGGCTCAGTCGGTTAAGCATCCGACTTCGGCTCAGGTCATGATCTCCCGGTTTGTGGGTTTGAGCCTCCCATCAGGCTCTGTGCTGACAGCCAGCTCAGAGCCTGGAGCCTGTTTCGGATTCTGTGTCTCCCTCTCTCTGACCCTCCCCTGTTCACCCTGTCGCTGTCTCTGTCTCTCTCTTTTCTCTCTCAGAAATAAACAAAACATTGAAAAAAAAGTTTTTTGAAAACAATCCCCTTTAAAGAATGATCTAAGCAACCCTGTGTTGTACAAAATGTGTGGCACATTGCAGATGCTTAAAGAGTAAGTAAAATACTTTAAAATCTGGTATTTGCCATTTCCAATTTTGCCCGTAAAAAGAGGGATGTGGTAAGAACAATCAAGTCACCCATAAAGCTTTCAAGATTTACAAAACCCACATAAGTGAAGAAATAAAGTGGGAGGTGGAACTCATTAGAATATTTTGAGGGTAGGGGCGCCCGGGTGGCTTAGTCGGTTAAGCGTCCGACTTTCGCTCAGGTCATGATCTCGCGGTTCGTGGGTTCGAGCCCCGCGTCGGGCTCTGTGCTGACTGCCAGCTCAGAGCCTGGAGCCTGTTTCAGAGTCTGTCACTCCCTCTCTCTCTGACCCTCCCCTGCTCACGCTGTCTCTCTCTCTCTCTCTCTCTCCTAGAAAAAAAAAAAAAGAATATTTTGAGAATAAATACTACACAGACTAAAAGATAAACTGGGATTCTCCTGCTGTAGCAGGAAAAGCACCGCAGTAAAACGTATCAAAATGAAATGATCCTGGGTAAATCACTACGTGTCTGTGAATCCTTCCTCCCACCCTTACTCCCTGATGTCTCCGGCCTTTCCCACTTTGAACCTGCCATGCCTGAATCCCTAAACTGAAGTAAGAATGCAGCTTTACAAACTGCCGGTCTGGGCTCTTCCATGCCACCACGCTCATTTGGAGGCTGACTTCTGCCAAACGTGGGTGGAAGGCTCTGCTCAGAATCTGTTCCGCACAGAAATCATAGAAGCTGCAGAGAGGCCCCTCACTAGAAATAGTCTTACGTTGTTGCACTTAGAGGCCCTAGACGCCACCAAGCTAGGACTAAGAAGATCCTCTTACTAGCAGGTCGGTGGGATACTCTTCTTTGGGTGAACCCTGGCCCAAACTGCATCGGCCCATAACTAGGCAGCGTTCAGATCACTAGGCTGAGTGCGGGGCCCACTCCTCAGCCAGTCCCATACCTACCACAGGGCCGGTGACTCCGCCTACCGTCTCCCTGGCGAACGCTTGGCAGTCACTCAGCACGCTGCTGAGCCAGAACCCGCGCTGCACGTTTGAAACTGACTGCCCCGCAGTAGCGCCTCAAACACCAGAGCAGAAGGCCCAGCGGGCATGTGCTTCCGGTGGGCGCCAGCCAATCGCAGGCTAGGCTCCATCCCACTGATGATTGGCTCTGATATTCCGCAAGGCAGCAACTCTCGCGGGAGCCTCAACACTGGTACCTGCCGTGCCGTCACTGGCTGAATCTAAATCAGACAGTGAAGTACTGAGGACCGCAACGCCAAGCCCATCTTTTGTTTAACTTTTGCTTAATCGAAGAGCTAAGTTATCTACGTATATTGACAGTATGTCCCCGTTCTTGCTTGAAATAGGAACTCAATGTTTTATGAATGGTCCATTAGCATTTGATTGCAGGAATCATATCGCATCAACAAAAGAATAAAACAAGTGCTTACTATGGGCAAGGCACTGTGCCAAGCACTTTGGGCGAAAACTGAACTGCAGCTCCAATTTTCTGAGTTACAATTCAGCTGGGACAAGACAAATACATTAAAAGTTAAATCATTATAGGGGCACCTGGGTGGCTCAGTTGGTTAAGACTCCAGTTTCTGCTCAGGTCATGATCTCCTGGTTGGTGTATTTGAGCCCTTCATTGAGCTCTGCGCTTACAGCTCAGAGCCTGGAGCCTGCTTCTGCTTGGGATTTTGAGTCTTCCCCCACCCCCCACCCCCACCCGCTCTCTCTCAAAAATAAACATTAAAAATATTTTTAAGTTAAATAAATGAGCTACATTCTAAAAATAAAATAAGAACTGATAACAAGGTTGCAAGTGGTTTGCTAATTGCCAAAAAAGCAGAACAAAGTATGAATAGAAATAAGAGAATGAGAACCGAAGGAGCCAGGAAGGGAAATACAGAAGGAAGGACTGAAAAAGCTACACGATGATGAAGGTATTGAAAACAGCAAGGTGTGAAAGTCAACATTGTATTTAGGAAAACGTGAGAAGGGAAAGTCGCTTACCTGTGGTTACACAATGACTTCAGTGAGACATGAGTGGTAAGGAGACAGAGAAATAGGAATATTAAAATAATTTTTAAATCCTTCAACAATCAAAGTACTTGTAATAATGAAAATTTTGTGTATTAGATAAGTGGGAGGTTCACCCACAGTCTTATTCTTCAGAGCCCTGTCCAATACACCTTTACACCTTTTTTTTTTTTGCCATGATTAAAATGTTCTGCATGGGCACTGTCCACTAGCCACAAGTAGCTTTGAGTACTTCCAAGTGTGGCTAGTGCGACTGAGTAACTACATTTTTTTATTATTTTATTTATAGTTAATTTTAATTAACTTAATGGATTTTTATTTTAATTTAAATAGCCACAATTACCACATGGTTGAATGAAACTATTCTAAGTGGTACCTATGAATTTGTTCTATGATCAACATATTTAAAAGATGTATGTCATCGAGTTGAATGAAAATGACCAAGTCTACTGGGTGTTACATATCATTCTCAAACTCAAGCAAGGACATGCAAACTAAAAACAGAAGAAGGAGAATATGGTTTCTTGAGTGCCTACCACATGCCTTGCTAGGTGCATGAATACACTAACAGTAGCTAGTAGACTTATAGCTGGGAAAAATGGAGACTCTGGACCTTTATTACCAATAAATATCAGTGGTAAAACCTATTTAAAAATTTCAAATAAGGCAAAACATTTTTTATTTAAATGTAATGTACGGAGACACATATCGATAATCAGTAAATATTGTAATTATATCACAGTTTGAAAAAGTTTGGAAAACAATGACAAGAATTTACTATTTTCTGCTTGCATTTCAAAAGTAAGTTACAATATCATCTCTTGGGGTTTTTTTAAAATATATTTATAAGAATTTGGGAAGAAAAACACTAGGGAAAATGGATTTCATATGAAATAAACCTAAGTGTTTATTATTCTAATAATTGTGCATTAAAGGCTACATGTTTTAAAGCCTTGAAAATTTTGAATTTTTTTAATGTTTATTTATTTTTTGAGAAGAGAGCGACAAAGTGTGAGCGGAGCAGGGGCAAAGAGAGCAGGAGACACGGAATCTGAAGCAGTCTCCTGACGGAGGACTCGAATCCACAAATCATGAGATCACAACCTGAGCTGAAGTCAGATGCTTAACTGTGCCACCCAGGCACCCCTAAAGACTTGAAAAATTTAATCTGCAAATGCACAGCACATCTTTTCTCTAATATTATACCAATTAATAATCATTCTTTCAAACCTTAGAACTTCGGCTGTTTTATCTACATGTGATTCATGTTTAAATATGATTTTATATGACTTGAAATATGGCAAAACTGTCATTGTTAAGTGATAAAAATATTCTACGGTTGATTGTGGTGATGGTTGCACAACGCTGTGACCATACTAAAACCCATATAATTGAACATTTTAAGTGGGTGAATTGCATGATGCATGAATATCTCAAGGAAGCTGTTTAAAATAAAATGATAAGTCATAAAGAAAGTAAATTTCAGGGCACCTGGCTGGCTTGGTCAGAAGCCTGTATGACTCTTGATTTAGGGGTTATGGGATCGAGCTCCATTCTGGGTATAGAGATTACTTAAAAAACAAACAAACCTAAATTTAAAAAAATAAGGTAAATTTCTTATTTTCCTTGCATATGTGGTTATTTCACGTGATTGAGTGATAAAGAAATGTTGCTTTCTTAGCATTTGCCAATATTTCTGTTCCTGGTTTTGTTTTATGCAATTGTTTATTTCTTCTTTAAGGTAAAAGTAACTGCTTTAATTATCAGTCTCAAAATTTTCAGGATACTAATCAGTAATTTTGTATTACAAAGAATAAAAATTGCGCAGTCAATGCAGTTAAGAAAATTATACATTTTTCCACTAGATGGCAGTGGTGTGCAAATAGTGTTGCTAGAATCTGCAGATTCTCTCATCAATTAGTAACATTACTACAATTGTTTTCATTCACTTTGGTCTGGGTAAGATAAAGAGAAGTGGAAAGTTAAAACAAGATATTTCCTTTACTTACTAGACTTCTGGGTAAACAAAGTCCTCATTTTAAAGATACAAGATTTAATACAAGGAGAAATTGTCATAATCATGTCTAAAGCAGAGTAAGAACCCACAATCCCTGACTCTTAATTGCTATCATACAAGTATACAATATCGAGTGGAGAAGTGGAAACCCTAGTCAAAGGGAACAAAAAACTTAATCTCTATTGTGCCATTGTACACTTATTATTTCATTTTATCCCTAACTATAAAATCCTTACTATACAAGCCCAAACTGTAAACTTCATAAACGAAGAAGAATAATCATTTTATTTAATACTATATCACTTGAGTATAGCACAGTATCCAACACATAGTAGACAATGAGAAATATTTGGTGCTTAAATAAAAGGATAAATTAATTGAGTTTAACAACAATATCATGTAATAGGTAATATTATTTCTACTTGCAATTGAGGAAACTGAAGTTGGAAATATGAAGTAACTTTATATTCACAATTCAGTGGCAAAACCATTTAAAACAAGCGGACATTATTTTGCATTCTTGAACATTCAAAGAGCTCTGCTCCTGGACCATCTTCTGGTTCATTCTTTTTACTTCATTCCAAGTAAGAATGAAGAAATCCTGTTCCTGTTTCTAGATTTCTTCTAGTTTTCCGCTGACGTCTTGTCAAGTCCCTTTAACAAGAAGTCTTAGAAATCAGTAGCATTCCCACTTTGTTTACCATTCAGATTTCTCTTCGTCCTATAGTTGAGCAGTGCACCTTTTCAGCCCTCAGATCCCCAAGGCTTATGGGAGGCGAGCACATCAGCAGATTGGTTCTGGTTTGGGCTCTCTTATTTGTATTTCTATAGTTTTTGGTAGTCCAAGGGCTTCAATCTTTTCATCTCGATTTTCTCAACAAATGAGGCTGGGATTGGATGATCTCAAAGGTTCTTTTTAGCTCTAAGACTATGTGGTTTCTCACGTTATCCTATAGTGGTCGTCTATTGAGTTTATGACCTAAATAGCCAGTTTTAGAGGAAGAATGCTTGGCCTCTAGCGTTGGGAGGCCTGTGCACCAGACGGGCCTGTTCTGGCCACAGAGAACGAGGATTGCACACCTGACGCTTGAGCCTCGTTTCTCGGAACCGGACTCCTAGAGTGACTGGGTGGGCCTCCCCCACCCCGAGACGCTAGGGGGCGCTGGAGGCCGTTCCCCGGAAGCTGGCCCGCTGCGCGGCCGGACAGCGCCGGGCGCCAGACCCCTGCGTCTACCGGAAGCGGGGCACCCGACCTGCAACGGCTGGGTGTGCGACCACTGTGGTGGCGGGCGCGGCGGAAGAGAGGAGAACTGAAGCGGACCCGGGCCTGGCTCCCGCGCCGGGTGGAGCACCATGGACGAAGCAGGCAGCTGTGCGAGCGGCGGAGGCTTCCGCCCGGGCGTGGATAGCCTGGACGAGCCCCCCAACAGCCGTATCTTCCTGGTGATCAGCAAGTACACGCCCGAGTCGGTACTTAGGGAGCGCTTCTCGCCCTTCGGCGAGATCCAGGACATCTGGGTGGTGCGGGATAAGCACACCAAGGAATCCAAGGGCATCGCCTTCGTCAAGTTTGCCCGCAGCTCGCAGGCCTGCAGGGCTATGGAGGAGATGCACGGCCAGTGCCTCAGCCCCAACGACACCAAGCCCATCAAGGTGCAGGTGCCCGGGTTGGGATGCCCGCGGGAGTGGGAGGGAATGGGCCTTCCTGCCCCCAAAGCTGTGTCAGGTGGGGTCGAGGTAGTACATCCGCTCCCTGGAGCGGAGTGGGCGGCACCTGGCATTCCGGGAGCGGGAGGAGGGGCGGATGGTGTGCGGCACAGGGTTTCTCGAGCCGCTCGGCCCGCCAGGCAGCACCCGGGTGCGGGCGGAACATCAGCCCAGGCTTGGGCTGCAGAGCTGCGGTGACCGGGCCTCCCCGCACTCCCGCCGTCTCTAATCCAGAGCTCTGGCTTCCAAGGCCCACCTCTCAGAAACCTGTTTACCATGTACGAAAACAGATTTGTTTCCTTTTCCTCAGGTTGGTACGGAGTTTAGCAATTTGGTAGCCGTGCGTTAAACAGGCGTCTCTGGTGTGGGGCGTTTTCCCAGTGCCAGACCAAAGTATGCATCTTTATAATATTTGAGTGAAGGTGACTAAAGCTGCTGCTGTTGTATATTTGTCACATCGTTGTGATTTTAAAAATCATTTTAGGGGTGCCTGGGTGGCTTAGTCGGTTAAGCGACCGACTTTCGCTCGGGTCATGATCTCGCGGTTCGTGGGTTCGAGCCCCGCATCGGGCTCTGTGCTGACTGCCAGCTCAGAGCCTGGAGCCTGTTTCAGTCTGTGACTCCCTCTCTCTCTGACCCTCCCCTGTTCACGCTGTCTCTCTCTCTCTCTCTCCTAGAAATAAATAAAACGTTTTAAAAAAAATCATTTTAACCAAGCCCTCTTTGCCAAAGTATTGATGGCATCCGCTTTATAACTGCCACTTTTCTTTGAAAGCAACCCAAAATAAACTGCCTTAAGAAGAGCCAGATCATTGTGATGGCAGTGTAGTGGTACGATTATTAAATGTTTCTTTGCATGCTCATAGTTCACCCTGGAGGTCTTTATATTGAGTTCCCAAACTTGTGTAAAATTAAAACTGACAGGTGGCAGGAAGGATGATTTTGGTTATTTATTTTAATCTACGTTTTTAGCACAATGCTCTGCAGAGGGTAGACCCCTCCCCCCAATATATCCTGGTGGTCATTAGTAGACAAAATGTCCTTCCTTACTGGCTGTGGACTCAGTTCAGGACCCAGTCCTGAGGCTCTGACAGTCGCTTAAACTGTACCCTCCCCTGCCCTGTAGAAGTAGTTGCTATTATATGTAATTATGTTGGAGCCTTCAATAAATTTTTTTTTCCAGGTACTATAGAGAACTGATGAGAATACTATTAATAGTGACTTTAATGAATGGAAGACAGAGAGAGTCAGTCTCTGGAGGTCTTCCCTATGCCTCCATCCACAAAAGAGAAGGAGCATAGGAAGAATATACCAGCAATACAGTAGACCATAAACATTCCCTTTACTTCCACCTCCCCAGCCCTCTGAAATGGAGCAAAACAGATAAATGAATTGTAAGGTCATAGCACATACTAGATCAACTATTGGCAAACTTTTTCTGTGAAAGGACGGATAGTAAATATTTTAGGCTTTGTGACCACATGCAGTCTCTGTCACATATTCTTTGTTTTTAATAGCCCTTTAAAATTGTAAAAACAATTCTTAGATCATGGGCTATCAAAAAACAATAATCTGTGGTTTGTTGACTCCCCAGATTGATTTAATTTTTATCTCCTTCCAATTAAATTAACAGAGAGAGTTTTTATACTTTCTGTAGATAACCACAGAGATCTGTGGGTAACCCAAAAAGATGCCCCAAATCTGAAACCTACAGAATCCTCTTTCCTTGATTAAAATCCTACCAGAGAAGTAAAAGTCCCAACACCAAAATATTTCCTCATTTTTAGCCACAGAGAAGTTATTCCCCAAGATAATTAAAGTTTAAGTTCTCTGTTTTTCACTTTTTGGTCCACTCCATTCCCGACTGAGAGTCGTTGCACTACAGGGCCTAGCTAGACTAAGTTCATTCTTTAGCTTGGTCTGTCGCCCCCCTGGAATGTAGTTTTTGGTTTGTTGTTAACATGTGGTGTTGTTTTCTGTATTTCCAGTTAAATTAACACAGCTTCAACTTTTCTCGTGTAGTTTGCTTTTGCAAAGTTCCAAAGAATCTTTAAGACAAGTAATTATAGGCCTAGGCCTACACCAGAATAGATGGCTAAGTAAGAGTTATTTTGTGACCAACTGGATTATCTGGAGGAAAGGGGTAAACCTAAAAAGTAGAAAAGTCTTGGTTTTTAGCTTTGCAAGAATGTCTCTTTAGAGCCTGTAGTCTGAACATAAAATCTTGGAAGAAATCATCCATTAAGTGGTTAATTATTTTACATGTGTTCTTCTTAGACACTGCTTGCCTTAACAGAAATTTGAAACACTCCAGTCTTCTAAAATTTAGGAATTTGTGATTTGATGAAACCTTCAGTCTCAAATCTTACTTGAGATTCTCCCCTCCCCGCCCCCCATGTCTTCCCATATTCTTAAAGGTTTCCGATTTTATTTTTCTATTGATCATTCATTACTGATACATCCACTAGACTTCCTAGTGGGTCATTTCTATATTAATATTCTGTTACTAATACCTCATACACTGCTTGACACATAGTGTAAGTTTATTGAAGGAGTAGCAGTAGACTCTATCTAGGAATATGTCTCTAGCTATATTTTGTAAACAAGGCCCTGTACCTCTGTGAGAGCTGTTTTCCAAGCAGAGTACTTCATGCTTTAGTGCTTCTAAAATCTTCTGGCTTTTAAGTTTTCTATCCTTTTGGTTGCTGCCTCCTGCTCTAAAATTCCATAAGCTCATGTTTTCTCATATTCAATTCATATACAGCTCCCCCTTTAAAGTAGAAGAAAAAAGAAGCCCTAAGGGCTTGTGGTGATCTATATTAATTTTATTAACATGTCTTCAGGTTATAAAAAACAAAACTAGTCATTAAAGTTTTTATCCTTCTAGCTGTGTAAACAAATCCACAATCCTAGTTAGAGATTTTAAAATTCCTCTAGGATAATATAAAACCAAAACAGTTTTATAAAATAATAATCTAATGTCATAATCCAAGTACTAATAATAATCCAAGTAGTCCAATGTCACAGGTGATGTTTCTGTAAAACTAAATTGCTAATAGTAGAAGATGGAGCCTGTGCATTTTCTTACTCACATAAATCATTTGTATGGTCACTGAGGCAATCCAGAATATGGTTATATTAACTTTTCTTAAAGGTAAATATTAGAAAGAAAACAATTAAAAATAAGATATCTTAGATTTAAGCTCAACTATGCCAATAATTACATTAAATACTAGTAGAGTAGACATGCCAGTTAAAAGGCAGAGATTATCAGGAATTGTAAAAAAAAAAAAAAAGAAAAGAAAAGAAAAAAAGACCAATATAAATACTATGTACAAGGGATACAAAGCAATTGAAAGTAAAAGGATAGAAGGTTAAAAAAAAAAAAAAAAGTAAAAGGTGTGATGTTGTACAAAATGGTCATCAACACAAGGAATATTAACAGAGATAGGATATTTTCATAGGAATAAAAATATCCATCAAAAGTACCTAACAATCTCAAATGTTTATGCAGCCAGTAATACAGCTTCAAAATACACGAAGCATGATTGGTGGAACCAGAAGGAGAAAGATAAATTCGCAATCAGATATTTAAACTCCTCTGGTAGTATATGATAGAACAATAAACAAAATCAGCAAAGATACATAATATTTCAATAACACTGTTAATCAGCTATGTAACTGAGATCTATTGAAAATTGTACACAGCAGCTGCAGAGTACTTATTCTTTTTTAGTGCACTGGCTCGCCCTTGGTAAACAAAAATGCAAAAGTAAAAATACCCTTGGAAAAAACAGTGCAGACATTGGTACTATCTCATATACGAAGTCACTGTGGTAAAAATTGATTTAAAAAAACTTCTTGAGGGCGGAAACGGTGGGAGAAAGGAAGAGAGGCAAACCATGAGAGACTCTTGAATGCTGACGAAAACTGAGGACTGATGGATGAGGGGGGGAGGGGGAATGGGCATGGAGGAGGACACTTGTGGGGATGAGCACTGAGTGTTATGTGGAAACTAATTTGACAATAAACTATTTGTAAAAAAAAAAAAAAAAAAAAACTTCTTGACAAGACCCTATTACATTGTGTTTAACCTGGCATGAATCTCATACTAATAATGAAATAATTACTTCAGGAATAGGAAAACAGTTAATGATATTTTTTACATTATTTTTTGGATTATGTTTGTTGCTTAGGTTTTCATTGCTCAGTCCAGATCATCTGGAAGTCACCGAGATGTTGAAGATGAAGAACTTACAAGAATATTTGTCATGATACCAAAGTCCTACACAGAAGAAGATTTGCGGGAAAAATTTAAGGTACTTTTTTAATCAGCTGGCATCTATGATAACTTAACAATCCTAGATTACTTGTATGGTTACTAAATCTTAAGTGTTAGAGTATTACGTTGGTGATGGAGAATTAAATAACTGTTTCTAAGTCATTTGTTTAATCTAGTTTTAAAATAGTAAACCTATAATAAACTAACTTTTTAAAAAACATGAAAACTGGAAAATATTAATGATGTTTCCCCTGATATAATGAACACACAGATTCAGGAAATGAACTATAAAGCCCAGAATTTTAAGTTAGGTGAACCAAGATTTAAACCCAGGCTGTCTGAATCCAGAGTCTGCTCTTCGTCTTTACAATTTCAAAGCACCCTCTTACTACTCTGCTGCTCTTGTGTAGGGGTAAATCAATCAAGCCTGTGTGTGTGAACTCTATTATCTATCTATATATAAAGCCTATGGCATGTTAATCTTGTACTTATTCACAGAAAGGCTCATCTTTTACAGAATTTTTGTCCTAAAGTTACGCCTTTGAAGGAGTTATATTTAAAGAAAAAAATCTACAGCTCTGAACAATATAGCAAGAGCTATAGTAATGACTAGATAGTAAGTGAAATTTGAAGATAATTTAAAAAAACTTTTTTTAATGTTTTATTTATTTCTGAGAAAGAGAGAGAGGCAGCATGAGCAGGGTAGGGTCAGAGAGAGGGAGACACAGAATCTGAAGTAGGCTCCAGGCTCTGAGCTAGCTGTCAGCACAGAGCCCAACGCGGGGCCCGAACCCACAAACCGTGAGGTCACGACCTGAGCTGAAGTCAGACGCTTAACTGACTGAGCCACCCAGGCGCCCCCCCCCTTTTTTTTTTAACTTTTTAAATGTTTTATTTATTTCTGAGAGAGAGAGAGAGAGAGAGAGACAGCATGAGTAGGGGAGGGTCAGAGAGAGGGAGTGAAGATAATTTTAAATCTCTTTATAGCCATTGACTTTTATATGTGATGATATACTTTCACTAAAAATTACTAAAAAGCAATTCTCAAATTGTTATGGGTTGTAATTTTTTATCAATTCTCTACTAATTTTCCCAGTACTATGAATTAGGTGAGCAACAAATAAGAAAGAAAAGAAATTAGTAAAAAGTAAATTTTTATCTTTTTCTGAGCAAATAAACATGACATTTTTATACAGATGAATAATGATTAAGTTGCTAATTGGGTGCATGAGAATTTTATGAAAATATAATAAACACTAACAGAGCACCTGAGCAGCTCAGTTGCTTAAGCATCCTGCTCTTGATTTAGGCTCAGGTCATAATCTCGTGGTTGGTGGTATCCAAGCCCTGTCTGGAACTCTGTGCTGATGGTGCAGAGCCTGCTTGGGATTGAAATAGTCTCTGCCCCTCCCCTGCTCACATATTTTCTCTCTCTCCCAAAAATAAATAAATATTTTTAAAAAATAAACACTAAGAATTTATATCCCATATTTCCCCCAACGTTAAAAGTAAACTTTTACCCATATTTTTTACATAGAGAATTGATTGAGTAAACCTGTGTATTTTAGTGATATACTTTGAGATGCTTCTCTTCATAAGAACACACAATCAGTTATGTTAGAAGGCAGACAACTATAACTAATGTTTAGTTGTCCCAGACTCTGTATAAGTACTTTAGGTCTGTTAGTTCATTGAACTCTTAAAATAACCCTCTGTGGTAGATAGAGCTATTAGCCCCATTTAAGAGATAAGGGATGGGCTCAGAGAGGATAACTAAACTGCCCAGTTAATAAGGGACTAAGTCAGAGTTTGAATATGGAAGGTTCAATTCTAGCTTATAATCACCACTGAGAAAGACTTTGGAACTTTCCAAACCATGTATACATTCTGACTCTCCCTCCATAACTTAGGTAAGTTATTTGATTCCTCTGAGACCCAGTTTCCTTTTCTGTGAAATAGATTATATATTATATACACACAAAGATAAACACACACACAAATATACATACCCTTAAAGGATTATTGTAACAATAAGGTAATATATGTAAAGCAAATGCTCAGAAAATGAAAATCATCATAATTTTGATTATGTTATGATTTGTTTGTATTATTATTATGGTTCTTTTTCTAATGCCTCATTAGTTGTAACAGTTTGATTCCATTATTAAAAATGGCTATAAATTCTAATTCTGATTTCTAGTTTTGCTAAATAAAGGGTGCAAATAAACAAATTTTAAGTTCTGAAATAATCTGTTAAGTTATTGGTTTTGACTCTTCTAAGATCATTTCTTTTAACTCTCATAGGTATATGGAGATATCGAATATTGCAGCATTATTAAGAATAAAGTAACTGGAGAAAGTAAAGGCTTGGGGTATGTTCGATACTTAAAACCATCACAAGCTGCCCAAGCAATAGAAAACTGTGATCGAAGTAAGGATGTGTTCATTTAACATGTTGAAGACTTTCTTAAAGCAATTATTCTAAATAACTGAATCTAATACTGCTTTTGCTAATAACCATGTCTGCTTATTTAATCCTAGCAATGGGGGTTTAAACGTGTATACCTGAGATGAAAATTATTTGGGGGCTATGAATAAGCTTTCATTGAGGCACTGTCTTGAAGAAGGATATGGGCAACTACATTAATTTAATAAGTGAAAATACTGTTACCATATTTTGGTTATTTATAGGTTGGGGGTTTATTTTAATATTTAAAATTTTAAGTATTAAAAAACTGACTTACCCTTTCAGGCTTTTTTTAAAAAATTGTTTTTCTTTATATTGAAAAAACTCAAGTTTTCTGTAATATTTGTTCATATTTAACCTAAATGCTAATTAAAATTAAGTTTACTAGTAAACACTTAGGTTAAGGATAGGATTTAGTGTAATATATGCCCATATAGGTAAATAAATATATACTAGGTTAATTTCAAGCTAGAAAGAAATTAACTGGCTCTTTTGCTGTTGCTGGTGTACATAATGAAGAATAAGAATTTTAAAGAAGCCAAGAAAAAGAGGCTTTATTGTCATACTTCTAGTTATACTGACCTTTAGAAATGATCAGTACTTTGTAGGCTTGAGGATATTATAAGGATGTATATGTACTGAAGAATTACTGCTAATCAATAGAATTCTTAGATAAACCTAAGGTACATACCAAAATTTTCTCTCAGATCCTTCTAAATTTCTCAGTCAGCGGGCATTAACTGAGTACCTATGATATACTTGGCAATATGTTAAGTAAAGAGATACAAAGGGAATACATAAAGCTTTTAAGGAGTTTAATTATATTGGGTAGCCAACATCTAATAGGCAAAAAATGGTTAAAGAATATTAGGAGAATTTTTTTTAATGTTTTTTGAAAGCAAGGAATATGTTTTATGTTCCTTTTTCTATCATTCCTAATACATAGTACAGTTGTAGGCCCACAGTAAAGATTTATTGAGATTTCTGTAAAAGATACTGCCATTTATAACAGACTCAATAAAAATTTGCTAAATGAGGAAATGTTTAAACTGTGTGCTGTGGTCCATCGGTGGTGAAAAACAAGTGCACTGAGAGCATGAGAATACATCTAGAGGTAAGATTTACATCTGGTGTAAATGAGGCAGGACAGAAGGTGAGAACAGTGTTTGCAGAGGTCTAGAGCTAGAAACAAACATATCTTTGCTTAATGCTGTGAAGGCAACAGTCTGAATAAAGCATAATATTGTTGAGAAATTGGGAGACAAGGTTAACTAAGTGCATTGGCACCATACATGAGAGATCATGAAGAGTTTGAACTTGGTCCACGTTAGGATTCCCTCGTAGATTGTTTTAAAAGGAGAAAAATAACTATTTTTGGACAGTTGATCTAAGTACAGTATCAAGGATGGATTTCCAGAGAAAGAATTCAAAGTGGCTAGTTTTATCTTTTTTGGAGCCAGTGAATAATATGATTGAAGCTACGAACCTTCTCCCTTGAAATATGCCCATGTGCACATATTTAAACATTCTGTTTAAAGTTTCAGAGGGCTCATGGAACCTTCCCATCTTTTGAAGCTCATCCTTGAACCCATACTTAAAACCAGAGGCAGAGAGACCAGTCAAAGAGTTGTTGTAATTAATTGAGGAAATCTAACTTAGAAATAAAAGGAAATTGGAGTAAAATATAACATCTTCTAAGTATATTTCAAAGGAAGAATCTTGCTGACAGGTTGGATGTGAAAAGCCCTGTAGGAATTTGATGTTGACCAAGGGAGAGTCAACAATGATGTTACTTTGTAGCAGGGGAAGATCGAGAAGGATGGAATAGACTTGCTGATCTTGCATGTCTGCGTTGATCCATAATTTGGGATGCTTGCTCTTTTTATTTAATTTTTGTCATCTTTGAAAAAGAGAAGAAGTAGGTGTGGTGCAGATGGCCTTCATATTGATTTTGTTTTATGCAATTGGAGTCACAAAGCTAAGTCAAGCACTAGCAATAATGTATATTTGCAGGCCTGTTAAATTTGCTATGAAGTTTGAAAGTCATGGATTCTTTTTTCAGGTTTTAGGGCAATCTTGGCTGAACCTAAAAATAAAGCATCTGAATCTTCCGAACAAGACTATTATAGTAACATGAGGCAGGAGACATTGGGGCATGAACCTAGAGTAAATATGTTTCCATTTGGTGAGTAAGCTATTCTTTATTTTAATAGTATAAGTAGTATATACAGCCTGATTTGGACTATATAAAATATTCTTTTATCAGTAGTCTCTAAATCTCAGTGAGTTAAAATTAATGTAGTAAGGTTTTTTTGAGAAGTTTGTCATGACTCCTTATGTCCTTAAGGTATAACATTTGTTTAACTGATTTCCAGTTGTAGTTTTCTGTGCTTATGTATTTGGATACTAAACTATGTCACTGCCACTTTTTTGAGTGAGCTTCTGCCTCTGTGTAGCCGACCAAAAAGTATGAAAGACATCTACTTCTATCCCCTGAGAATGATTCCTAAGATTTTTATCTCTAAGATACTGCTGCGTTAAAATTAGGGCTAGAGAAAGGAGGGGAATGACAAAAGTAGAAGCCAGATGAAGGGGAAAATAAGTGACAAAAAATAAGGCCCGTAAATGCTATTTGGCATAACTCTCTATTAGGTGAAATGCTTGCCATATTTTGTAGTTTTGCACACTAAACGTATTCCTTGAAGTTAGACTACACATTTCTACTTAAATTTCTGTGTCAAAGGTACGGGAGTGGGAAGAGTTGTCTGTTTCCTCACCATCGGCCCCTTCTGATAGTGCTAATGACCAAGAGCATACTACAAAACGCAGGTCCTTGGTGCAATACAGTGGACTTAATGACAGTTCAGCTTCCTGTCTAGTACCTAAATGTTAAATGAATTCTCAATTGTATAGAAATTTAAAGATATACTTTTTTTATATTGTTGGAGAACAACAACCTGAATTTTCAAGTTTTGACAAGAATGACAACAGAGGCCAAGAAGCTATCTCCAAACGCCTGTCAGTTGTATCAAGAGTTCCTTTCACTGAAGAGCAGCTTTTCAGTATTTTTGATATAGTACCAGGATTGGAATACTGTGAAGTTCAACGAGATCCTTATTCTAATTATGGTAAAATAATGTCTATTATTTTTTAATATACTGTATTTTGATAAAATGTGTTTTCTCCAGTGGTACTTTTTATGTCAGATACTCTTTGTTTAATGACTTTATGTTTCCTTTTTCCACTTTAAATTTTCAAATGCAGTGATACCTTAATAAATAACCCCCTGGGAATATAGCTCCTTTAAGCAAAGGCATTTATTTATTTATTTATTTATTTATTTATTTTTATTTTAATTCTCATAAAATAGAGCATTCTCTGTTCCCATTTATATAGCCACAATACCTGAGGATGGAGACTGTAGTGCTGACTAATGCTGGACAAAGTTATAAAACCCTTGAAGTTTCCTCCTCATCCCTAAGTCTCTCTTTCTCTCTCTTTTTTTTTTTTAACCTTATACCTATAAAATAAAAAAAAAACTCCTTCCCTTCATTTTAAGTATTTAATCGCTCTATTTCTCTCTGTGTTTTTTCCTAGTCTTAATTGAAGGAAGGCTGTATCTACTATCAGCCATTTGAACTTCTTACCTAGTTAATTGGTTAAACCTAATATCTGGTGTTGACTTAGCCATCTTTGTAATTTTTAAGGTTTTTTTTTCTTTTTTAAGACATGGAGTCATTGTGGCACAATGGAAAATGGTTGGCATTCCATTTTGCACCTGAGTCAGGTGCAAATCCCAATACTGGCACGTAGCTCTGAGACCTTGGCAAATTGCTTATCCTGTCTGAGCCTTTCTTTCTTCATATGTAAAAGAGGAGTATTAATAACCATCTGTACCAGGGTTAGGTAAGAATTAGAAATAAATGCTATATGTAGAATACCTAATGCAAGTCCTGGCACATGTATGCACAGAGTAAGTCTGGGCTTGTCAGTTTCTTTTAAAGAATTTGAGGTAAGGAGATACAGAGAAGTCATACTTGCATCTGTACCAGTCCTATAGATACACTTGATTTAGTGCTTTTAGAGTGCCATGGTGTGAGGGTAAGTAGGAATGTGAGTCAGGTCCTGTGGGCTGACGGGCTTGGAGTGGAGTAGTACCCACACTTCACACATCCTCACTAGTACTCTACCCGGCACTGGTCTGTTAGCAGGACTGCATCTGAACCTACTTTGGACCATCTCCAACCTTAACCAGCCTTAGACTATCATTCTTCATTCTGACTATTTTGTGTGCACACAATTTGTATTTTCTGGCACATTCGTTGATATGTGTAATTTTATTTGTTCTCTATGTCTTTCCCTTTTATCTGTTATGTTGAAATGTATTTGTTCCTTTACCTTCTGTATTGTTTCTCTGGTTGAATGTGTCTGATAAATAAATATATGTGTTATTGGAACACTTGTTTTGCTGATAGAGGAATCATCATATAAAGTTCTGAGTTGGTTTTATATGTTCATTTGCTTTCTGAGTTTTAATTTCATTAAAATGTTAGGATGTTTGGGTTTAGACAGGAACATTAAATGTCCCCACAGTGGGTATTATAAATAAATTATAAAAATTTTTGTTTGTGTTAAAAGCTTCTGGGCTTTCTGTATAAGGACTTCGGTATAAAATTATACCCCACTTCGGCATCATCCTCCTGAATTGAAATCTGTTTTCTTAGCTGAAAGCTCTCCAAAGGAATATGAAATCTATGACTTCTGATCTAAGATCCTCTGTTCCCTACCTTTTGTTTTGCATACATATCACTTTTCCTTTCTCTACCACTGTAGCTAGCCAGATGATTGTAGATGCTTATCAGACTGTATATTCCCCTCATTTCATTTCCTGCTCAGTATGACAGGGAAAATTTTAGAATTTCAAAGAAATAAAATTTAAGAAAAACTGGTTGGTTTGAGATGTGTCTGTCATATAAGAAGCACCAATATCCTAAAATTAAATTCATTGGACATAACTTATGCTAGTCATTTCATTTTCCTTAAAATACCATGTTTATATTTTTAACAAAATCCAGTTTGGACTTTATAGGAACACAGGTGTTGCACATACATATAAAAAGAACTTTGTTTTCTGACCCATTTGATTCTGTATTTACTGGTTGTATGATAGAATATTTCTGAATTGTTTCATTTTTGTGACAACACAGGCTTTAGGTACCCTCCCTGTTTACTTTTTAATTCCTGATTCTCTACTTTGTTTTAGGTCATGGAGTGGTTCAGTATTTTAATGTAGCATCAGCTATTTATGCAAAATACAAGTTACATGGATTTCAGTACCCTCCTGGGAATCGGATAGGTGTTTCCTTCATTGATGATGGGAGTAACGCAACAGAGTAAGTACCATTCCAGGAGGGTCTGAAGCAGGGCTTTGGGCAGACATAATATGACTTAAAGAATAAAAATAGAAAGCAGTTGACCTCTTGGGTGAGGAAGTCACACAAAACAAGTTACGGGTAAGAGACTGAATATTTCTAGTTCTCTGTAAATTATCAGTTCTTATCTCCAGTCTTCTTAGAAAAATGGCAACGCAGATGGTAGCGGCACAGCTTGCATCCATGGTGTGGAATAACCCAAGTCAGCAGCAATTTCTGGTAAGTAGGTAAGAATTTAACGTCCGTAGTACATCAATAGGGTATGTAATAAATGTGGCCTTTGTTTATTACCTATGTAAGAAAATTTTCAGAGCTGTAGTAAAAGATCACATAGGAGCCATGATATGTTTATCGCTTTAGCTCTTGGCTTTAAAATCTTTAAAGTGCAGTTTTTCTTTTTCTTGTTTTGTACCTAACTCTTCAACAGCAATTTGGAGGAAATTCTGGATCACAGTTGCCTCAAATCCAAACAGATGTTGTACTTCCATCATGCAAAAAAAAAGCCCCTCCTGAAACTCCTGTGAAAGAAAGACTTTTTATCGTGTTTAATCCTCATCCTTTACCTCTAGATGTATTAGAGGATATATTCTGGTAAGATTTCAATTCCACAGAGTTAGGTTTTATAATATAACTTATTTAAACCAGTAATTTAAGCCCTCTCACAGTCTTGAAGCTTCCTATATCCAATACTTAATGAGGTAGAAATCATTTGTTCTGGAGTTTAAAAATTCCTTATTTGTATCACCTTTTACAATATATGATGATTTCCTTCTTTTCTGTTTACACATCCTAAGTCTCCACACAGAATTTCTGATTTTCTTTTAAAGACATAAAATATAACAGTATTGTTTTGAAAAGTTTCATACATAAAATGGACAAATCATTTGTCTCTTGGTAGGAAATACATCTGTATAGACCTGTGCTCTAAAATTCTTTTTACATATCTTTCCCTTTGTAGTAGTATTTCACCTGAACAGTTTACTAAGCATTTTCTATTTTGTCAGCACTCTGTTGGATCCTTAAGTATATTGAGTAGGGGTGCCTGGGTGGCTCAGTCGGTTAAGTGTCCACCATCAGCTCAAGTCATGATCTCACAGCTTGTGGGTTCGAGCCCCGCATTGGGCTCTATGCTGACAGCTCAGAGCCTGGAGCCTCCTTTCAATTCTGTGTTTCCCTCTCTCTCTGCTCTTCTCCCACTCATGATGTCTCTCTCTCTCTCAAAAATAAAACAAAACAAAAAAAAAAAAGAATTATATTAAGTAAACAATTACCTGATTGTAAGGAAGAGTATATAATAAATATAGAAAAAGGGAAGGTGCTTGTTTACTTTTGTTTTTTTAATAGAACTCCTTTAATCTTAACTCTTTTCTTTTTGGTCTTTTTCCTCTTTGCCTTACAACAGTGTTAGCGAATTAAAAAAAAAAACAGAAAGCTCATTGAACAATGCATAAAAATATCAGTAGTTCATTTAACTGACTCATGTAGTTTATTTCTTGAGCATCTCCTTTGTGCCAGGCAGTCACCATGCTATGTGCAAGAGACATTGTGTAAACAAAATGTATTATGTAAATAAGATATGGTAGTCCTTGTCCTGTGAGAGCTAATCTCATGTAGGAGACAGACAAGTGAGTAGGATATTACAGCCTAGTGAATATGATATTGTTACAGCCTAGTGAGGTTAGTGTTAAAAGGAATGTGCAAGCAATGAAATACGTGAGAAGCGCTTCTACCTTTAAGACTGAGAAGACGTCTTAAAGAAGCAAGGTATAATGGAGGCCCGATAGATAAGGATAACTTAGCTAGAGAAGAAAGGAGGGCATTCAGATAGTTATTTCTGCAGGAGAGAATGTGAAAGGAGATCATTAGAATATGGAATTTGAGAGACTGTGAGGGAGGGTGAAGCGGGAGAGAACAAGGCCCATGTCAAGAAAGGCTCACAAACTCTGTTAGGGAGTTTGTCCTTACCCTGGAAGGGAATTTTAAGGAGGAAATAATCGTATCTGTGTTTTAGAGAGATCACTAGGAAGACAGGTTAGGGAATAGAGTGCAGAGAAACAAGGGAGGAATGTACTCGAGTGTTCCAAGGAAACGATCATGACCGGCTGAATGAGGAAGGAGACCTGAGTGAGAAATGAGAACTTGACTATAGAGAACATGCTTGAGAAGGAAGATTGGTTTAAAGTTTAGATGTAGGGAGAGGAATGGAAAATGAGTCCAGAATGGACCCCAATTTTTAGACCTAAGCAGTTGTATTTTTATCAATTTCAGTTGATTTTTTTACTTTGTTTCAGTCGTTTTGGTAACCTGATCGAAGTGTACCTTGTGTCAGGAAAAAATGTGGGGTATGCCAAGTATGCAGATAGAATAAGCGCCAATGATGCCATTACTACTTTACATGGAAAGATCCTGAATGGAGTCAGACTTAAAGTTATGTTGGCAGATTCCCCTAGAGAAGAATCTAACAAACGACAAAGAACTTACTGATTCTTGAGGTAAGCCCTTTTTAGTTTGAATTTTAAAAACATTGGTAAAATATTATAGCCAGAGGAATATGTGTAGAGTTTCTTTATAGGGATTTGGAAGCTATCAGTTAAAAGGTTTGGGACTTAGAAAAGCTTGGCTGTAAAACCACAGCTCAGGTTAATTTCACAGTATATTTTTTATACTTGAATTTTATAAATTTAAAACGAATGTTTTTGATGTCTACTGGGAGAATATTTTTGCCCTTCTAAAAAATAGAATCTGATTTCAATATTAGAAAATTAAATAGTAGCTTTTTTTGTTTTTGAATGTCTTTGATGTTAAGAATTGGACTTTTAACTATATGCTTATGTAACTTTAAAATTTAAATAGTTCTAAAGACTTTTTTAACTTGAGGGATTAATGTCTTGAGTTATAAATTAATGTGTAATGGCCTTTATTAACAGCGTTTTAACATATCGCTGTTGAAATGCCTAAAAAACAATGTCAAATATATGTGTTTTTGGACCTTTTGAACTTAAATATTGTTTTTTTTGTGGACTTAAATTTGTAAGTTCGTGCATTAAAACTACACATTCAAAAAATATTCTCATATGCATATTTGCATTAAAAAAAGAACCTGGACAATTTACCAAAAACTCTTGTCTATTATAATGATACATACAGCCATATGAATTTCTTTAATTTTCAGAAATCAAACTTAGATTTCGTTTTCTGTGATATTCAACTCTCATCTGCATGGTTTAGAGAGAAATTCTCTAAAGTAGAAATGTTCAGCTCTTTCACTTTATTATTCTGGAAATGAATTCTGAGTTTTAGGGGAAGCTGACCGTTTCCCTTTTCCCACACATACCGGCTTCCCAAGTCCACTGCTGGTCAAATGATAGCAATGGGCAAGCACTTTAGGTTCACTTTGAAGTTACTGACTTGAAAGGAAACTTCTTTCTACATTAGTTTTCTTACTGAGCAATTATGGCAACTAGCAAGTATCAGAATGGATTGTCTCAAGCCTTAGTGCTGATGACCTCCTAATAGAGCAAGTCAGGTGATGAATTCCTCCTACCTAGAAGGCATTTGGCAATATTTGGACCCATTATGAGTAATCCTAATTTAGAAATGTCTTCTAGTATTTTACCTAATTTTAATATCCGTTCCCATTTCACCATACAATGCACAAATGTTAAAGTGCCAGTGAAAATGACTTAGCAAGTCCTTCAAACAAAACTGTTTTTTTATGTTTACAAATAAAATGTTAAGACCTTAATTCTGGTTAGACTGCTGTCTTCTAAAATAGCACAAACACAAAAATGTGTTTGAGCCTTTGAATATTTTAATATATAGGTAAAAATTATTTTATTAAAAGAATCTTTGTCCTTAAAAAGTACAATAATATTAAATTCTTATTATGGGGAAAATACATGAATTATTCTTGTGGTTGAGCCTTTCCTGGTGATTATTTACACAATATAAAAATATTAGACTCAAAAATCATAAGATCTGGCTTGGAATTCTAGCTCTGATACTTGACTGCTAGGGCAAATCTCTTCACCTTCCTGGTCCGATTTTCTTAATAGAGAAATGAATCAGCAAGTCTTTTAAATAATGTTTTGCAAGTGTGAGCTAAAACTTTTGCATTGGTGATTTCAGTGAAATCTTAGAGATGTCATCTCATCCAAATGGTCAGAAACTAAAAGTTTAATATTACAAACTTGGACAGCTGGTACTGTGGGAATGAAGCTTTATCATACCACATTTTTCCCTGTAAAAGTGGCATACCTTCATCCCATTCCCCCCATTATATAGGAAGTGCATATACTTCAGCATGACTCTTCATAAAATATAAATCTGTCCATTTCCCCTTTATTGACCTGTTGTACCTATTCAGACCAAAGATAAAGTAGGGTCATATTAACTGGAAATAGTGGGAAATAATCAGTTACATTGGCTTTAAATGTTTTTAAATTTATTTTTGCTGTAGATTTCCTATTTACTGTGGACTCCCAATGAGATTATCCTCCTTTGTTGGTATATCAAATATATTATTTTAAGGTTCAATAAAATAATATGGAAGAGTTTCCCAAGTTTTACATGAAAATTGAAGTCCTTTGGAGGGGGAGCATTTTTTTAATTTGTTCCCTTAATTTCAAGAGGACACAAGCACTACTCAAAGGTTGGTTCCTTTATCTCTGAGGAATAGGCCTAGGATTAGGTGAGCTACACCTATGAAATAGGAAAAGAAACTGAGTACAATTTTGAAAGTAATTGAGTTCTATTTTGAGCTAGGTTTGATGTACAAAATATGTTTCTCTTTCTATTTGAGGAAAATAAATATTTTAGTATTTCAGAGCATCCTGATTTTATATTAATTCACAGCATTTTCCCTCCAGAAATTCAGTACCTGCTTACATCATCCTTCTGAGTAAGTTTGGTTTTGCTTATTTGGGGTCATCATTGATTAAGTAAGCAAATAACATTGGTTATTTTGAAATACAGGAAATTCCTAACGTTTTAGGAATACTATATACAACAGCTGTTTCCTTTCAGGTGATGATTTTCATACTTGTGTTGTGTTCTTTCTACAGAACAAAGACTAAATAATGACATAATCCTCAGCTGACTGACTGAAAATGTGACTGGACGCACTCCCTGTGGACAGTTGACAGCTTTTTTTTTCATATACCTGGTAGTCTGTGCACACCATTGTTTTGTCTGGGGAGCACGAAGTGTTGACATGAATTTTTGAATCCACACGTCAGTGCTAAAACTAATATAATAGTTGTTTCTTAGAGCAATATGTTGTTATGTGTAGCAGAAATAAAGTTTTCTTTGCTTGACTAAATCATGCCTTATTTATGTGAAAGAAGTGTTTAGAATTTAAATGACATATTTCATTGATTTTGAGATGCACATTTTTTCACACCTTTACACTTCCGAAATTGGAAACATCTTGACACTGACATCCTGTTTTTATTTCTCAGTGGAACACAAAATAAAGGTGCTTCCTTCAGTCAGTTGCATCTTAGACTCAATAAAATATGGTAATTGCTCAACCTACACAAGCAGATTGGCTACTTACACTTTAAGGCAAGAGGCAAAAGACATATCATTAGAAACATTTTATACTGTATTTTATAGTTATATCAAAATTTATTGGTAATTGTGTAAAGATCTTTTAAGATTATAGAGCAATGGTGATTAAAAAAAAGTTTTAAGTTGTTGATAAGTTTACATAAATATCAGTGGCCTTGCGGGAGGGTGGATATTTTCCCTTTATAAATGCAAGATATAATGGCCACTGCAAAAATATGACATGTAAGTAGTTTCAGAACAGATTATAGAAAGAAGAGTCATTTCAAAAAAAAAAAAAAAGATTAAAAATTAGGACCCTACTGTGCTTGTATTTTGAAAATCCAAGGGAAATCTTTAGCTGCTGTTAAGGTGAATGATGTATATCAAAAAGATATATCTAAATCAAAAATTCAGCATGTTAAAGATATTATAAGTGGTATGTAGTTATTAAAACCCCTGCATTACCTCCTCCTACCTTTCACATTCTGAGTTAAACTGAAAATAATAAAAGATTAAATTCACTGGGCATAATAAAGTATTGCATAATTTGACATCTCCATTTAAAAGTTAAAAATCTTTTTTTTGAATCGGTAATTTTAGTAAATTGAGATAAAACGTCCAATCTCATCTTCCAAGGCAGGACTTACTGAAAGAGAATGGAATCTATGTGAACCAAAGAGCATATTTTATCTTTATTTTTTATTTATTTATTTTGAGAGAGAAAGTGTGCGTGAGCATATGTGGGAAAGACCAAGGGAGAGAGGATCTTAAGCAGGTTCCATGCCCAGCACGGAGCCCAATATGGTGCTGGATCTCAGGACTGCGAGATTGTGACCTGAGCTGAAATCAAGAGTTAGTCACTTAACCAACTGAGCCACCCAGGCACCCAAAAGGGCACGTTTTTTAAAGAAAGCAAATGTTCTCCTTCAAAATGAAAAACCTAAGTGAGGAGAGTTGATTAATTACTGACAGGTAGACCTATTCATCCTAAGCTCACTTACTGCACACAGAGTTCCATTTTCACAGGTTGGAGCCAAACGGTGCCCTCCAGGTTATCAGTCTCTACCAATCAAGTAATGCATGAATACTCCTAGTAATGTTCCTGCCAGCTGGTTAATGGAAACAGTGTAAAAGTACAGAGGGAGTTCTCTTAACTCGTACCTGAGTCCATTGCATCTTTGGTTAATCCTCATAATTGACAAAATACAATTCCCTACAATTATCACCTTATTATAGGTTTTTCACTGGACCAAATAGAAGAAGCCGAATCTTTCAAGTGATAGCTATCACACCCTCCTGCCCTCCAGATTTTCTGTTTGCAATAAGTAATTCCAGTTTTTGCATGCTGCATTTAATGTCAGATAGCCAGTTTCAGCAAACAGATATTTCCTTGATTCCTTCATTTAAATTCTAAAGAGACTTGGAGAATAGTTCTCTGCCTACGAAACACTGCTTTTACAGTGCAGCCGCCTGTTGTGTTTTCCAGCTGCATGTCTCAGTTCTCTTGCAGGTGAGCCCTAAAACTTTATTTTGAAAAGCCAGAATGTCACATTTTTCTTAAAATGAAGTTCTAGAACCTAAGATACAGCATTTAATAATCTAGTACTTATGTATTCACTTAAATGTTTACTTCTCAAATGCACTTTGGGTATAAGAACAAAATACTGTATTTAGATACTTAAATGCTTTGCATATGTCAGTTCCTAAAATTGCCAACATAATGGAGTTTTTATTAGGTGTGTATTTCTTTAATTTAAAAAGGAAAAAGATGTTAAGCAATTCAGATCAGTAAACTTTTCTTTCAAATATATGGTTCAAATATAAATAGCATTTAAAGCAAAGCCTGACCAAAACTTTTTTATAAATTTATTGTCAGGTCTTTTACGGTGGGTTACAGATGCTGAAAGCAGGTATCAGATCTGCTGTTTCTAGAGCATCATGTCCCATGCTATGTTCCTTGCAATACTAATGTCTTGAAAGAAGTCAGTTACTGTTCTTTAGGGAAGACATTTTCATGGTCAAATATAGTTAGAAAATGGTTGTTATTGCACAGACAGTTTTGACCGTGAAACTTCTCTGAGGCTTTAATGTGCTTATATATACTGTCCCTGTATCTCCAGAAGAGGAGCATAATCTGCACTGTGAAATGTGTTTTTAAAGGCACACTACTAACAGGGCAATGATATAACAACAAATGCATTTTAGGGAAGTTTCTTCTAGCATGTATACTGCTTTTATTCAATGGTAGTGGTGCAGTTTTATTTTTTTTATGCTTTTTTTATCCCATGCTTTTTATGCTCTATGAAAAGCTAATGCAAAATATGAAGGAAATTATTACTCTAAAATTTTCTCATTCTCTGAATTTTAATTATCTTTTAATTGGTAGCTACATGGTATCAATGGACAAGAGGTACAGTAAGAGATTTTACCACTAGGTGGTGATAAACATTGCCACTCAGAAAGGGTGAACTGCCGCATTCCGATGTTATTTATTTAAGACCCTGAGCTTGAAATGACAGGATTTGTCATGTGTAAGTCGTTCTTAAATTTCAGCGTCTACAAGGATCACCTCAAGTATTTGTTTAAAATAAGGGTACACTGAGTCTGCAGGTTTGGGGATGAGTTTCTCAGCAAGCTTCCTAAGTGATTTAAGAGGGTATACAATGGCATTGGCTTTGCAGTATACTAGCCTAAAGAGATTCCGTATGTTGGACTTTAAACTGGACTATTGTAAAAGTAAGACACTGAGAAGTTTCTAAGTCTTTTTACCTTAAGCATGTTTTAGAATTGAGCATCTGTTTTAATATCAGTTAAATATGTGTTACAATAAAAAATTTAAAAACAAACAAATAACAAGATACCAGGCTGGCTTTTTCATGTTAGCAAATATTTCTTGATGTTTGTATGGGATGGTAATTATTTTATTTTTGCCACCCAAAGCTTCTACCTAATTTTATTTCTTATCTACTTTTATTTTGAAGTGAATTATTTTCATAAATTACCATCAAAGATTTTAGCTCAAAAGAAATATGTACATATATGTCACTTTTTTAAAATTTTTTTTTAAATGTTTTATTTATTTCTAGGAGAGAGAGAGAGAGACAGCGTGAGCAGGGGAGAGTCAGAGAGAGAGGGAGTCACAGACTCTGAAACAGGCTCCAGGCTCTGAGCTGGCAGTCAGCAAAGAGCCTGACGCGGGGCTCGAACCCACGAACTGCGAGATTATGACCTAAGCGAAAGTCGGACGCTTAACCGACTAAGCCACCCAGGCGCCCCATTCTTTTTAAATGACAAAGGGTCATGAAGGGGTTGTACTTTCTGATCATCAGCGTTTATAAAACTGAAAAAGAATGATCACAAGAGTACAGAAATGTATGTGTATGTATCTGCGTATTTTTACAGTCCTACAGTGAATCTTCTTATGAATTCGCTTTCGGGGCACCCAAAAACTGTTGATTTATCAGTGCAGTTGAATTTTCAGAAAACTAAAACTCAGTGAGGCCAAGAATGAATGAAATATTTATATAGCCTTTTCATGCAGCGGTATAGCCACATGCAAGTTTTCTTCTTTCTTTTTCCGTATGTGGATGGTAAGCTCTATTAAAATCATAGCAACTATTTTCACATATGATTTCAGTAAAGAGAGAAAACATAAAGGTCATCTTTATTAGGTAAGTTTTATTTTAATATTCGAATTCTAATAAATGGATGCATTATTTCCTTTTCTAGAAACAGTAACTCAAGAACATATGGATCCTGGGAACTGAAGGTATGGTATAACCAGGGGATCAGATAGAAATATTCAGTTAACATATGAATATGCAGCTCACTCATGATAATTACCATGTTTTCACTATATTTAAAGTAGAAAAGACTTTTCCTCCGTAGAATATGGGTGACCCATTATACTTTGAAAAAATTACCAGACCCTATGAAAATCCATTCGAGTGGTGGTCTCTCACAGGAGAAGGGAATCCTGTGACTGTGGTGTCTGGATTGCAGCCAGTATCAGATATCAGGGCCCATGGGAGCTGGTGAACTTGCCAGCTGACAGGCTGCAGCCGCTGCAGGGTCCCAGAGGTGCCTTGCTGACTATACAGCTGCAGGAGTGTTGGAAGGAAGGCACCAGAAGACTCTTTTAGCATATCATTTGTATTTGATCTACAAAAATCGGGAACTGTGTGAAAACACGAGTGCTGTTTTCTATAGAAATTAGGAAAATATTGAGCACGAAAGGATAACCAAAGTGCTTACTCACAGACACTCCTATGAATCTACACTCTTAATTTTCCTGCCTCTACTCCATTTCCAATTTTGTAGGTGAATACTGTTGCTGCTAACTGATTTTTCTTGCTCCCATACTATCATTTTTCAGCATTAGTAATACACAGGTCATAATATTCATTAGCACAGAGTCTTAAAGGGTTTTTGTGTCCTGTTATTTTTTGTTTGTTAAATGCCAAAAGGAGAATTAAAGTAACCTAAAGTCATCGAATGAAGATCATCCTTATTTACTGGAAGATCTGATATTATATAAAAATACATCATTTAATTTTTCTCCTTTCATCCTTGGTAAAGTCTATCTTTTATATTGGGTTTTGGCACTGGAAAATAGTTTTTACATTCTTAAATTACTGGTCCTTTGACACAAGAGACTTCCTTCCTCCTCCACATTAGTACATTAGTAACTCAAGAACGTGATATTTGGGGGACAGTGGAGAAGGAGATTGCAATTTGTTACTTGTAGAACTGACTTTAGGAAGAATCTGCAGCAGTTGCTGAAAACGAACTGGCTAGCCTGCGTTGGTAATGTCAGAAATGGGCCAACAATGACAAGAAAAGAACATACTGGAGATACAGTACCCATCTTTGTTTTACTATCACAAGCTACTAAGGCCCATCTACCATTAAGTACTGTTGTGGCTTAATCCTTCCCCCAGAAACTCCTAACAGAGTTCATTTCCTTTCACTTTTACCCCAAATCTTGGAATGCTAGGCACTGTAATGTAGTCTCATCTTTCACCTAGCCCAGTCTTATTTCACTACTGTTAACCCAAAGAAAGTATGGGGAGGGGGGAAAGAATGAAAGTAGATTTCCTTTATGTAATCCTGAAAGATTAGCAGTGTACTTCGACTTAATATTTTTCAGTTACTTGTAATATAGGAATGTGCCGCATCTTCTGGATATTATTTTTTAAGTCTGTTTATTTTGTGAGAGACCATGAGTGTGAGCAGAGGAGAGGCAGAGAGAGAGGGAGAACAAGAATCCCAAACAGGCGCTGTGCTGTCAGCATAGAGCCTGACACAGGGCTCAGTCCCACGAACGTGAGATCATGACCTGAGCTGCAATCAAGAGTCAGATACTGAGCCACTGGGCACCTCGATCTTATTGATATCATTAACCTTCAGTTCCCCCAAGAGCAAGTTTAACACATTATACCAACGTTGCCTTTCTGGACCTGTTTTCTCATCTACAAAATAAAAGAAATACTAAAGGCAGTATAAACACCTACAACACTCCTATCCCAGTTTTCTGCAAAAATAACCCGTGAAACATTCAAATAAAAAAAGTTAATGTTAATCATAGAAACTTAGGTAAGAATAGTCGAAACTAGAAGGAATTTTTACCAAGGAAAGTTATAAGGGGTGGATTTTTTAAAAATGAGTGACTCAGTCCACATCTAAATAACCTGTTGGTAAAGCATGGTGACACCTTAGCTTCTCATCATCTAACATTGCTTATTACCCTATGTATAAGAAGGCTGTACTAATCATTCAAGACAACTACTGAAAGTCTCATTTGGATTCTTAATTAGCGGCACTGAAGCTGTATTATCCTGGAGCTTTTCCTTAACCAAAAGAACCACAGCTGTCATTCACCGTGGGTTGGGGGAGGTGGTAGTCATAAATGGGAAGAGAAATGACAAGGGCAACAAAAGCAATCAAAAAGATCTCTCAGCCTCTACTCATTTGCAGATGTAGAATACTTAGAGCAAGATTCTTTTAAGAAAGGTATTCTTTCCAGCCTAAGAACTTTCCTGAGAACTTTGGTTGTATTTCAAGGAAATTCCTTATCTTCCTCTACACTAATCCTAAAATTCAATGGACTTCCTTGGGTTTCCCGGAGGAATTAAATGAGTTTAACATTTCTGACCACCAGCTGGATCAGCATCAGCACTTGAGTGGGCCGAAAAAGACCCGAAGCCAATCCTTGGAATCTGCCAATTCTGCAGTTAGCATAACTGAATCTGTTCTTGTTGAGAAATGAGTAACTAAAAGGAAAGAGATTTGAGCCAGCAGTTCACAAAGAAGGCCAAAAAGGAATCAAAGTGTGTGTGTGTGTGTGTGTGTGTGTGTGTGTGTGTGTGTGTGTGTTTTGTTTTGGGTTGGTTTTTTTTTTTTTTTTTTGGCAGAGGAAGGAAGAATTGGGTAAATTTTATCTTTTATAAAGATAAAATATTATTTCTTACTTTCACAGGTAATGTAAGTTTAAGAATAATTTTTGAATCTTTTAAACATCCAGCCTTATTAGTCATCAAGGAAATGCACATTAAAACTCTAAAAGATACCCTTACACTGTTTAGAATAGCAAAAATTAAATATTGACAATAGCAGGTGTTGGTGAGAATTTGGAACATCAGGAATTCTCATAAACTGCCGCTGTTACTGTAAATCGGCTCAACCACTCTGGAAATGTTTGACAAATACCTACTAACGTTGAAACGTACAGCTACCCTCAACTCAGTAATTCTACTTCTAAACATGTATCCAACAGAAATAACATATGCATATAAATATATATAGAAGAATATTCATAACTTCAAAGTGGAAACAATGCCAGTGTCAAAATGCATCCATGAAGTGCTAGTCTGTAAAAAGGACATGAGCTAACTTGCTACATGTAATAATTTGGATGTTTTTTGAAAAACACATTCATTTTTGAGAGAGCACAAGTGAGGGAGGGGCAGAGAGAGAGAGGGAGACACAAGATCTGAAGCTCCAGGCACCAGGCTCTGAGCTGTCAGCACAGAGCTCAGTGCGGGGCTTGCACCCACAAACCATGAGATCATGACCTGAGCCGAAGTCAGATGCTTAACCGACTGAGCCACCCAGGTTCCCCAATAATTTGGATGAATTTTATAAATATGATAATATAAAAAACAAGCCAACAAAAATGTGCTATGATTCCCACTATAAAACAGTTCAAAAACAAGCAAAATGTACTTTTAGGCAGAATGGAGTGGGGAGGGGTCAGAGAGGAAATTTATGGTGTGCTGGTAATGTCTTTCTTTACCAGCATGGTGATAACTCTGTGATAACTTTTTGAGCTGTACTCTTAATGGCTTACGCATTTTTAAAATTTATCTTCTGCTTCAGTTAGTTTTTGTTTCTTAAATGAATTAAAGCAAGATCAGCATGAGGCTAATGGGGCAGACACTTCTGCAGTATGAGAGAAGAGCAATATCCTGAGGCATTTAGAAGGAAAGGATTTCTTTGTTTTTCCAGTGTATGTATAGCAAGAAATACTAGAAAATACTTGCTTCAGCACCCACCTGGGTGCAACAGAGCATTATGATGATGAGGGTAGAATATTAAGAGAGGGTAAAGAAAGGGGGAAGCTATAAAAATTAATGTCAGAAGCAGTAAATAAGGAGCTCCTGGGGATTCAATTGGTTAAGTGTCCAACTCTTGATTTCAACTAGGGCCATCCGTTCATGAGTTCGAGCCCCACATCAGGCTCTGCACTGATTGCACAGAGCCTACTTGGAATTCTCTCTCTCTCTCAAAATAAACATAAAAAAAAAAAAACAGTAAATAGTCAGTGCTAAAGAAACTCTAACCTTAAATGAAGAACAGTGAATATCACACTGGTTTTCAGAACCCTCTGGGTTCCCATGAGCCAACAAAGGAAAGATGGAGGGGGGTTCCCCACCGCTTTATCAGCCAGATCAGAGCTGCCTTCAATGTTCTTTATTGTGCTTAATAAGCTTTCCTTTAAGGGATTCTGCAGCTTAAAGGTGTGATGGTAAAACTAAAGTACCAGAATAGAAGATAAAAAGCACCTTCAGATGAGTTTAGTGAGGAAAAAAAGCACAGATTTAAAAGGCTGATTACAAAGATTTATCATTTGAATAAGTTGTTCCCAAAGAAAACAACAAAGCAAATTAAACCATAGTTTTAATAGGAGAAATCTTGATCTTAAAAAAAAAAAAAAAAGGCCCAAGTCTAAATGAAGATCCTGTTTATACATTAAATGCCAGCTGGAATGGAACAGAGTTTTGTAGTTACGGGATTTCTCCAGCCATCCTCAAGTGGAGGTAACCAAAAGTCATTCTGTGATCTACAATGTTCTACTTATTTGCCCTTTATAGAATTACTTGAATCTAATCACTACCAAGATGAACCAAAGTTAAGAATAAAAGAATGAGAGAAGAAAGTTGGTTAGTATTAGAATCAGCAAAACTACTAGGATAATGCAGATAATTATATTTAAAATATATTATTTATTAAATGATTATTCTTAAAAAATTTAAATGGGGCTTATTAACCCCAGATTAAGTTAATAAAGAAACAAGAAGAGATCAGTTTTTTAGGAGATGAAATGAGGAATAAAATCCAAACTTTTGTGAAAAACAACTTTTGTTTTGAAAATTGAATGTAAGTTTAAGAGTTCCAAAAATCTGTTAAGGTGATTAATAATAAAATTATTAACAGAATGTCTCCTGTCCAAATTCTTGGGGGAAAAAATGGAATTGCTTATTTGACAAAAGTCAAAGATACAGAATAGCACTTAAGACCAAAAATGTTTACATTCTAAAAGCAGAATGAAATTCTTTGCTTCTTTCAGAGCACTTTAAGTCAAATTTTGCCACATACACATAACATGAAAAGTGTTTCAGAGAACAAGTAGAAGTAGCATATTCACTCCTAAAATTACAATTAGTAGTGAAGACAACAAGCCATGGAGTTTATATGCAGGATAATATAGGATTAAAATGCAGAAATACAGAAGCCTTTAAAACAGTGTAGGAATTGTGGGGAGCACCTTAACACATGTTCTGTGAACTATCATAAATCAAATAGAAGGGAGATGGAAGTGGAAAAAAATAAGCAAAACTACTATATAGAAAAAGAGGATATAATTATTTCTCAAATGGAATAGTTTACAAATTTATCAGCAATACTGAATAACAGGCAGCATAAGTGACCCAGAAACATCCGTTAACTTCTGCATGTCAGCTAATTTATAATATTTAGAGCAGGATTCATAACAAAACGAAAACCATCAAACTTGTTCTAAATGTGTTTAGCCTCTTTATTCTAAAGACCAATTACAAAGAAATCACATACCTTCTATTCTAAACCCAGACCCTCTGGGCCTCCTTCATTCCTGGAGGAATAAAATGGCTCAGCATTTGGTGCCCATCTGCTGGACATTACGTCAGCATCTGAGCGGTCTGTGAAAGCTGAAAGCAATCCTTGCAGCCTGATAATTCCCTTGAAGTTCATTTTATAGGGCAGAAATTGTACAGTCTGTGTTCTTTGATCACAAGGCAATAAAACCAGAGAATAAAAAGCACAGTCACCTGGAAAATAATTTGAAGGGCCTCTTCTAAATAGTTATTTTGTCAAGAAAAAATGCAATAAAATAGAGCAAAACAATGGAAAAGAAGGATGTTTTTTTTCCCCTTTTTTTTTCTTTCATAGTGTACTGTCAAGTTGGTTTCCATGTAACACCAATGCTCATCCCAACAAGTGCCCTCCTCCATGCCCATCACCCTCCTTCCCATCTCCATCAGCCCTCAGTTTGTTCTCCACATTCAAAAGTCTCTCATAGTTTGCCCCCCTCCTTCTCCCCCATGGTCCTCTCTTAAGTTTCTTGTTCCACGTGTAAGTAGAAACATATGGTATCTGTCCTTCTCTGCCTGACTTATTTCCCTCAGCATAACACCCTCAAGGTGCATCCATGTTGCTACAAATGGCCAGATTTCATTCTTTCTCATTGCCATGTAATAGTCCATTGGATAGATGAACCACATCTTGAGCCATTCATCAGTTGGTGGAGATTTAGGCTCTTTCCATGTTTGGACTATTGTTGAGAGTGCTGCTATGAACATTGGGGTACATGTGCCCCTATGCATCAGCACTCCTATATCCCTTGGGTAAATTCCTAGCAGTGCTATTGCTGAGTCCTAGGGGAGTTCTATTGTTAATTTTTTGAGGAATCTCCACACTGTTTTCCAGAGGGGCTGCACCAGTTTACATTCCCACCAACAGTGGAGGAGGGTGCCCGTTTCCCCACATCCTCGCCAGCATCTAGAGTCCTCTGATTTGTTCATTTTAGCCACCCTGACTGGCGTGAGATGGTATCTCAGTGTGGTTTTGATTTGTATTTCCCTGATAATGATGAGGGACTCTGAGCATCGTTTCATGTGTCTGTTAGCCATCTGGATGTCCCCTTTGGAAAAGTGTCTGTTCATGTCTTCTGACCATTCCTTCATTAGATGATTTGTTTTTTGGGTATGGAGTTTGGTGACTTCCTTATAGATTTCGGATACTAGCCCTTTATCTGATATGTCATTTGCAACTATCCCATTCCATTGGTTGCCTATTAGTTTTATGGATTGTTTCCTTTGCCGTGCAGAAGCTTTTTATCTTGATGAGGTCCCAATAGTTCATTTTTGCTCTTGATTCCCCTGCCTTTAGGGATGTGTCAAGTAAGAAATTGCTGCGGTTGAGGTCAAGGAGGTTGTTTCCTGCTTTTTCCTCTAGGGTTTTGATGGTTTCCTGTCTCACATTCAGGTCCTTCATCCACTTTGAGTTTATTTTTGTGTATGGTGTAAGAAAGTGGTCTAGTTTCACTCTTTTGCACGTTGCTGTCCAATTCTCCCAGCACCATCTGTTAAAGAGGCTGTCTTTTTTCCATTGGATACTCTTTCCTGCTTTGTCAAAAATTAATTGGCCATACGTTTGTCGGTCCAGTTCTGAGTTCTCCATTCTATTCCATTGGTCTACGTGTCTGTTTTTGTGTCAAGGGATGATATGTTTAAAGCTGTGCTAAAGGGCATATTGATAGCCATGGTTGCAGAGAGAGGTGAAATGGATGAATAAAACATACAACACTAGAAAAAGTAACAATAAAGTAAAGACTAATTAGAAATGAATTAGAAAAAGGGCGCCTGGGTGGCTCACTCGATTGAGTGTCTGACTTCAGCTCAGTTCGTGATTTCATGGTTCATAGGTTCAAGCCCCGCATTGGGTTCGCTGCTGTCAGCACTGATCATCTGTGACCCTGCCCCTGCCCAACTTGCAGTCTCGAAATTAAATAAGAATTAAAAAAAGAAAGAAAACAAAAGTAGAAAAGTAAAAACGGAACCTGGCAAAAGCATTTTTAAAATATTCAAAATCAGAAATAAGATAATGAAAAAAACAGGAAACTTAAAAATAAGTGCCACCCTCAATTATGTATTTTAATTTAAGCATTTGTTATGAAATGTTAAGTACATATCCAATCAAGAATTAGAAAACCTGACCAGGTCAATAACTAAAGAAAAAATTCACGTAGTTATCAGTGAATTTTAGATCCTTAAATGAGCCCTCATCACTTTATCAATTCTTCCAGACTTCAGAAGCACTTTATTCCTGTGGTTTTTAAGTTTTTCCATGCAGCCAGAAGGTGAGTATACATACTGATTTTGCATAAATAACATTACCCTAACAGCAAAACTTAAAAGGCAATGAAGATAAAATCCATATATTTTTAATTTACCAATGAATATGGATGTAAATAAATCTAAATAAAATATTAGAAAGTGCAGATAATATGTTTGAAGAACCATTCACCATTGCCTAGTAGAGTTTATCCTTTGATGAAAGAGCAGTTTACATGAAGAAGATTATTACTGTAACACTTCTTTTTTTTCTATTTTTAATGTTTTTTTGTATTTATTTCTGAGAGAGAGAAAAAAGAGAGAGAGAGAGAGAGCGTGAGCAGGGGAGGGTCAGAGAGAGAGAGATACAGAATTAAAGTAGGCTCCAGGCTCTGAGCTAGCTGTCAGCACAAAGCCCAACGCAGTGCTTGAACCCACGAACCGTGAGATCATGACCTGAGCCAAAGTCAAATGCTTAACCAACTGAGCCACCCAGATGCCCTGTAACGCTTATTTTCATAGGACCATAATGAGATCTGCAAGTTGATTACTTACCCGTTCTTGTGATTGTGCAAATGCTGTGGACAGTTCTGATTATACTTGGTTTACTTGAAACAATCACTAGCTGGAGGAGTGGGATTAGCCTGATGTATGTAAGTGAATCCGTGTCTAACCCTCCCCTCTAAATACATGATTGCTATATAATGGAGAAAGTATGGATGGATATTGTTGAGGGAAGCAAAATGTCTAAAACTGCTTCTTAGATAAATAGCTAAATTTATTGAGCCCTTAGTATTTGCCAGGCGTTAGGTGAATTACTTTGCATACCTCTCAAAACATATGAAGTAAGTACAGTTGTTCTTGTTTTATCGAAAGGAATCTAAGGTGCTTTGAGAGAGATGAAGTAACTTGCCCAAGATCACAGAGCCAGCAAAGCGGAAAGCTGGCCTTTGGATACAGTCTTCATTGAAACCCATGTTCTTAACCTGTACTCTAACTGTCAACAGCTGTGACAAAGAATGCAGAAACTACCACACACCAATTGGATATTATGCAACAACAACAAATCCTTCCAAAACCATGAGATAGCATGGGAATAATGCTAACTATTTAGTGAAGGCAAAATTGTATATAGTGTGGTTTGTAAAATTTTAAGCTAGACTGAGTTTGTGTGTGTGTGTGTGTGTGTGTGTGTGTGTGTGTTTGCTTTTCACTTTTGTCCATTTTTCCTTGGTGAACATGTACAATTTTTAAAAATCTAAAAAGTACACTATATCCCGTACAAAATTGAAAACTTTTTGTCAGCAAAACCTGTTTATTTTTGTAACTTTCAATCCAGCTATGAACTTTATACATAATAGTCACAAAATGTTTATTTGGATTACAACATAAAGGGTCCTACTTATGTCCCTTACTACAAAGATTCCATAAACAAATCTATATTTTTTATAAAGATCCTAGTAATTATTTAGATGCCATCTTTTCAAATGGAGACCCTACTTACTAGGCTGACTTTTAAAGATTTAATTTCAATTTTATGTTCCTGTTTTTTTTTTTTATAAATGTATTAGTGGCTAAATCACAGTCCACATACAAATCTTGGTGGTATTTTAAAATAATAGTAATATTCATTGAACTCTTGCTAAGTCACCACTGCCCTAGGCACTCTAGGACATTTTCCCATTTAGCAGTCCTAACAATTCTGTGGAAGTGAGGTTAAATGACTCTGCCAGGACACACAGCAAGTAAATAATGGAGCTGATATTCACACTCAGGAAGTATGACTCCATGCCTTCACTTAAGTTCACACACTGTGTAATTCAAGCGCTGTTCTCTGTTTAAGAATGAAGTATAAAATCTTTGTCATAAAAATAGAGCATGTAATGGGGAGGTAATTTTATTCCATTGCATGGCCTCTTGAAAGCGTGGGGTGGAGAGAGAAGTATAACTGAGATGAGAGGAAGTGCAGAAAGCTAGAGAGAAAGGAATAAGATGGCAAGGCAAAGAAACGATGACTCCGTGGCTTTGTGCTCAAAGCATTGGTTCCTTTTTACCTTGGTTGTACAAGTTTAACAACTCCATTGAGCACCTGTGTACTGAGTGCCAAGAGATGGTGAGAAGAAAAAAGATAGCTTCCATGCCCTTATGTAAATTAGTCTAATTCAGATTTGGTTTAAAACTATGAGGTCAGCTATCACTTGGGAAAAGCAGGCTGGCTCCTATACCTGTCTCTTTCAAAGGATTCACCAAAACAAAAGAATTCCCCTATTACTGTCCCCCTTAATTTGTCCACGCCTAATTCTTTGTGTTTTATAGGGGGTTTTGTTGTTCTGTTTTATTTTTGAGGTAATTATAATGCAGTGTGTAAATAATAGATATTAAGATTCAATAAATTTTGACAAATGCATTTATACTCTTGCAGCTCACTGTTTGAGACCGTTTCTGTGTGTCTTGCAAGCAGAGGCACTCTATTTTCAGGAATGTTTTTATCGTGAACAGTCTTGGAAGATAGTGTCTCCTTCCAGAGCAAAAGGCAAGTTTGTTTACTGTCCAGTATAATAAAGGTACTGTCTTCTTCCAGAGTGAAGAGCAGGCACAATTACTGCCCTTTATAAAAGATTTAGGTTCCTGAAGCTTGAAGACCTTCAGTTGTGACACAAGTTTACTGTATACACAGCATCTATCTGGGCCCCTCTGTGTTAACTGTTAAGGCTTAGGGAACAAGAGGAACCAATGCAAATCTGCACTAACTGCTTATCGTGCTGTGGATAATAAAGTTCTTTGTCTCTGACCCAGGAGTTTTGTGTCTTCTGCCAGCCTCCACAAGACTGGTAGGCTAACTTGCTATCTTGCAAGTACAGTAAAACGTCAAACCCTTATGGTCCTTGACAGCCACCGTCCTTCAAGATACAGAGTTTTCCATTGGAGCAGCAAGTTCCCTCATGTCTTTCTCCCAACAGCCTCACAAGAGACAATCCTCTTTCCGATTGTTTTCACAATAGATAGCTTTGCCTTTTCTAGGACATGACATACAGGGAATCATACAACATACACTCCTGTTTCCCTGCCTCAATCAGTAGGTCTGTGAGAAACATCCATGCTGTTGTGTATCAGTGGTTTGTTCCTTTTCACGTCTGAGTAGTATTCCATTGTGAGAATGGTCCTCATTTTATCCATTTCCCTAGCGGTGGACATTGGGTTGTTTCCAGCTTGCAGAACAAAGCTGCTGTGAACATCCACGTGTTTCTGTGTGGTAATGTTTTATTGTATACAGGAAACTGGGAAAAATCATTGTGGTGTCTGCTTTTGAAGATTGTTCATTTTTGTTTTAGAAGGCACTTAATCTGTCTAGACCCACATTTCCAGCTCCGCCTCTTTTGCAGTGGGCAGCAGCTGAAATCTCTGTCACAGTTTTCAGCCTCCCGTCTGTCGTTTCTCACCTGCCCCCTCGGAGTCTCTCCTGCAGGAGCACAGCTAACGGAGTCAGCTGAAAATTGGGGTGAGGTTTATTATAGACTTAACACTGTATGTTGTGACTCTTTCTTTTTTTTGATTATCCTCCTCCCTAACTTCAAAGTTGCTTGGGCCTCTCTAAACCCAGCCCATTGACTCCTCAGGCCAGTAAGACTGCACTTTTCTGCTTGAGTTCTAGCATTTTTGCACTCAAGAGGATGTGAGAGTGTCCTCAGGCAAAAAGCTTTATAAACACAAATCTCACCCAGTGTGATTCCCAAAAACGTTAATTCCCCTCAGTTTCTGGCCCCTCTTGGTCATTCTCCTGTGCCTTCAAATAGCTATTTTTCAATATGTTGCCCAGAGTTTATAATTGATATACAAGACTTAGGCAATAAAAGTTTCTCTACCATTTCCAGGAGCAGAAATCTGCCTACTATATTTTATCCCTTTATTTTAAATCTTCTGTGTCATCTTGCTCTGGACATATCTCTTATAAGCAACATGGAACTGGTTGTATATTTTAGAGTATCTGATTCTGTTTGCCATTCAATATGTTGGTTTATTCCTAATTTACATTTATGTGATTAACGGCCTCTGGATTTAGTACCATTTTATGTGTTCTATTTACCATTATTTACATTTGCTTCTTTGGTTCTGGTCTTTTGCTAGATTGAAAGGATTTTCTATATCCCCCCCCCCACCATGTTTTCCTCATTTGGAAATTATTAATTGTATATCTTTTCATTATGTATACATATATGTAATATATACATGTATACACACCATGTATGTGCATATATACATGTATATACATACATGTATGTGTATGTGTCTATAGATTTTGCATATACATCTAAATATAGTTCTATAAAATTTTTACCCAAATCTTCAATAGTTCTATCTTCCTTACAAACAGGAAAAGTACATTACTTCATTTTATTTACCCTTTTATTATTGTCTATAAACTTAGCATCAACTTTTTTTTTGTTTTTGGTGCAATTGTAAATGGGATTGTCTTCTAATATCTTTAATTACTTCATTATTGTGTAGAAACGCAACAGATTTCTATATATTAATTTTGTATCCTGTGACTATACTGAATTCATTTATCATTTCTAGTAATTTTTTGGCAGAGTCTTTAGGGTTTTCTGTATATAGTATCAATCATCTGCAAATAGTGGAAGTTTTACTTCTAACTTACTACTTTGTATGCTTGTTTTTTATCTAATTGCTGTGGCTAGAACTTCCAGCATTATGTTGAATAATAGTTGTGAGAGTGGACATCCTTGTCTTTCCTGATATTAAAGGAAAAGCTCTCAGTTTTTCACCACTGAGTGTGATCTTAGATGTGGATTTTGCATATATGACCTTTATTATATTGAGATGTGTTCCCTCTAACCCTACTTTGTTGAGAGTTTTTATCATGAATAGATTTTGTAATTTGTCAAAGGATTTTTCTGCGTTTTTATTGAGATAATCATATGGTTTTTATTTTTTGTCTTGTTAATGTAATGTATCTCACTAATTGATTTTAAATATTGAACCACTCTTGGATCCCTGGAATTAATCCTACTTGATCATGGTGAATGATTTTTTTTTTTTTTTTGAGAGAGAGAGAGAGGAAGAGAGAGAGAGTGCACACACAAGTAGGGGAGGGGCGGGGGGGAGAGAGGGAGAGAATCTTTTTTTTTTTTAACTTATTGATTTGTTTGTTTAGAGAGTAGAGGGAAGGCAAAGAGAGGGAAAGGCAGAGAATCCCAAGCAGGCTCTGTGCTGTCAGTGCAGAGCCTGACATGGAGCTAGAACTCACAAACCATGAGATCATGACCTGAGCCAAAATCAAGAGTTGGACACTGAGCCATTCAGGCACCCCAATTTTTTAAATGTATTGTTGAATTCAGTTTGCTAATATTTTGTTGAGGATTTTTGCAACTATGTTCATAAGATATATTGGCCTATTGGGCTTTCTGTTTTGTTTTGTTTTGCAGTGTCTTTATCTGGTTTTGCTACCAGGGTAAGTAATGGTGGCCTAATAGAATGAATTTGGAAGCTTTCCTTCGTCTTCTATTTTTGTTGGAACAGTTTGAGAAGGATAGGTATTAACTCTCTAAATGTTTGGTAAGTGATTGTTTCAGCAGCACATATACCAAAATTGGAATGATACAAAGATTAGCACAGCCCCTAGACAAGGATGACAGGTAAATGTTTGGTGGAATTCACCAGTGAAGCCATCTGGTCCTGAACTATTATTTGTTGGAAGTGTTTTGGTTACTGGTTCCCTTTCATTGCTAGTAATCAGTCTGTTCAAAATTTTTATTTCATCTTGATTCAGTTTCAGAAGGTTACATGTCTCTAGGAATTTAACCATTTCTTGTATGTTGTCCAGTTTGTTGGCATATAATTTTTTGTAATATTCTCTTATAATCTTTTGTGTTTATGTAACATCAGTTGTTATTTCTCCGCCTTCATTTCTGATTTTATTTACCTGAGTCCTCTCTTTTTTTTCTTCATGAGTCTGCCTAAACATTTATCCATTGTGTTCATCTTTTCAAAGGATCAGCTTCTGTTTTCATTAATCTGTTCTATTATTTTTTTCATCTCAATTTCATTTACTTCTCCTCTGATCTTTATTATTTCCTTCCTTCTACTGACTTTCTGCTTTTCTTTTCTTTTTCTATCTCTTTTAGGTATAAGGTTAGATTGGAATTAACTTTTTTATAGATTTTTTTTTCAAAAATCAATATTCAAATATACCAACATATTTAGACTCACTATCATTTCCTTTTGTTAAAATAACAACCTAGTGATGTATAATTTATATACCGTGAAGTCACCTTGTGTTTTGCATTTAACTTCTTTCTCTTAGGTTCACATTTCTTCTTGCAATCTTTAGTGGTTATTCCAGTGAGATGTGTTTAGGAGATTTGTTTGCTTTTTTATATAAATGCCTTTATTTTGCTTTCACTCTTTTGGTGATAACTTTTGCCTGAGTATAGAATTCTACATTCAGAATTCTTTTCCCCTCAGCAATTTCAAACTGTTATTCCGCTGTGTCCTATCATTTACATTTCCCAATTAGAAATCTGATATTAATTTAATTCTTTTTCATTCCTTTATAGTTGATTATTTTTTCCTCTTCAGATTTTTCTCTATATTTTTTCTTACTTTTGTTAAAAAATACTTGACATATATCACTGTATTAGATGTAGAGTGTGATGGTTTGATTTACTTTATGTTTGATATCCTGTAGTTTACCATGATGTGTCTAGACATGAATCTATGTTTATCCTTCTCAGTACAGAGTGCCCTTTTAATCTTAGGGATCATTCTTCAACATTGGGAAATTACTTACCACTGTCTCTTCAAATATTACTTCTTTGTAATTTCTCTATTTCCTTCTTTTGGAAGTTCCATTAGATAGAGTCTCTCAGTTTGCCTTATTTTCTCATTCTTAGTTCTTAAAATCTCTTTCTGTTATGGGGCGTTTGGGAGGCTCAGTTGGTTAAGTATCAACTCTTGATTTCTGATTATCTCACAGTTGTGAGATTGAACCCCACTTCAGTCTCCGCATTGTACATGGAGCCTACTTAAGATTCTCTCTCTCCCTCTCCCTCTTCCCTTACCCTGATTGTACTTTCTCTCTCTCAAAAAAAAAAAGTGTTTGTTTCATTCTCAATTAATTACTCAGTAATAGTTTCTAATATAGGATATCTCTCAGACTATGTGCAGATTAGAATGTCCATTGGTTTTTCTATTTCAGTAGATAAATTTTTCTAATTTTTAACTCTCCCTGTCTATTATTATGACTGATATTGCCTCATAACAGCTTACTCTTTTTAAAATATGTATGTATTGCTTTATGTCTTTGAGGATATGGAACAGTCTTCTTTCTTTCTTTACATTGTCCTTTTAATTTAATCTGAAGCAAATTATTGTTCTGATTGTTGATTTTATGGCAGTGTTTTTTAATGGTAAATGTCTTCATGTGCTTTGGAACTTTGATTTTAATTTTCATTTTGAATGGGAAAGAATGTTTTGTTATCTACACCTTTCTATCTAAGGATTTTGCACTTGGCCAGCAAGTTCCCAGGGTCTTGAGTTTCGAACCAGGTCTTACATTGACAATTTGAGATCATCCCCTGTTCAACTGTGTTGATTAATTATTGACAATACGGTCTTAAAATCTCAGTGGCACACAGCAATAGGCATTTATTTTGCTCACAAGTCTATGGGACAAGTCTTTTTTTTTTTTACAAATAGTTTATTGTCAAATTAGTTTCCACATAACACCCAGTGCTCATCCCCACAAGTGTCCTCCTCCATGCCCATCCCTCCTCCCCCCCACATCCATGGGACAAGTCTTAATTCAGACTGTGGGTCTGTAGTCACCTGGGGAAGTTCCGTGTGTGCTCATTATTGAGCCCAAGCTGAAGGAAAAGCAGCTATCGAGGTTAAGTTCATCTCATGATAAAGGCAGGAGCACAATAGGGAAAAGCATTTTGCAAATCATTGTGGAAGCGTTTCAAGCCCTTGCCTATATAACATCTACAAACATCGATTGGCCAAAGCAAATCCAATAGGTAAGCCCCAAATCAAGGAGCAGTTTAAATATATTCTTCAAAGTTACAAGGCAAAGGGTGAACACAAAGAAAGGTGAAGGATCAAAGCCAGGAATCAATTCAGTCAACCACAGTCTACCTCTTGGCCACAATTATTTATATGTGTCCCACAGAAAAACAGACTCACCCTTAGCCCATGACCTCCAGCAGCCTCATCCAATCATGGCATCATGATCAATATCCAGTAACTTATGATGTACATCAAATTTGAGTGTGGCTCCCATTGATCTGGAAGCCTATGAAGTGGAGTAAGATAGTGGAGGGGGGTGTAATCTTCCCCCACCATTATACAACATGTAATGATAGAACTGGGATAGGATAACTACAATTAACTCCTAATCCAAGGGGGGAGATTAAAAGGCATTAGCATTCTTGTTCTGAAATACCATAGGGAAAATGTACCCCTACTCCAAGAAGAAGGAATTTTCCTTGATTAGATGCTGATTCTCACTGGCAGTGTGTCTCCAGTCCATTGTTCTCTAGTACTCTTGGTTTCACCCTCCTAGAAGGTGAATTCTTTAGATTTCTGTCATCCCCATTTGGTCACTTCTGAAATGGGCATTGGAAAATATGCCCCTTCTGATATTAAGAAGCTTTCTCAGCTACTTCCTGCCTATGAAAAGGTTTTGGCCCAGAGGTCTTTTTATATCTCAGTCTCGTTCCCTTTTAGTCTTAGCTGGTAGATTATCAGTATAGCTCTCTCAAAAACATGGATTATCTATGCATTTGTTTTCAGTGAGTTCTGTTTATGAGAACCATCCCATGATTGTTTGGGGACATGCCTCTCATTCTAGACTTCATTACGAAGAACTTCCACCCATCTTGCTTCTGAGGGACCCTGGCCTTAGGCTTTCTAGAAGCCTATTGGTCCAACTGAGAGGTTCTACCAGGCATCTCCTTAATTCTTTCAGATGTCTTAACAGAGGAAGTTACAGAAATGTCCTTAGTTTAATATTTCCCCCCAGGCTGAATCTGAGACTCTCTTCCTGGCTTTTATTCACCAAATAAGCAAGTTCTGGGGTCTAAATTCTTCTTGCAAGTTGGAAGGTTCCTCCCCCCACCCCCCCCACCCCCCCGCTGAACTTACCTCTTTGTTATAACACCTTATAAAATAGAACTAAAAGTAACTGACTCATACTTTGAACACATGCCTAGAAATCATCCTGCTCCCTTTTATATTATCACTGGCAACAAAAGTTGCTATTTTTCAGCTTCTGTAATAGTTTCCTCACCATATCACCTGTCCTCTAAACTAATAGCACATATTTTAAGCTTTGATTACATAGCATGAGATACTATGTTAGTATTAGGCTTTCTGCCTCAGCTAACTACTGCTGCCTAATGAACAACCACAAAATGTTAGTGACATAACATTAAGCTTTTAATTCTCTACTGGGTCTGCATGTCAGTTACAGCAGCTTTGGGTGTCAATGGCTGGAGAAGCTCCGCCTAGCATCATAGGGCTATGGGCAGGTGGGGCAGCTCCGGGCTACAAATACTCATGCCAGGGCCCAGGTTAGAGAGTGGCAGCTACCCTGGGGAAAACCCTTTTCACTGAGGTGACAGAAGTAAGCCCCGCGAGACAAGCACATCCCACTGGCCAAAACAAGTTCCAGGGCAAAGCCCCATGTCAAAGGGTGGAAAAGTATACTGCCTTCTGTGGAAAGACCTTCAAACTTAGCATGGTAGAGGATACGGGTACAGAGAGGGGAGAAGCATTTGGGCCGGTAATTTATGTCATCCTCCATGGTAATATGTGGGTTGCCAGTCAGCACTTCTGCTTCCGGAAGCATGCAGCTTCCCATGAAGCTATAGTGCCAAGCAGTAGCCAGCAGCAGCATTTTCAAGTATCCCTGGAAGGGAGTGGAGGAGAGTGAGGATCACTCAGCCCAGCACCTGGTTTTAGGCAGTGAACCTGCTCTTGATCTCCATTCCATCTAGGGCACTTTTATTCTCTACTCCCCAAAAGCATGTCAACTCTCAGTTGCTTCTGCCTACTTCACAACCAGGTCCTGCAAGCCCATGGATGGCTCCAGCCTGCATTTCTGTGTTGCATTTCTTTTCTGTTACTACCTCACAGAGATGTTTATCTTATTGAACAAAGCTGGGTCTCTTTTTTTTAAGTTGTGTATGTTTTCTTTCATATCTATCACAGCCATGGACTTGGAACAGGGGGAACCTTGAACCTTGAACTTTTAACAGCATTGCCACGCAAAGTTGTAGAATACAATATGAAGATTCTCTTTTATTTCTCTGATGGTTTTTAAGAATAAAATCTGTTTTAACGTCTTCTCTTGGCACTTAAATATGCCTAAATTTAGTACAGTATAAAATTTAACCACTTTCTTAAAGGATAGACATAAATATTGGAATTCAGTACCTTTGGAAAAATGATCAGGCTAATTGTATAAAAGCAGAATAGGAAATAGTCCTCTATATGTGTATATTAAATATTAGTCTCTATTCTGAACAATAAATCTGATCATTAAGATAAACTGCTTTTAAGGGGCGCCTGGGTGGCTTAGTCGGTTAAGCGTCCTACTTTCGCTTAGGTCATGATCTTGCGGTTGGTGGGTTTGAGCCCCGCGTCGGGCTCTGTGCTGACTGCCAGCTCAGAGCCTGGAGCCAATTTTGGAGTCTGTATCTCCCTCTCTCTCTGACCCTCCCCTGCTCACGCTGTCTCTCTCTTTCTCCTAAAAATAAATAAAAATTAAAAAAAAAAGATAAACTGCTTTTAAATGGGTTTATTAAATATTAGTATATTTTCTCACAGCCTGGTTATCACATTCTCTGTTCTAAGCCTCATCCAAATTTTTTATCTCTTCTTTGTTTTTTTTTACTATATATAATGTATTACAGAACATTTCAAATATATAATAAATACAGACTAGTTTAATGACCTCTATGTACCCATTCTTGAGCTTAATAATTATTAATTATAATTTCATTTATACCAGGGTTGGGGAAACTATGACCCACAGGTCAAATCCAGCCTACCTCCTGTTTCTATAAATAAAGTTTATTGGAACACAGCCATGCAGTTTGTTTATGTGTTCTCTCTGCCCGCATTCATGCTACATTAGCAGAGTTTAGTAGTTGCAACAGAGATTTGTATGGCCTGCAAAGCCTAAAACATTTATTATCTAGGATTTACAAAAAAAAATTTTCTGACCCCTAAAGTATACTCTGACCCACTCTCCTCAGCAAAAGTTTCTCTTTCATATTTCATTTAAAAATATTTCAATATATTCTAAAAGATGAGGACTCTAAAAAGCAATACCATTCTTATACTAAACAAATAGCAGTAATTCATAGTTTTGTTTCTTCTACAAGTGTCTCACTGAAGAACAAGTGGGAATTCTATAATATATCTTTTTCTTCGTAATGTGTTATTCTGTTCCACCATAGTCCACTCATAGTCTAACAAACCATTTTCTTACCTTTGAAAAAACTGCAGACTTTTTATTGTCATTAGTAGTTCATTCTCAGTAATTTCAACAGCTTCACACCTTATCAGTAAATGACCTCAAAGAATAAAATATTCTGAATTTATCAGAGCATGTGAAAAAGTTAATAAGCAATAATAGCCCAATCACCAGAGAGATTTAAGCAAAACTGCCATTTGAGATATGTCAAAGGTCCTATGAAAAATATGGCATATAAAGGCAATCTCACATTTTAAAAAGCCTAATGTTAGTATTTGAGGTTTTTGGCACACTGGTTTTTCTTCTCTTGAGAAAACCAAGGAATTACTTTCAGAGAGAGATTTTAACATTTAAGCAATTGTTAGCATTTCTAAATAAAATTTTATATTAAAATAGCTTTTTGTTTAGTTTACATGGCAGTTTTACAGGAGCGATCTCATTTAATGTTTATAGCAACCTAGTGAGGTTAAAGCTTGTTTTCATATAAAATGATTCCATTGAGACACAAACCCATGTCATCTGCTTAAAGTCCACCCCCCATGCTGCTGAACCGGCCATCACAAATCTTACCACAGAGCCATGTTAAACAGGTTTTATCACCCTTTACAGGCCTTAGTTCTAGAAATGTTCTATGTTATGCAAAGTATTATTTAACTATGTTACCTCCTAGCTATTCTAAAGACATATCTATACAGGGGAGATACTGCAGTAAACCCTTAGGAAATCTGTACCTTTGGAGCTTAGGATTTCAAGTACAGAGTGTTGTATCTTTCAAATTCAAGCAGCAAGAAACAATCCATTATATAGCTTTTTAAAACTCCTCTTCAGCGTTTGACTTGTGATGAGTCCACAGCGCTAGTGGAGAGCTGGTCTTAGAGGATTGGAGAAATGGCTCATTCTGGGGTTTGGGCAGAGAAAGTACAAACGTAACCTGGAACATCTTCTGTTAGAAGTTAAGGAAATGCTTCCCAAAATGATGGAGGGGGTCATGTCAAACAGACACAGACATCAGCTGGAAGTGAATACCACTAGATAAATCTGGGATGATTTGGGCATTAAAATAAATGAAAATAGTAATAAATTATAACCATTGCATAAAATATGAATCCACAAGTCCATACTGATATAAATAAGTTGTAAGTTTAATGAGAAGGTGATCTTTACATTACCTCAAAGTATCTCCCTACAAAATACTTATGGATTAAAAAGGAAATGAGATACTTTATAATAGTAGAGCCTAGAAGACATCATTTTATTTATTTGTTTGTTTATTAGTGTATGTTTATTCTTTAGAGAGAGAAGACAGAGACAGTGTGAGTGAGTGAAAGGCAGAGAGAGAGGAAAACACAGAATGCAAAGCAGGCTCCAGGCTCCAAACTGTTACCACAGAGCCCCACGTAGGGCTCAAACTCACAAACTGTGAGATCATGACTTGAGCCAAAGTCAGACGCTTAACCCACTGAGCCATCCAGGTGCCCCTAGATGACATCACTTTAATCATATGATCCAAGTGAACACATCCCAGTAACGAGCTAAACTGAAAATTTGGAACCTACCCCCACCCAATAGGATGTAAGGAGAATACTTCTTCACTTCTGTGATATGTCTGCCAAGGGAGCCTAACTTTATTGTAAGGTAACATTAGAGCTAAACGGGAAAATTTTGAAAATTACTGACCTGGGTGGCTCAATTAGTTAAGCATCCAACTCTTGATTTCTGCTCAGGTCACAATCTCATGGTCATGTGATCGAGCCCCATGCTGGGCTCTTGTCTGACCGAATGGAGCCTGCTTGAGATTCTCTCTCTCTCTCTCTCTCTCGCTCTCGCTCTCGCTCTCGCTCTCTCTCTCTCTCCCCATCTCCCCCCCTCCCCCTTTCTGGTCACAGGCTCTCTATCTCAAAATAAATAAACATTAAAATAAAATGACTGACCTATAATCTTCAAAAGTGATAAGGTCCTGAAAGTCACGAGAAGTTTGAGGGCCTATTTGAGACTGAATGAAGACTTCTAAGGAGACCTGAAACTAAATGCAACACTTAATTCCGGACTAGATCCTTTTGCCATAAATGGCAATGGAACATTTGGCAAAACTTGAATAGTGTGTAAGGATTCAATGGTAGTAGTGTGTCACTGTTAGTTTCCTGATCTTCCAATCAAGATTGGTTGTATCATGATTAGATAGGAGAATATCCTTGTATATAGGAAATACACACTAAAATATTAAGGGATAATGGAGCATCTGGTCAGAAACTTATTCTCAGATTGTTCAAATAACAAAGTTCTCTGTACTATTTTTGTAAGTTTCCTGTATATTTGACATGGTTTCAAAATGGAAATGGTTTTTACAAAAATGCAAAACTAAACGCACATAAAGTTAGGGCAGACTCTCACAGATGTCTGTTACATAATGCCATTTTCCTTGGCCACAGGTACCGTTCTGTTAAAAGATTTTTTGCCAGTCGTTCTACTTGACAAAAACTTACATCAAAGGCAGTTGTTTATCTGTAAAAGCTTTAATAATATCACATTTGTTTTTCTGTTGGGAAGGGGTGAGCAATTTGAAAGACAAAACAAAAAAATGCATCTTTTCAACAAATGTTTGTTGAATAACACATCAAGCTCTGTGGTAGGAACTAATTTTCCCTCTGTGGTGGACACTGTGATGCACTAGCCAAATTTTTTCATAACCGAAGGTCTAATTATTCCCCTAGCTTTTAGAAATGTTGCAGACAACTCAGCCTTCACCTGTCAGCCCCCTTCAGGGATTGCTTCAGGTAAGAGAGTGTCCTTGCCTTCCCAAGGTGTTCTGCATCCAATCACTGGTCAATGTGAAGACATAAATGCCTGACCCCCTTGCCCCACTCAATTCAAGTTATCTTAAAAGGGTCAAACCATCTAAAGAACATTCCAGAGGTTAAAGGCTTTTGTTGAGAATCTATTACAGCTGAATTTCTCCCTCTGCCAGTTTTTTTCCCTTCTCTTTGCCCTCCCTTACCCTTGCGTAGGCAATAGTCCCTAGGATACTCTTCGTGAATCTCCTGCCTGCTAATCTCTGACTCAGAGTCTACTTCTTAGAGAAGCCAACCTCTGTCATCTTCTCTCAATGATCTCTCTCTGGAGCCAAAAAGGATCATTACTTTTCAATGTTAACTATGAAACAAAGCTATAATTATAAGATTAAAATTTTATGCCTTTCCTTCTTTTTCCCCATATTGAAAAGATTCATGCATGACCTTCCCTCTTGACCCTTTCACTTTCTGTTTCTTGATCAGCTAGCACTAAATGGGGAGATACAGAGACTAAGCAAACGGGAACAGAAAGAGCATAGGTGGAAGCCAGAGTCTGTCTTGGGAAGGCAAGATTCATACATAGGACAAGTTTGTCTTAGCCTCCACCCCTCTTTTCTTGCTATTCACTCCCTCTTTCAACTCCTTCCTCCCAGAGATACCTTGTCTGGGGAATTTATATTGCATGACTCCTCCTTTCTCAAGAGATAGTATTATTAACAATAGCCAAACTATGGAGAGAACCCAGATGTCCATTGACTGATGAATGGATAAAGAAGGTGTGGCATATATACACAATGGGATATTATTCAGCCACCAAAAAGAATTAAATCTTGCCATTTGCAACAACTTGATCGAGCTAGAATGGATTATGCTAAATGAAATAAGTCAATCAGAGAAAGACAAATACTATATGATTTCATTCATATGTGGAATTTAAGAAACAAAATAAAAACATTTGGGAATTGGGGGGGGGGTGGAAGAGGAGAGAAGGAAACAAACCACAAGAGACTCTTAATAATGCAGAACAAACAGGGTTGATGGAAGGAGGTGGGTGGGAGATGAGCTTTATGGGTGATGGGTATTAAGGAGGGCACTTGTGATGAGCCCTGGGTGTTGTATATAAGTGATGAATCACTGAATTCTATTCCTGAAACCATATTGCACTGTATGTTAACTAACTAGAATTTAAATTTTTAAAAAATGAATAACTCACTCTCACTGAGGTATTAGGACGGAATGTGTCATTCTCTTTAAAGAGTTTACAGTAGAAAGAGACTTGTTTTTTGAGGCTTACTAAAACTCAAGAGCACTTCCACAGAATGGTGAAAGAAGAGCAGCAAATCTATTGACATTAGAAAAATGGATGTTTTTAGCACCCTACTGAATCATCCACATAGGCAATCCTCTCATCCATTTACACATCAACTGAAGTTCTATTATGCTAAGTCCTTGGGAAAATATTTTGGGAAAAGCTAGTATTTGGAACCACTCCTATTTGAAAAACTGCTATAAATCCTTTACCCTAAGCATTTGTAGATTAAGTCATTTTTTGCAGAAAGAATGAGGTTTATAAGTTCTTAGTAACATAAATTAGCTCTATTTTGTTTGTTAACATCTATTTTTAGCAGACCATGGGCCATACAAAGACATGTTTAGGTTAAGAAAATGATACTTTATCTTTAGGGCTGGTGAGTTTTAAAATTCTCCCTAAAAAGTAGGTAGTTTTAGATATCACTATTTTTTAAAGTGTTCAAGTTATATAAATGTGATGTGCTGTCTGTTTTATTACAAAGCACATATCCTTCTTTTTTTCCTTTACTGATATAAAATATCATTTGAATGCTATAACCTAATACTTCAAGGTCCTGTTTAAACAAAGACATTAAGTCTTTGTGTTTGCCTAATGTCTTTTCTGTTTTCAAAATTGGCCCTTTATTGGTCATTTTTCAGTCTTTACATATGTGCCACCCCATTTTAAAAATAATCTCTGCACCCAGTGTGGGGCTTGAACTCACAACCCCAAGATCAAGAGTCACATGCTCTGCTGACTGAGCCAGCCACGTGCCCCAATGCCCTTACTTTCTGACTAGACATAAAAGTGGTAGTAATGGTTCCTCTATGATACCTGATGTCCTGTGTGTTTTTGATAATCAGGACATGAGTTTCGTCAAATCATAGACCTCAGAAATCAGTGATCTAAAACTTTGTTATAGTTTGAAATATAAATTAGTTTCAGCTCTTTCATTTTAAAGGTTATACCCCTAGCTCTATTTAAGAATTGGGGTTATTTGAATCTCATTCCATGAGATTTTATATCTATTCATATAATCTCTGGTATCACATTGATTTTTAAATTCTAGGACAGTTCCAAAGGAGCCAACTAAAGATTGACATATTTTTCCCCTCCGTTAACAAGTTATTCATGTAGTGTTACCATTAGTTTAAAGAGAAGTGTCAAAGACCTTTCCCCAAAGAGTTTCTATCTGCTTGTGTAAGTAGAATCACATGTACAGCACAGAATTAATCTGTAGTACTAATTTTCATTGTCCAAATGAGTCACTTTTAAAAAGTGGATTTTTGGAGGGTTATAGGATAGAAAAATGTTGTCACTGGGCACATAATGTATACACTAAAAGCATTCATAGAGAAAGGATTGGAATTAAAATGAGGATTAAGAATGGAGTTAGAACAAAATGTGAATATGGAAATAAGATGGAAATTATGGAAACAGGGCAATTATTGAAATGGAATGGAAAATAAAATAATTTACCTTCAGATAACTTTATAATCTTTTCACTAGTTTCACTGTTTCTATTCACTAGTAGCACAAAAGTCACATTTAAATCTTAACTTCCATTAGCAGAAATGATGGTAAAGTTACTTTGTTTTACCAGATAATAAGATGACTTCATTTTCTTTTAGTTCTTTCATATGTTTTGTGTCTTTTAGGAAGAACACCAGAGAAAAAGAATTTTGGGGCATTTTCATTTTTGAACATATTGTAAAAATTAGCAAATTAAATTTTATAATTTTAGATCTTTTTTTTTTTTCTTTAATCCTACACCATTCTTCTGGGCTTGGCTGATTTGGAGGATCCATAAGCATGCCACTTACTACACTTTGCCAAAAAGCATCTATAATCCATTAGGAAAAAAACACAGTTAACATTTTAATGCATGCCTTTCTAGTCTTTTTTTCAAGTTTTATATAGTATTTGTAATATACAATATATAGATAGATAATATTTTTCCTGCAAGTGACATACTTGTCATGTAATTTTTTAAACCTGTTTTAAATTTTTATTTAAATTCTAGTTAGTTAACGTACAGTGCAATATTGACTTCAGGAATAGAATCCAGTGATTCATCATTTATGTACAATACCCAGGGCACATCACAACAACTGTCCTCCTTAATACCCATCACCCATCTAGCCCATCCCCACCTCCTCCCTCCATCAACCCTATTTGTTTGCTATAAAGCCTCTTTTTTTTCCCCCCCTCTCTTCTCCCCCCCCATATGTTCATCTATTTTGTTTCTTAAATTCCACATACAAGTGAAATCATATGGTATTTGTCTTTCTCTGACTTCTTTTGTCCTGTTGGAACTTTAGTGTGTTTTCAAATTTTGACTACTAAGAACCACATGGAGACCAACGATGAAAAAGCTTGTAGCTAAACATTCAGGCTACAGGTCTATTTCCTTAAGATAAATTCTCACATGCAGAATTGGTGGATCAAAGAACACACACATATTTCAAGCTTTTGATATATGTGACCAAACTGCCTTTCAGAAAGGTTGTGCCAAATGATACTCCCATACCTGTGTCTGTACCTTCACCAACATTGAATTTCATAATTTTTCACAATCTTTCGTAAATGGCAAAATGAAAGGGGAAGAAAACAGTATTTCATTTTTCCTAATTAAAAATTACTCATCAGATTTCCTAATTACAGAAAAATAGTTTGTTAAAGATGAAAAAAGTAGTCCTAATGCCAAGAGCATCATTATAATAAGCATCATTAACACATTCTTTGTATATATAGACGTTTTCTGTTATGGTTTTTACTTTTGACATCATGCTTACATTAGATGGATTTTTACCTATGTTTTCTTCTAATGATATTAAGAATTTAGTTAAGTAACTTCTAATTGTAGTAAAATACACTAACATAAAATTTAGACCTTAATCATTTTGTAAGTGTACATTTTAGTATTGCACAGTTTAGTATTGTTAAGTACATTCACTTGGGGTGCAGTGTATCTCCAGAATTTTTTCATCTTGAGACACTGTAGCTATTGCCATTAAACGACTTCCCAGTTTCTTCTCCCAGCCATTTGCAACCACCATTGTGCTTTGTGTTTCTATAAATATGACTAGTCTAAGAACCTTATATAAGTGGCATCGTATCTTATTTGTCCTCTTGAGACTGGCTTATCTCACTGCACATAATATCTTCAAGTTCTTCCATGTTGTACTGTAAGAATTTCCATCCATTTTAATGATAATAAATGGAATAATACTCCATTGTATGTATATACTGCATTTTGTTTATCCATTCATCGTCAGTGGACACTAGGGTTGCTTCTACCTTTTAGCTATTTTGAATAATGCTGCTATGAACATGGGTATACAAATATCTGTACATGGCCCTACTCTCACTTCTTTTCGGTATATGCCCAGGAGTGGGATTGCTGGATCATACAGTGTTTCCATATTTTATTTTTTGTGAGGAACTGGCATATTGTTTTCCATACTGGCTGCACTATTTTACGTTCCCACCAGCAGCGCACAGGAATTCCAGTGTCTCAGGACACCTGGGTGGCTCAACCAGTTGAGCGTCTGCCTTCCGCTCAGGTCATGATCTCATGGTTCATGAATTCAGGCTCCATATTGGGCTCGCTGCTGTCCGTGCAGAGCCTGCTTCAGATCCTCTGTCTACCTCTCTCTTTGCACCCCCCCCCAAATAAACATTTAAAAATAAAAAGTGTTCCAATTTCTCCACATTTTCACCAACACTTTTTTTAAGCAGCTATCTTGATGGATGTGAGGTGATGACTTAAATTTCTTTTATCTCTCTCTCTCTCTCTCTGTCTTCCTCTCTTCCACTCCAAATCTTCGATCTGCTTATGTCTGACTGTTAGCTTTATATTTTGGGGCCTGATATCCACATAAGATTAGAAACACAACCTCTAGTGAACCCACACTCATCATGCTCATAGCTTAGCAACCAAACAGCAATAGAGGTGCTTCTTCTTGGCCTCAACCTGGAAAAAATCAGGGAAGGATACTTACTGGCAAAAACTAAATCATGCACTCATGTGTTGGACCAATCACAATGGCCAAAGGGTTGTACTCTTTTTTATTTATATGTATATATTTTTTGAGAAATGGGGGTTGCTCTGTAATGGGATAAAACCTCCATTCAGAGAAAAAGGATGAACAATTCCCTCAAATGAAGAATGAGATGAGTAGGACAAACATGCCATTTGAAGAGTCATTCTGAGCTGGGTAGTCAACCCAATGTGTGTCTGCTACACAAAGAACCCTTAATAAGTATGCCTGTTACATGTTTGAAACCTTGATAGCTAGAGTTTGAGTTCTTTAGTCCCTGCTGTCTTGTTTTTCTCCCCTTTTCCAGAAGAGAGATGGGGGGGAGGGGGAGCAGAATACTTTGATGGATGATTTCCTTCATTTCAAGCTGCCTATTTTCTTTTCAGACCCATTGTCTAAAGACAAGACCTACATTTCATGAGAGGCATACTCTATTTTAAGAAATTTTTTAACTAGAAATTGTGTATTCACCTGCAGCATTTCTAAATTCATGGTGTTTATACTCTTGTTCATGTACTTTTCAATTCTATCTTCTCTGAGAAGGTCAAATATTACATACCATCTGTTTCTGTGAACAAAGTGCATTTTCTGATGAACAGAGCTTTTTGTAACTAAAAAAATATAAGAATATGATTTTAAGTATCATGACTTAAAATCTCCATGGTGGACTAACTCATATGATTTATTGTTAAGTGAAATGGAGAATATATCTTCAACAAAAACAAATGCTCAAAGCTGGCCCTATCATTAACCAACTCTTCTATTACATCTTTTAGACATTTCAACCCAGTGTCACCAGAGTTCTGATCTATGATTAACATGGTATCTTAGCATGTGACAGTTATGAAATTTATGATTTCAATGATCATTTATAATTAAATATTATTGATTTCTATGCTGATTGTTTCTTATCCTAGATTAGTTATGCTAAAACTAAAATAAATTGCATCCTACACTTCATCCCATCGTTACTGTGATAACACTGCCACGCACATTCCGAATCTGTATATATGATGAGGAACACCGTCCTGGCTGAGATGCGTACAATGCCTTCTCATTAGTTACCTAACTCCTACCACACCTACTCAAATAGCCAAGATCAAATAGTTTCCTAACACGCTGTGTTAGAAAGGGTTGGGAAAACAGACGCTCTCGTCTTTTGTAAGTATAAGTTGGTGCAAGCACTTGGAAGACAATTTGGCAATAATTATCAAAAGAGTGCACACCCGTAGACTAGCAATTCCACTCTGGGAATTTATTTTATAGATATATGTGCATATCTGTGAATTAATGCATATGTTACAATACATGTTATATTAGCTAAAAATTGTAAACAAATGAAATAAACACCAGTGACAGTTAATTGTATACATCAACTTGGCTGAGCCATGGTGCCCAGATATTTGGTCAAATATTATTCCGGATGTTGTGTGAGGCTGTCCTGTATGAAATTTTCATTAAATCGCTGGACTTGAAGTAAAGCATATTGCCCTCCATAAAGTGGACGGGCCTCATCCAATCACTGAAGACCTAAATAGAAAAAAAGACTGATCTCCCTCAAGTAAGGATTTCTCTCAGCAGATGGCTTTTGGACTTGAACTGCAATATCACCTCTTCCCTGTTCTCCACCCTTGCAACCCATCATTCAGATTTTTGGACTTGCTAGCCTCCATAATTGCATGAGCCAATTCCTTAAAATAAATCTCTTTGTTTATGTACCCACACTATTGGTTGTTTCTCTGGATAATGCTGACTCATACAAGAATTGATTAAATAAATTATGATGTGAAACACAGTATTTCTATAGCTATTAAAATGAAATATTCTTCAGGAGGAATTCTTCAACTTAAAAACTTCAGTATCAAATATGCATATAATGATACTGTTATATAATTTCTACTATTACATTAGCTTCTTTGCATATGGAACAAGTCTAGAAAGACAGAAGAAACTGGTACCGATGGTCCTGCCAGGGAGGGGAACTGGATGCTGGCAGCAGGAAGAGAAAGATTTATTTTTACTCGATCCTTTTTTAACTTTTGGATACGATAAAGTGCTTGCATCAAGTAGTCAAGAAATAATTGATTGTTTTAAAATATTCCCATTTTAGTTCAAGCCAAATGTATTTTTCATTATCTCTTCTTTGTTATGTTGCTTTTAGAAGGGACAAGGGATAGAAAATAGTGCTCTAGTTCATTTAAAAAATAAATGTTTTTATTTAATCTGAGACTGAATCATATTAGCATGTGTTATGACATGTTATGACATTGTATAAAATATAATTTTTATATCTTGCATTTGAAACAGTACTATAGTCATTTTAATTTATTAAATTGGTATCTGCATTAGCTGCATTCTTAATATATAATACAAATGCATGTTTTTCTATGAAACTTTCATATTTGTAGTTTAAAGTTTGAGTCATTAAAATGCAAGCAACAGTTAAATTATATGCTTTCACAAACTCAATGTATTCCATTTTCCTTAATTATCACTATAAATGCAAAATTTCTTTTAATCCTTTCACCTTTAAAAATGCATAATAGAACTTTTAATGGTGACTGTACTTAGCAATATTGTATCATATATTTGAAAGTTGCTGAGAGTATAGATTTTTTAAAGTATTTTTTAATGTTTATTTATTTTTGTGAGACAGAGAGAGACAAAGGACGAGCAAGGGAGGGACAGAGAGAGAGGGAGACACAGAATCTGAAGCAGGCTCCAGGCTCTCCGCTTGAGAGCCTAGAACCCAATGCAAGGCTTGAACTCATGAACTGTGAGATCATGACCTGAGCCGCAGTTGGACACTTAACCGACTGAGCCACGCAGATGCCCCAGCTGAGAGTATAGATATTAAAAGTTCTCACACACGCAGACAAATTGTAACCAAATGTGTTAGCTAGGATGTGTTAGCTAACCTTATTGTGGTAATCATTCCACAGTATATACCGATATTAAATCCTCACGCTGTACACCTTAAACTTACACAATGTTATATATCAGTTATATCTCAATAAAGCTGAGGGGGAAAAGAACTTTTAAGATTCTCATCCCAACTCCAGTAATACTTACTAGAGATGAATGTCACAATGGAATCCATCAAAACATTCTAGCGTGTTCTTCCTACACACAAATGATACCTGTCATCTCTCCTTTGCTGTATTACTGTAATTCAGTCAAGTCAGTTGTGGATCATAAAGGTTCTATTTTCAATCTAAAATGGTTATTGAATTTTAATCTAATGAAGAATAAAGAAATTCTCAATCATCTCTCAGATACCCAAAGTAACTTATTTTTTAAATGCTTCTCCAAAATATACTTCTAAAGACAACTGTGATAAGTTGTGTATTTGAAAGTCATGAATACATAATCAATACAACATAATTACTGCCATTGTAAAAGCCATTTGGCATAAAAGTGTAAGAGATAGCTATTAGGCTTTAAAATATATTATTTTAAAGTCAGGCAGAGAAGGACAAATATCATATGTTTGCACGTATAGGAGGATTAGGAGGAACTTAACTGAGGAACAAGGGGGAGAAGAAGGGGGGAAATGGTGGGTAAAGGGAGAGAGGCAAACCATGAGAGACTTGAATGCTGACAAAAACTGAGGACTGATGGATGTGGTGGGGAGAGAGGGGTGGTCATGGAGGAGGACACTTGTGGGGATGAGCACTGGGTATTATGTGGAAACTAATTTGACAATAAACTATTCGTAAAAAAAATATATTATTTTAAACCATACAAGGAGAATGAGAGTAATTGAAATATAATAGCATCCTGTTAATGAGTAAGGCACTTGGGATCCAATAATCTATAATAAACCAAATGATGTATATAAAAAAGTTATTGACCTCATAGATTCCAGCACATTCCACATCCTTTATATAACTGTATAGCAAAAGCCCTTGGTACACATTTGCCCAGATACATCAGTGTCCCCTTCTTAGAGAACTCATCTGGATAAATTCATGTGCCAAAAAAAGAAACCAGGAACAGGAGAAAGGAGGCAGGAAGATGAAAGGAATGATAGCATTTTATGATTTGTTAGGATTTGAGAATCACTATTTCATTTTCAATCTCGCTGGAGGAAAAAACAAAACAAACCCCAGCACTGTTACTTTCCTTGTTGGCTTCTCTCTAAATATGTTTGTTTAGTAACCACTAAACCATTGGTTTCTGTCCCATCTTATGAGAGGAGATTAGCGGAAGTTACTAATGCTAAGAACAAAAATATCTAATCTTTCTTTGGCTGAATGAAATTTGTTTATTGCTTACCCAGCGTATATTCCTTCTTCTCCCTTCAAACAGCACTTGGACTTTTTTTTTTGGGGGAGACAGCCCCACAGTATTTGAGTGGGATCTACCTCATTTGTGACTGTAAGTGTATTTATAACTCCATCCCTTTGCCACTCTGAGGGGTTTATTGCTGTGTACTAATTTTGTGGCTAAGAACTTACTTAATTTATTCTTTTACTGTTTAAAGATTTTCTCAGGCTTTCCAAATATACAATAATGTCATCTGTAGATTATGATAATTGTACCGCATTTTATCTCTTGTTTTTTCAATTGCTTTAGCTAGTACCTCTAAAGAATGTTAAATGATCAATATTAACCTCTAAACCATCCTGAACTTGTTCCTGACTTTTTTAATGTTTTATTTATTTTTGAGAGAGCATGACCTGGGGAGAGGCACAGAGAGAAGAACAGAGGATCCAAAGTGGGCTTCACCCTGACAGCAGAAAGGATGAGGAGGAGGAGCTCAAGCTCTGTGAACTCTGTGAAATCATGACCTGACCTGAGGTCAGATGCTCAACCGACTGAACCACCCAAGTGCCCCTGTTCATGCCTTTAATGAGGATGTTTCTAGTTTTTACCCATTCAGCAAAATGCTAGTTTTAGGGATTAGGTAACTATATCCTATCATGTTCAGGAAGTCTGCTTCTATTCCTATTTTGTTAAGAGGTTTATTTTCTTACACTAGTAATGCCTTAATGGCATATACAAAAATTATTTTATGATGTTTATCCTTATATTTATTAAATGTAATAGATTACTCTATTTTAGATTTCCTAATTTTAAATCATTCTTGCATGTTTTAAAAATAAACCTTACTTGGGCTTGTATATTATAATCTTACTGCACTACTGAATTCTACTTGGCAGGTTTTTTTTAAGGAGTTTTGCACCCATACTTATAAATCAGATTGGTTTGTATGTCTTTTTTAATGCAATCTTTGCATTTCGTTGCAATTTATTTAGGGGTTTTCTTTGCTTTAATGCTCTGAAATATTTTAGGTAGCATTAGAGTAACATTTGCCTATGAAGTTTCTGTGAAAATTGTGAGCCTGATTTTTTTTTTTTAATCAAGAGAAGGGAAAAGAACATTAGGTTTTTCACTGTATTATTTCTTCTGTGGGAATTGTTCTGTTAGAATTTCCTGTCTCTTCTGCAGTTAGTTTTTACAAATTATATTTACCTGGCTATAGTGCTACTAAATAATATCATGAATAAGATAGTCCTTATTATTAAACCAAGGCTTATAACTTCTGTGCAAATGTCCATTTATCTACTCATCCCTGTTTTCAACTTTCTCTTCATAGATTATAAAGTGATCTCTGAGAGGGTTAAGCTGACTCATGATTCTTTTGATTTCTTCTGTGTAAGTTGATTCTTTTCATGTCTTAGTTTTTGTGTTTGTGCACAAACACAAAAGATTAATTAACAGTTTCTATTCTATTGTTACTATATCTCTCTTAAAAATATTTTTTGCATATATATACTAGTTTTACTATTTTTACATTTCCAAAATTATTAATTTTTGATTTCTCTCTATCAACCTCTCTCGTTCTTTAACATTAATTTGTGGTTAATTTGCTAACTTATTAATTGATATATTTTTATTCTTTCTCCTTTGTTAATGGAGGTATTTTAAAACTATGAAATTACCTTTGTGTACTGCTTTCCCTGTGTCTCATTGGTTCTGATTTAGCTTTTCACTATTGTTATTCCTATACAGAATCCAAATTGAGTTTGAATTTCATTAGCACCCAAGAGCTAAGAGAGCCCCTTCTTTTCAAATTTCTACATAGTAATAGTGGTAGGAGTTTGTGGAATCTGGATTTGCTATTAATTTTTACTCTTACTGCATTGGTATCAGTCGATGTCCAACTTTTTCCTTTCTGCAATTTATTAAGATTTTCTTTATGGATTAATACAGTCAATTTTTATAAACTTCCTATGGACACGAGGATATATTTTCTGTTTAACCATAATGATTATCTCATGATATTATTTGCGTGCTATAATTTTACTGCTTTTTTGTCTTCTTGATCTGTTGTGGACTGAAGTGATTAATTTCCCACCACTAATGTGTTTCCATTTTTTATTGCATCACCTTCTATTTTTGCCTTATAAATGCTAATGCTATTTTATTTGATAATAGATATAAATTATTCATTTTTTCCTACTAACTTTACCCTGGAATATTTTAAAAGGCTATATGTTTTTCATCTGATAGTTTTGGGCCTGAATCCAAACTTTTCTGGAGTAAGATCATCATTTCTTTCTTTTTGTTTGCATTGCCTAATACTTTGCCTCATCCTTTTATTTTTATCCTTACTAAATCACTTTCTTTCATGTATCTCTCTTAGATTCAGCACTGAATTTGCTTTGTGATACAGTCAAAATGTACTTTTCTTTTAATGGGTGAGGTTAGCCCATTTATATTCATTGAGTTAACAAATACATTTGGGCTCGATTTTTTGTTTTTATTCTTAAGTAATCTCTACACCCAAAATGGGGCTTGAACTTAAAACCCTGAGTTCAAGAATCGCATGGTTTACCGAATAAGCCAGCCAGGCACTCCGGTCTCAATTTTTTAATGTTATTTTTGTAATTATTTTTTTTTCATATTAAAAAAAATAAGTCACTAGCAGTCACTTTCCTTTGATTTTTTTTCCTTGTGTATTTCTTCTGTTAAATAAGAAGACTTGCAACATTCTAGTTGTTACCTTTACAATTATAGCTCTAGATAATGTCCCAATCCTTTGTTTGTAGGTACATCTACTATTTCCTACCATAAGCATGGATTAAATAAATTTTCTCATCCACTCCCTACTTCTTGTCTACTATACAATTTTACATTGTATTTATCTGTTGACTTTGAGCAATTAAAGATAAGAAAATCAGCATATTTACATGCACTTTACTTTTTCTTTCCCCCTTGTGACTCTTGTTAGTTTTTCATTTTTGCATTGTCAAGGATGTAAGATTTATACCTCGTTCTGTTACCTTAATCCCCATACTGTTTTGCTCTTAGATAAATATATGCATTGCTCTCTGCCAGTTCTCTGAGTAAGTAGTTTCTTAGGTCATCTTTTGTTTCACCTGTCTTTATCACCTGATAGAATCATTAGGTAGCACTCAAGGGAATAATATGCATGCTCACAACTTTATTTTATGCTTTTGCACTTGAAAAGCGTACACTTGAAATGATAAATTATTCATTTTTTCCTATGAACTGTACCCTGGAATGTTCTAAAATTTTTTTTTTAAATGTTTTATTTATTTCTAGGAGAGAGAGAGAGAGAGAGACAGCATGAGCAGGGGAGGGTCAGAGAGAGAGGGAGTCACAGACTGAAACAGGCTCCAGGCTCTGAGCTGGCAGTCAGCACAGAGCCCGACGCGGGGCTCGAACCCACGAACCGCGAGATCATGACCTAAGCGAAAGTCGGACGCTTAACCGACTAAGCCACCCAGGCGCCCCTGTACCCTGGAATGTTCTAAAAGGCTATACTTTTTTCATCTGATAGTTTTTTGGCTTGAATCCAACTATCCATCTTTGGACGCTGATGTTTGGAGCTTTTTCCCTTGAAGATTATCTAGCATTGACTATTGCTATGTAGAAGTCTGAAGCTAGCTTTATATTTTCCTTTTCTTTGAAATTTAGCAACTTTAATGGGCTAAGTCTTTTCTGGGGGAGTTTCTCCTTGGATATATCGAGTCCTTTCAAGAACTAAGTTCAAGTATTCTTTTACTTTAGGAAACCTTTCTATAGTTATATCTATAACCATGACTTTATTATCTTTGTTTTCCTACACTTCAGTTATACAACTGGCTTTGCTTGCCTTTTATATCTAAAATTGCTTCCTAATTCTTTAAAAATGTTTTAAATTTCCATTTCATTTTGCTTTCTTCTTCATTTCCCCTCAGTGATGTCCTTTTCTGTATTTTAAGCAGGATCTATTTGCCCACCTATTCCTTCCTATTTTGCTCTCATTTTCCCGATGTTTACATTTTTTTTCCTTCTACTCTTCCACGTCCTCTATCAGCTCACCTCCCATTTCTTTCTGTTGTGTTAACATCTGCTCCATGAGCTCTTGTATCTCTGCTTTATGCCTTTTCCTCATAGAGGAGATTCATTCATTCTGTTCTTAAGATTCATGGCAAAATGTTTGAAAATAATTTTCAGCTGCTCTACGGAAACATTTCTCTGGCAAGTGGACTTTATTGACCCTTTGTTTCTTCTCTTCTTTGTGTAGCATCTTTGTATAGATACTGTGAATATTCCATTTGAATTACTTATCTCTGAAGGAGCTGAGTTTTGCTATGCTACCACTATACCTGCAAGAGGGACCAACCAGTCACAGGCTAGCTGAAATGGTTTTTTATAACCTTAATTGTGTGTAATTTTGTTTAGCTTTACTTTTCTTTAACCAATGGTGACAGGCAATGAATTTTCACAACACATTTTTTTCCTCCTGCTCTGCCAAAGAGGCATACTGCTTGCTGTAAATGTAGCCTGTCCTTATATTTCCTCATTTAGAGCCTCTTCTCCTGCTTCTCAGAACCAGACCAGGGCCAGGGTACACTCATGGCTAGCATGTGGACCTTGTCTCTAGTGCTATAAACAAGGGATTTCAGTTTTGGAAATAAGAGTGTTACCTGTTACCTTTAAGAAACATTCTTTTCTGTCTCTAAGATTTCTGTCTATAGACCCTCTTGCCACTTTTGCTAAGTGTGCACGCCTGCATGATCTCTCCTGCTTTGGAGGAACCACTCTTGCTTCGTAGTTTGGGATTTGGGATGTTTCCTTAGTATAATGGAATATATAGCCTGTGAGGTGACTTCTTTTCTCTTCTTTTCTTTCTTTCTTTCTTTCTTTCTTTCTTTCTTTCTTTCTTTCTTTCTTTCTTTCTTTTTCTTTCTTTCATGTTGATTTGTATGGTTACCAGTGAGAGAAGAGAAGAGAGAGAAATGACAACATCACATATTATTTTTAAAATTTTTTAAGTTTATTTATTTATTTAAGAAAGAGAGAGAGAGAGAGAGAGAGAGCATGTACAAGCAGGGGAGGCGCAGGGAGAGAGGAAAGAGAAAATCCCAAGCAGGCTCCACACTCTGCACTGAGCCCAATGCAGGGCTTGATCTCAGGATTGTGAGATCATGACCTGAGCTGGAATCAAGAGTCAGATGCTTAACTGACTGAGCCATCCAGGTGCCACACACTGACATTTTAGATACATTCTGAAGGTAAAAACAAGAAGACTTGATGACTGATTAGATAGAAGGAATGAGATTTCCGACTTGGGCAACTGAGTAGAATGTGGTGTCATTTGCTGAGATAGGAAATCCTGGAGGTTTGGTAATACAAAAATCATTAAGTTTGAAATGCCTGGAAACATTAAGTGGAGATGTGAAGTCGGAAGTTGGAAAACAATGTCTATAGCTCAGAGAAGTTTGGACTGGAGGAATTACCTAAGAGAAGAGAAGCATCCTTGGCCCTGGATGAAAGTGCAGAGAATTCCATCATTTGGAAGTTGGTAATAAAGGAGCCATGAAGAAATTGAGACATGAGTCAAAAGGATAGAAGGAACATCTCGCAGAAATCAAGAAAGAAGATTGAATGCTTCAAGGAAGAAGTAGTGAACTTGTCAAATGCAGCTAAAAGGCCAAATAAGTTGTGGGTAAAAACATGTGCATTGGATTTGGCCACATTGAGATCTGAAAAAAACAACCTATGGTACTTAATAAGAGCAGTCTTATGGACTATAGGGCAGAATCCAGGTAGAAGCCTGTGGAGAAAATAGGAAATGAGGCAGAGAAACTTAACTATGAAAGGAAACAGAAAAGCATACAGTAGCTGGAGAGGTGATCCAATCAAGAGAATGGACAACACTAGAGCATATTTATATATTGTTGAAAATGATCCCAGAGAGAGGGAGTGGTTGATAACTCAAGGAGCAAAGTCCTTGAGGTGGCTGAGCACCTGGAATTCAAAGCACAGGTGGCATTGGCCTCTGATAGGAGCAGGAGTCCAGGATTGTAGATGGGTAAAGGTGGAAAACAAGAAGTTCCTGTTTGATGGCTTCTATTTTTCTCAACAAAAAATGAAGCAAGATCATCAACTGCGAGTTTTGATACGGTATGATGTAGCACATTTAACGATGGAGGAGAAAGCATGAAATCGTGTTTTTGAGAGCCAAAAACAAAAACAAAACTACAGGAAGAGTGGTATGCTATGATGGCTGTGTTGTATAAAGGACACTTTTGAGGACTAAGATTCCAAAGGTAAAGTTGAAGCCTATGTTTCATTTTTTTTCCATCAACATTTAGCTTCTCAGGTACAAAACAAGAGAAGGTCGGGTAACTGAGTTCTTCTGGGGCTGGAATTTACCTAACCAGGGAAAGCAGCCCAGGAATCAGAGATATTTCATTGCAGAATTATAATGGTGGACCCTGGAACATAAACTGGAGATGAAGAGCTAGAGGGCACTAATGGATAGAGAGAAAGCGAGTGATGGATGGACAGAATTGGTAGCTTGTTATTGTTTTGGCTTCTTGGAGAGGCATCTTCCATCAGTTAGAAACAGATTTATTTTTTTCTTGTCTTAATCAAATTCTGCTTATCTCTCTGTGGCACCTAGATTGATGTGAACTGAACTTTGTATATTTGCTTCACTGTAGACCTAAAGTAGTTTTGCTAAAGTCTACCTATAATTGAGCATGGAGGGCTGGAAGATACCTGAAGTTTCAAAATATCTTATGAAGCATGTTGTGTCACAAGGTGAGGCAGAGAGGCTTCAAAATTGATTGTGCTTGTACGTTTGTGTTTCTTGATTTCATTATTCAAGAAAAGAAAAAAAAAAATACCACCCTGCTTCTTACAATGAATGAATCAAGTTCTGGATCCTTCATCATGACCGGTCTACCTCTGGAACAGATTTGTGTCTGACTTATTCTGCAGCAATAGGTTTTAAAAAATGCACAGGAGATCAAGTGGTTAACAGCCGCCAAGAGTGCAACTAGTGATAGCCAGTCCTCAAAAGAATCAATTGCCCAGACAGAAACCTTTGCAAGGATGAGTGAGTTAACCAAATCCTACATATCTGAACTATATGACATAAGGAATATATAATTAATGGGAGCAGAAACTAAATAAAATAATTAAAGCTAGGTAGCATTAAATGTAGGCCTCTCTGCTTTCTAAGATTTCTAAATTATATTTTTTGTCTGCTTTCTTCAGAGCTTCAATGTTCATAAACATAACTCAGTGGTTCTCTTTGCCATCCTAGAACACACTCTGATATCACATATCATTTTTCTCTATATACAATTTTGCTATGTAATTAAGCACAGTTCTAGGTACCCAACTATAAAAGACATGTACCGGGGTTCTGATATTAATTTATAATTCTTCACGAAAAACTTGCTAGATCTCTTAGCCAGATATGGTTACTAAGACAATCGTATCTGTTTTCATCTAGTCTCATCTCCTTTTCCTGGTTCTGCCAGTTTTCTCCCTGTGTTTCACCTAAATTAGTCTGTATTGAGCCTCTGCTTTTTAACATCAGGATATTTATTTTTACTCTCCACTTATGCACCTTAAAATTCACTTTAAGCATAAATTTTCTTTCCCATCTATTGTTTGTTAAATAGGTAGCTCTTCCTTCCAAAATGTTCAAAATATCCTAACACTTGTTATGTGGCAAATGAAAGAGCTTCCTTTTTTGTTACTGAGCCCTGGAGTTTTTCTTACTCCTGAGTGCCTCATTTTCTGCCCAGAATTGTGGTAACAGAAAAAGTGTCTTAAATTTTGTTCCTTTTTAGTGGCAAGAATATCTTCTGGATCAGTGGTATCTATAGAACTTGCCATGATGATGGTAACATTCTCATCTGTACTGCCGGCCAATAAAGTAGCCATAAGCCATATGTGGCTACTGAGCATTGAAAAGTGGCTACCACAATTGTGGAATGCAATTTTAAATTTTATTTAATTTTAGCTAATATCAATTACAATTTAAATAGGTATGGGTGCCTATTTAAATTGTAATTTAATCACAATCACACAGTGATCACACTCTGATCACAGAATGGCTACTCTGTTGATCAGTGCAGTTCTAAATTATATATCACTTTAAAAGTAGATTCTGATTGGTCAGAAAAAAAGAGGGCTATTATTCTTTTTTTCGTAATAATGTTAAAGGTCCTCCCTGGGCTACTGCAGTAATTCTGAGTATTTCTCTTTCAACTATTTTAAGCCAAGGGCTCATGCAGGGTACACTAATGTTATGCTGATGCCTGCACATTGTTCTGTGGTCAATCTGTATGCTCACGGTGGCTGATAATGGATGAATTCATTGCCGCGCATTTGGGGAAAGGAGAGGCCTCTTCTGAGTTCTTCGGCTATAGAGAGAGTTGATCACTGAAGTTTATGTATCAAACAAAGATATCCTGACAATTAATTTCATAAGAAATTTTTCTTTCCAACTGAAAACAGAGCCTGTGTGATGGTTCCAAAGAAATCCATGACCATGCATCTGGGTATTTGATGCTCATCCCCAGGACAGGACTAAATGGATGATGACATTGTTCCGGGAGAGTTTAGGAAGATGAGATGGTAGGCAGATGCCCACAGCAAAGAGAGGCAGGGAGCCCTTAGGGAAACAAACCACGAGAGCTACCTGGGAAATTATCACCTATGGGTGTTAAAACTGAGGACCAGAAACCTTATTCTGGAAGCAAGGCCATATTTAGGTTTTTGGTTTTTTGTTCTTTGTTTTTTTTACAACGATTTCCATTTCCCCTGCCTTTACTCTTTAGTGAGGACATTTTGGAAACCTCAGCATGTGCCAGCTCTGCTAAGTGGAACTAAAGGAAAGGGCTTTATGTTTGGCCTGAAATTCCTGGGAGTCAGTGCGGTTAGGGCAGGGGAATTGGGATGAGAAAACCTAGGGAAGGTGAGTCTTGGAGAGACATATGCAGGACCCTTCCCGATAGTGACACTTACTTCTAGTCTTCTTCTTTAAGGAAAGCCTGGAGGGTGTGATACCTGGTTTTGTTCATCTACTTGTATTTAGTCTTCAGTTGTCAGAGACGCACCTCTCTAAAGGGAAATCGGCCTCCATCTGTTTAGTTTTTGAGTTAGATTTGGGGGGGAGGTCAGTATTTTATGAATTACTTGTGGCAATTTCCTCTCAGTATCTTATATTGAAGAATTTGACTACCACCGTTTATCAGTATCTCCAAATCAATATAAAGCAATAGTTCCTTTGTTTTGCAAGTTAAGATATATAGGGTACCTTGAATATTTTCACAGTTCTGTAATGATGGAATGGAGTTTAATAACAAAGTAGGAGGATTGTGAGATTTTACAGCTATGAGGCATCCTGCTTAAGAATTTTTCTTCCCAGGAAATACTGAAGTTAAAATGAAGTTAGAATTCTAAGTGCAGACCAGATCTGTCCCTGTGTCAGCTGACAAAGACATTGCTCTGGCCCCTGTGATTTAGAGGTCCTTTCTGGTCCTCCTCTGAGCCAGGCACCTCCCCTTCAGACATGAGATACACAGGACGCAGGTGGCACGCTCACCAGAGCCCTTGCCCATCTTTTCTACTGCACTCAGGACAATCAGAACCCTGTGCCAAAGGGCAACTGTTTGAGGGAAGTATAAACAGAGTTTAGATGCAGGGGCTGGATTGTCCTCCTGTGTGAGCACAAAGATCCTTCCAGGACACATTAGATAGAGCTGGGAGTGGGGAGAGAAAAGGTGCAGGACACAGGCAGGAGCCAGGGGAGTGCTTTCCTGAACTGTTAAGTCATCTGGTTAGAACTACAGGGAGTTTAAAAATTCTGAATACCGTCTAGGTCATTACAAAGGTATCCTTGTGGAAGTAGGAGAATAGAATGTATTTTATTAAACAGTTTGTTTAATTTATAACTTTTGAATATTTAGGTATATGGTATCTGGGTCTCCATTCGTATATCTGCTTAGGTCTCCAGGGCACTCACCTTGTCAGGGAGTAGGGAAATTTTTGAGGCCAACAGCAGAGTTCTAGAACTCCCATTAATGAGTGTGACCATGGGCAAGTCGCATTCCAACATCTGTTTCCTCTTATGTCAAATGAATATCTTGCCTGCATGGTTCACAAAGTGACCACATAATGAAATGAGAAAATGAACTGGAAATGCTGTATCTAAATAATGCCACATGTAATCTGTGGAACAATGCATACTGCTGCTGCTTTGGGTATTACCCAGACACGTACCACTACTACATAACCTCTTTTTTCTATGCTGTATGTCAGGCAAGAAATACTTACAACTCATGAACTCTTATTGTTACATAAGAGATGTATCAACCTAAACATGTCTTGATATCAGCTTTGAGAGTGTAAACCAAGGGCCATATAATGCTTTTGTCTGCCATTTAATCAATCTAGTGTTTCCCAACCACTTTCAGTGCCAAGATTCAATATTAAAAGCAAACAAACAAAAGATTTGTGGACTCATTCATGAGAGTATCAACTGAGGAAAAGCGTCATAGCCAAACCTACTAAGAACTTAGTCATACTTTTAACTAAATTGTTTTTGTAATTAATCTCACCACCATCAGTCACAGTGTGTGAGAGATGATGATTCTATTTAGGGACTGTACCTTATGTGTGTAAAGATTCTCAGGCTGCGTACTGATGAATTAAAGGCCTCCTAGTGCCTGTCAGCCAACGGGTTGATTTAAGGTACATGTGTTGGACATAACTTTATCGCTGAATAAGTGATTAACTGAATTAAGCTACTGAAATATATATTAATCATCCATGATATACAAGGCTTTGGACAAAGAGCTGCCCTCAGGAAGCTTATAATCAAGTAGAGGGAACAAGGGAAGTCCAAAGCCGGAAAGAATAACAGAACATAGGAAGAATACAGGAGGCAGTTCTGTGGAGATGAATGTCACATTCAAACTTGGGCAGAGATTAGGAAAAGTCGTATGAAGATCATGACATTTGTGTTTCATCTCCAAGGCAGAATAGGCTTTTGGAAGGCAGAGATAACCCATATATTTGTCCAGAACCTTTTATGCAGGATGTAGTTTATATGCTACTGTGACAGCCCTCACCACAGTGTTACTAGGTTTGGAATTTTTTTTCATCTTTTATAAAGGAAGGGCCTGAGGCTGAGAAGAGCTTCAGAACTGTGCTCAAAGTCAAACAGCAAGGAAAGGTTGAGACTGGGTTTAGAAGCTCAGCCTTTCTGACTTTGCTCTTTTGAGCCCTGCATCTGGCTGTCTGCTATCCAGGCGCAGCCCACTTCAGATCCTCTGTCCCCCGTCTCTCTAACCCATCCCCACATGCTCTCTCTCTCAAAAATAAATAAACATTAAAAAGATTTTTAAAAACAAACTTTATATCACAACTGTATCACAGGCTACAAACAGAAAATAAACTCTAAAAATAAATACAGTGAAAAGGAACAACAAAATATCATTAAATTCTGGAACCATGCTACTAGGCCTTCAGGTTCCGGGACATTTGGCCCCTGTTACCTCTCTCTTTTCACACTGTCTCCTGCCCTCATTCTATTCCAGGCCCTCTGGCCTCCTTGCCCTTCCTGGAACACATCAGATGTGCTCACTCCATTGGCTTTGCAGAGGCTGGTCACTGACTGGAGGGGGAACATCCCACCCCCATACATCTGCATGCCTGACTTGCTCACCTCCTTCAAGTCTTTCCTTGTGCCACCTTCTCAGTGAGGCCCAGATTGACCACTTTCCATAATGTTGCAACATGGCAGCCCACCTCCATCCCTCTTAATGTGCTCAACTTTTACACTTTTCTGTATTACTGCTTTCGAATGTGCTGTGTAATTCACTTATCTGTTAGGTCTACTGTTTATTGTCTGTCTCTGCTGGAATGTAAGCTCTGTGAAAGCCTGCTGTTTGGCTCACTCATATTTCGAGCACCCAGAATAATGCCTAATATATCGCAGATACTTAATAAATATTTATTGAATTAAATGAATAAAATAGGTATCAAAAACCCCAAGCCCCTGTAACCAATTAGCCTAACAAAATCCCAATTCTTTCTATCCTTCCAGACACTCTGATAAACAATCTGAATGAAAGGTTCACTCTGAAGTAGATATAACAACATCCTCTGGGCTATACCAGCAGGTCATCTGGGCAGATCCTGACTGTGGGAATGAAGGAGATAGGACCAAACGGGATTCAGGACCTGAAGGTTTGGCTTTTGATGTTGCCAGATGTTCACAGGGGTTCCTGATGGCAATATTCTTGGTAAGAAATGTTCCAACAGCATCTGTGATTTTTAGGGAGCATTAAGAAATTGGGGGAACAAAGCGTATGCACATGTTCAAAGCCAACGCCAAGAGTGACAGGCTGAAGGTTAGTGTACATGAAGTCCCCTCACCCTAAAAGTTAACATTGTACCTTTCTCACAAGAACTCATTGCTTTAAGAGTTTCTCTTCTGATTTTCTTACTGTGTTCCTTTGATCTTGTCAAATGGTACATTTATAAAAAAAAATCGACTTTACAAAAGTAAGTTACAAAAAGGAATGCTTATCTTAATGTTCACAAAAGTGAGGAACTCAGGTGGGATGCTTCCATAGCAGGGGGAAGATACTGCTCAGAATTTTCCAGCTGAGATTTGATTTTTTGTTTTCCACTCAAGAAGCCAAAATGATGTCTCAACAAAGGTTAAAAATTTTTTAAAAAGCCACCGTTCATTCCAGGTTCTGAGAGTGATTCACCAAAGTAGGTGAATTTAGTGGCGCTAAAAATATTTTGAAGGCTGAAAACTGACAGTGAACAAATACAAAGCAAAATTATGAATAGTTTTGCTGTTCAGTGGCATAGGATGCCACTGGAATTCCTCCTCAGATTCTCTTTGCCTCACATTGCTCCAGGTTTCTCAGCTATGTGGCCTGCCTCAACTGCCCACAACTGACTGACTCAGTGCAGGTCTCCCGGAGCAGATGAGTCACAAGCTTAAGCCTCTGGCAGACAGGGTTCAATCAGAGAAACGGAAGCATGATAAGTATGTTGAATAAGGACTTCCCTATATTAGACTTCACATTTGTGAAAGGATCTGGGGAAGGAAGAGTCTGGAAAGGGGCTGCCGAAGGATCATGGATCAGCCCTCACAGAGGTGAAGCAGTCTGAGTTTTCAGGGAAATGTGGAAGCAAGGTGCATCCACCAGCTGCAGTGGGGGCCCCAGGAGGGCTGATGTAGAAAACTGTGGAAGGTTGTGGCCTTTGTGGCTACCACCTCTGGAAGAGCCTGTAAAGAGTCTGTTAGCCCAGCTGTGGTCACACTTATTCCGCAGAGGAGAACACAGAGCACAGAAGAGTGAGGGCAAAGGAGAACTCTTGCATGTGGATATTTGTCTCATATCTAGCCAATGACAACTTACAGAGCGCAATTGCTGCTGCTTCACTTTTGCCTCCCAAGTCTCTGGCAACTTCAGTTTTATCCATCAGGACACATGTAGACCCGGAGCATACCGAGAAGAGGATTCTGGGAAACAGTTTCCAGTATAACCAAATTGCCTGCGGAATAATTCAGCACAGATACCATAGCCTGGCTCCAGAGTGTGGATTTGTTCCTCAAGTAGCTGCCAGAGGAGAGGGATGATTCAACCTGAAAGCTGGGTAGTTAACTGTCAGTGGGATAAATTTTGACTAATGGGAAATAGGAGATGGGAGGGAGCTTACAGGTAAATTTCTTCTTTGGTCCTCACTTTGATAGACTGTTTCTGTGCACAGTTTTCTATACGCCCTACCCACAAACACTTCACGTGGCCCAGCAACTGTGCCTTTTCAGGTTCATGAAGCATAGACCAGGTTTGGAGCATATCATCATGTATTTTCTTCCCTCTTCCCTGTTGCATATTCTCTTCCCTCACTCTTGATGACCAGGGATTGCACCTTTCAATGAAGTATTAGCACATCACCCTTCCTAAGAAACCCCAGCTAAAATAGTGCCCATAGAAAAATTGTAACGAGGGGCACCTGGGTAGCTCAGTCGGTTAAGTGCCTGACTCTTGGTTTCAGCTCAGGTCATGATCTCGCCGTTTACAGGTCATGATCTCGCCGTTTATGAGTTTGAGCCCTGTGTTGGGCTCCGTGCTGACAATGGGGAGAATAGGGATTCTCTCTCTCTCAAAATAAATAAACGAACTTAAAAAATTAAAAACCGTAATGAAAATGAAGTGTTGAGAGTTGCATGAAATGAACATATGATTTATATGAAGCTCAGTTCATGTGTATGTGATGAAATTATATCATTAATATTATTAGTATTTTAAGAGTATCATGAACTTCCTTCACTGAAGAAGCCCATGCCCAAGTGTTTCTCTGAGACAAACAAAAGGAGTGAATCAGGGAGCAGAGATCCTTTTAGCCAGCATAACACTCATGATGTGAATTCTTAGCAAGAATATACACTTCATGAAAACATTGCTCTCTGGCAACTGCGAAGCAATAGCCCGGCCATAGCTCAAAAAGCCTTGAAAAGCCTGTTATTCATATTCATGTATCTATGCCAGTCTGAGTTTTCAAACTATTGTGATGCACAGAGTGGAGAAGCTGCCTCGATACCAATGGCGGCTCTCTTTAACCTGCCTGTTCCCATGGGTGTAGCACCATCACATCTTATTTGATCATTAATGAGACAGGAAGACCTTTTCCTGGTATTTACACCTATTTTTAAAATAGTAAAACACACAGAGATGCGATGGACTAGAGTGAAAGGTGTGCAAGCATTCTTTTTTTTTTTTTTACAAATAGTTTATTATCAAATTAGTTTCTTTTTTTTTTTTTTACACAATAGTTTATTGTCAAATTAGTTTCCACATAACACCCAGTGCTCATCCCCACAAGTGTCCTCCTCCATGCCCATCCCTCCTCCCCCCCACATCCATCAGTCCTCAGTTTTTGTCAGCATTCAAGAGTCTCTCATGGTTTGCCTCTCTCCCTTTCCCCCACCATTTCCGCCCTTCTTCTCCCCCTTGGTCCTCTGTTAAGTTCCTCCTAATCCTCCTATACGTGCACACATATGATATTTGTCTTTCTCTGCCTGACTTATTTCGCTCAGCATAACACCCTCAAGGTCCATCCATGTGGCTACACATGGCCAGATTTTGTGCAAGCATTCTAAAATAAAAAGAGTTTAAGTTGTGGTAGCTCCTCTCCTCCACCCCACCAGTTAGTTCATGGTTCTCTGCTACTAGAAGGGAAAAGCGTTGAGAAGCACTCCTTTATGTTAAGGACTCTGTATGTGCTCTCTCTCATCTCCTCCCACACTTGTGCATTTTCTTGTATACTGGGTTGGACTTTTCCCCTCTTTGTAGCTGGAGTGGTTTCGGTAGTTCCTGTCAGTGGAACCCCCATGGAAGAAATGAGGAGGTGGTGGTGATGAGGAGACGGCCAGGGCTCCAGTCGTTCCGTTCCACGGAGGAGACTGTCTTCACATGGGAGGAGATAAAGTGAAACTGTGATGTGTCACAGGGTCCAGCGCCTATTATTTTATAACAGGACAGTATGAGAAAGTGAAACGCCGTTACTGAGTTGCCTCCGTGGACAGCAATATCTTCAGTTTTTGAAACCTGTCCCCCCCTCCCCCGCTCCCCAATCTGGACGCCTTGACAGCATAGACCTAGAGCACTCCAGCGCTGCTTCTGTAATAATTAGGCTCAATCAGTGTTGTCTGATCCTCACCACCACCCCCCGCCCCAGCCCCAAGATGGTGATGACAGAAGTGTCTTGAAATACTTTTGACATTTCCTCAGACACCCATTCACAGAAGAAACGTCTGTGCAAATATTTAAATTACCCCGTCCCTGGAGCAAATTTGCCTCCCGATTAATGTACCCTAGAGCACAGACTGGGAACGGTCTAAAGGTGGAAGAGTTTAAGGGGGGGTGGGAAGGGTTGTCGTACGGTGGAGCTTTATGTTTTCACCGAACCCAAGTGTCTCTCTGGGCCCGAGAAGTTTGGTCAGGGACCCTGCGGTGGTGAAGTGGGGGGCGGGCGAGCACACAACAGTCCTGTGTGTTTACTGACCAGCCTGAACGTCCGCTGGAAACCCCGGCTGGGCAGCGCCTCCGGGGAGGCCGCCGGGCTGCCGTTTCTTTCTGATCAGTTCTCCCCAGGCGCTCGGAGAGGCTGCGCTCCAGGCCACCAGCGCCGAGGCCCTACGGGGTCAGCCCTAGGGAACTGCGGAGGACCCGCCTCCGCTGGCCTGGGCGGCCGAGGACGCTTCTGTTGGCTCTCAGGCCCGGAGATACCCGGCCAGGGTCTCCGCCCCGGTTATCTCTTGGCCCCTAGAGGTCCCCAGGGGGCCGGGCAAGGGGTGAGGCGCGGCAGTGGCATCCCGCGCGTCGGAAGCTCAGCGAGCCCAGCCCGAAGCAATGCGGACGGTGCAGGGAAGGGTACCGGCGGGGCCGGCACGCGGCGGGAGAGCCCGCGGCTCGCGGGGCTGCTCCGGCCTGGGCGGCTAGCGGGAGCCGGGGGCGGGGAGCCGGGAGCACCGCCCCGCCAGCGCGCCCCGCCCGTGGGAGAGGAGGGGCTGCGGCGCGGCGGACCACTGGAGGCGCAGCACCGCCGCCGCCGCCGCTGTCGGTGCTGGAGTCCGCGGCTCCGCGCAGGCGGCGCCCGCGCCTCCGCTCCCTGGCCAGCCCGCGCGCCTGTCCGCCCGCCTGCGGGAGCCGCCTCCCGCCGCCGCCGCCGCCGCAGAATCGGCGGCGCCGCTGCTCGCCTTCCAGGTAGGTGTCCTGGCGCAGGGGGACCCCGGGAGCCGACACAGCGGTGCCCGCACCGCGGCCCGGGGCATTGTGCGCGTCCGGAGGGCCGAGGACTCGGAGGGACGCGCGGCTGGGCACCCGGGCTTCGGGCCCTTGAGGCGTCTTCCCCCACCCCGCCCGGGGGTTCCCCCGGCCGGCCGGTTAGCCCGGGCGACGGGGGTGGCGATGCCTGTCCGGCCCTACGGTCAAGGTGGGAGGGGATGTCTGGGTCAAGGTCCCTGTTCGCTGCCCTCCCTTCTCCCTCGTTGTTGGGGAATTCCGGCCGCCCGGCTCTCGCGCCCGCATTCCTCCGCGCTGCCCGGCGCCCCCGCTCCCCCCCGCTGCTGGGGATTGAAGCTGCGGCCGCGAGGACTGATGTAATTGTCAGCGGAGAACCGAACCCGCGCGGTGAGAGCGCCGGCGCCCGCGCCCGCTCCAGCTAACGCCTACGCCGCACCTCCCAGCGAATCCCGGCAGCCGAGAGGAGCGGCTGGGGAAGTTGTGCATTGGGTTTTATTGTGCGCGTGCACTGCAGACTGCCCTCACGGGGCACCCCTGTCCACCCGCTGCTGGCTCCCCTGCAGCCTTCCCTGCAGCGTTGGTCCACACCTCCAGCCAGGGCCGAGTCAGCCTTCCCTGGTTCAGACCGGGACAGCGTTTGCAATGCAGTTAAGACGTGCTTCCCCTGCATCGAGCCGGGAGCTGCCCGCGATCGTGTCGCCGGGGATGCTGGGGGAGGAGGGGAAGGGAGACCTGGGGAGGAAGCCGGGAAGAAGTAATGACACCAGCAGATTTTTTTAAAAAAGCCTCTACTGTTGTAGACACATTTGCATGACACCTTTGAAGCTGGTTTTGAAAGTTATGACCAGATACTGATTTTGTGGCAATTCTGTGATACACCTGAACGGTAGCTTAAACCTAGAGACCTAAAGCTGGGGAAAGCATTACATAACGGACATGAAGCAAATGACACGAAACTAAGTGAACCCACTGGGTTGCCAGATTCTTTCTTTCTCCAAGACGCAAAGTCCTATAGGTTGTTTCCTCCATATGAATTTCTTTCTTTTTTTTTAATCGCTGGACTAGTTTTGGCAAATTGTTATTCACTTATGTGTTTTTTCCTAAACAGCAAACACATTCATTTTTTTCTTGGACATCTTAATTAAAAAAAAAATTCCTGCTAGCGGATAGTTGTATATCACAGAGCTGATTAATAAATGCAGTCTTTCTTCAAAGGTAAAATTTAAAAATATCCCATCTTAATATCATTAACTTTGTTTTCCTCTTGGTTGTGATTTTTCCTCCTTCCTCTACCCCCCATTTGGTTTTTGGAAGCATTTCCACAGTTTTGGGTACTGCAAGCTCACAGTGTTGATAGTCCTAACCCGAGCTACAGCATTGCAGATACAAAGACTAATAATAAATGAAACGGAAGACCTCGCAGTAACTGAGAGTGAGCAGAGTTCCCAAGGTCGGAGGAAAGCTGCAGCATAGCTTCCCTATAATCACCTATGGAGACTATGCATAGTCCTCGTTGCGTTATAAGGAGGACCCTGATTGGTGGAATATTATTCCAATTATTCTTTAACCCCGGGATTTCCTGTGTTTCCCTTAAGAAATAATTTTTTTTCCTCAGAGTAGAGACAAAATATTTTCTAATGAACATCTTTGCTTTTAGCAAACTTAAAAATCCTGTTTTTGCTCATATTTTCAGTTTTGATGTTGATTACTCAGTTGTGCATTCAGTGGCTGGATTCTTCTTGGGTTACCTCAGTTTCAAATTATGGTGGTTTATCAGATGTCTCTTGGTATAGTGCGATGTGCTTCTGCTGAACTTTGGCAGGATCTCATAAGTTTTCTTGTCCTGAGATTGCTTTAAACTTATGTTAACTTTACTCCAAGAAGAGAGGTGACGTCCTTCTAAAATGAAATATTTGTGGTTGGAGATCTGTAGTACCCTTGTAGAAATAGAATTAGGTTAGTGCGTAAGTAGGTAAAAGTTTTATGTGACTTTATTCATGAAACTGTTGGGTTAGGGAGAAGATTTAAATTTCATTAAAATGCCTTGTTCAGGTAGCATTCAGTAATCATTCAATGGATAATAACTTACTGAGTATCTACCTGTTTAAGACATTGGTGTAGGCACTGTGGGAAATACAAATGAGAAAGATATCTCTGCCTTCAATAGTTTGTAGACTAGTTTGGGCAAAAGAGAGATTGCTTTTTTAACTGCAAAGGTTAAGTAATAATTATAATACTCTTTTTTTAGTTTGTTTTTAATCTTGCAATAAAGGTCTCATACTACCCATTGACTTCTGGGAGTTTTTTTCCATTCAACATACTGTCACCAAGATTCATCCATGTTGTATACAGCTGTAGTTCATTCGCTTTCATTGCAGCACATTATTACATTATGTGTCTGTAGAAATATGTTTCCCTGTTCTGCCAGTGGCCTTTTTTTTGTTTGTTTCTACTTAAAAAAAATTGCTGAGATTGCTGCTCTGATCACTCATGTTTCCTGAGGCACATGTGCAAGTGTTTCTTTTGGGTAAATACCAATGTACAGAATTGTTGATTTGTAGGATGTGTGAGTTGAACTTACCAGATATTGCCAAATCTTTCCCAAAATTGTTATACTAATTTACACAAGCCAGGGAAATAAGCAAACACAAATTATCACACACAAGTATTTGTATATGTATGTGTATTGAAATGCATGTTAGTTAGTTTGTTTTAAAACAAGAGAATGATAGACTTAAAATTTGGGATAGCAGTTGTCTTCTGGGAGGACCAGAGAGATGTCATGAGGAAGAGCACACAGATGGATATAAGTTATTGGGAATGATCTAGTAGTTAGAGTTGGTGGCAAGTTCTTAGGTGATAATTATATTTAAAAACAGCAAAGAGGGCCATGCATAGATTAGTAATAATTGAAAATTCTAAAGGAAAAGAAAATAAGGACAATATAGAGTTAACACGAGGCAGAACAGGCTACTGTACCAAAAGACCTGCAAGATATCAGCTGAGGGACAAAGAAGCAGTCCCTGTGTACAGGCATGTATTGCATAGAGTTCATGGCAGAGGCTTACAGGGAAGATGAGCAGGAAGTGGCCTTGCTGAGAAGAGGAACTTCAGCCATCTTGGACAGAGGAAATGACACAAGTGGAAAAAGCCATGGGAAATATTTCCAACAGTGAACCACTCGAAGAGTTTATTAACAAGTCTAGAAAACTGATAGATTGGGAGATGAGGATGGGAGAGGGGGAGACTCAGGCAGGATCCCTGGTTGGGAATCTGCTGAGTAAGATGTGAGTTCTCCACTTGGCGAGAACTAAAAGGAAAGAATGCGTTTTAAAAGACACTGGGAGGAGAATCCAAGGCTTAAGATCCTAAATAAGAAAAGAGGGAAGGAGTCAAAGATGTTTCACTATAATTAAAAGAAATAGAGAAGTTGTGGTAGGAGCTTTTAGTGTGATAATTTAGACATGTCAAGTGTGGGGTAATAGGTATTCAAGCTCATGTTTGAAAATGGGAGCATGAAGCTGGTGGGCAGTTAGGACACTCAAAGTGGAGAATGTGATTTTCTTTTTTCTTTTTTTTTTTTTATTATTTTTTTAACGTTTTTTATTTCTAGGAGAGAGAGAGACAGTGTGAACAGGGGAGGGTCAGAGAGAGAGGGAGACACATACTGAAACAGGCTCCAGGCTCTGAGCTGGCAGTCAGCACAGAGCCCGACGCGGGGCTCGAACCCACGAACCGCGAGATCATGACCTAAGCGAAAGTCGGATGCTTAACCGACTAAGCCACCCAGGCGCCCCATGAGAATGTGATTTTCTAATAATGTATCTGGTGCGAGTATCTGAGCGTGAAGAGTACATAAAATTCATTTGTGTAATTTTTAATTTACTTATGCAAAGGAGGTAAAGGATCAATGGGTTAAGGTGTGCAGAAGATGTTTTTGTGTTGACAGTAGGGTTCGTGGAATTGAGAGTGTAATGGCATCACAACCATAAGGGTTGAAATCAAATCTTTCTGGACAGTTTACTAGTTGTATGTAATTTGGGGGAAAAAAAAAACCCTCTGATCCTCAGTTGTGGCACATCTAAAATGAAGATACTAATAGCCACTTCCCATGTGTTCAGGGAACAAGATGTGATTGAGGGACTAGAGCCTTTAGGACTAATGTTTGCCTTCATGCTGTCTCCCATCTAATGTTGCAGAGTAATGGTGCATGCATTTATATTCTCTGACATATACTCCTTTGAAAAAGATATGGGGGGGGACGCCTGCGTGGCTCAGTCTGTTGAGCGTCCAACTTCGGCTCAGGTCATGATCTCACTGTTTGTGGGTTTGGGCCCCGTGTCAGGCTCTGTGCTGACTGCCAGCCCAGAGCCTGGAGACTACTTTGGATTCTGTGTCTCCCTCTCTCTCTAATCCTCTCTCTTTCTCTCTCTCTCAGAAATAAATAAAACATTAAAAAGCTAAAAAAAAAAAAGATAAAGGATTTATTCTTTGAGGTTCTCTTCATTATAATAAAGAGTTGCTTATGCTCATTTGTGGGGACAGGATAAGACTTTTTATTTCTAGGGCTATTCTGGGATACTATATAGTGTCATTTTGATTGAATACTATTTTAGCTGGCATTTTAATTTGTAAATATTGTGATAGGTATTCAGCATTTTTCATTATATTTTAAAATTCCTTTTCTGATTTTACTTATATTTCTTGACGTTTTCTCATCCTCTCTAATGTTATTTTCTCACTGATTTCTCACCAGCTGATACAATGATTAGTGGCTCTACAGTATTTTCCAAGGAAGTCTAGTCCTCATTTGCCTTTCCTTGGCAGAGTGATTTGGAGAACATCTTGACATCTTGCTGGTAGTTCAAACAGCAGTTGAATGGAAATGTGGCAGTATCTTAAAGAAAAAAGAAAAAGGAAAAGATAGACCTCCTGAAGGAAAAAGCTTGTTGCTTATATTATAGTCAGAAATTATCAAGAAGCTCATAAGAGAGTAAAGGACTCCCTCCATAAGCCTCTGTTATTCAGGAATGAGTAGTCATATCCCTTGTTTTAGCTACACATTCCCCACATCCTCTCAATAGATAAAAATATTTAATGATTTGAAACCCAGGGTGGACTTAGTAGCTTTGGTCAAGAGCAGTGAGCTGAAATTAATTTTAGGGATAACTGACATGATACACATCCCAGTTAGTGAAATTGGCATGGTTTCTGGCATGATTCTGAGTTTCCAAGAACTTCGGAGGCAGTTTTGCATCTATCCGTTCAATTACCAACCCCTGAGCTGATCACGTTCACAGAGAAGTGACCAGACTCTGTGGGTCTTATGTGAAGGTGCTGTGGCCATCAAGTGCCTTTCTTCTTCATTCAGCCAGCCTTAACTGAGCACCTGCTATGTACCACACCCCATATTAAGTGCTGGGTCATAAACCTCTCTGCCCTCAGGGATCTACCCAAAACAGAATCTACCAAAAACAAGTCACTATTGAATATGCATGCATGTGTGTGGGGTGGATCTGGATTTGGTTTTAGAATTTGCATGAAGTATCTATTTTTTCTTTTGTTCCTGAAACTTTTTCCAGATTTATGTTTAGACCTCCTTGAATTGAGAGTGCTCTGGGGGAAAAATGCAGTGCCTGCAAAGAACAAGTTACTTTAAATTTTTTTAATGTTTTATTTCTGAGAGAGAGAGAGAGAGAGAGAGAGCGTGAGCAGGGGTGGGTCAGAGAGAGAGGGAGGTACAGAATCTGAAATAGGTTCCAGGCTTTGAGCTAGCTGTCAGCACAGAGCCTGACACGGGGCTCGAACCCACAAACCTGACCTGGGCTGAAGTCGGACGCTTAAACGACTGAGCCACCCAGGCACCCCAAAGAACAGTTACTTTAAATGTACTTCTGTTTTATCAGCTTTTTAAAGCAGAACTTTTAAACTTATGGTAAGTCCTTTTGTCATGGACACTTAAATGTTGTCAAATAGGAGAAAGAGATCAGGAAAGGGAGAGGCTGGGTGCGTGAAGTCAGATTTGGAATGAATGGAATATGTCCTAGTGCTGAATGGATTTTTAAAGGGGAAAAATAGAGAATAGACAAATATGAATGGCTATTAAAAGATCTAACTTGGGGCCTGGGTGGCTAAGTCAGTTAAGCGTCCGACTTTGGCTCAGGTCATGATCTCACAGTTCGTGGGTTCGAGCCCCGCATCAGGCTCTGTGCTGACAGCCAGCTCAGAGCCTGGAGCCTGCTTCAGATTCTGCATCTCCCTCTTTCTCTGACCCTCCCCTGCTCATGCTGTCTCTCTCTCTCTCTCTCTCAGAAATAACAACATTTAAAAAATTTTTAATAAAATAAAAGATCTAACTTAGTGTTACAGGGAATTGAATATATTGAATCATGGTGGTCTCAAGCTGAGGTTCCTGTTGGGTCATATGAACCCTTCTCTTTGAGTTTATGTTCACTTACATTGTACAGTAGTGTAGTTTTCAAAATCAGCCCCCCCCCCATTTTTTTTTGAAAGCTTATCTATGTTTCTTAGTAATCTCTAACTCCAGCATGGGACTTGAACTCATGACCTCACGATCAAGAGTCACATGCTCTTTCGACTGAGCCAGCCAGGTGCCCCTTTAGTATAGTTTTTATACTAAAATAAATTATAATGTAAATGTTAAATATCTTTAAATTATAAGGATTACATTAATGGAAGGAAGCAGAAAAATCCAATGACTCTTTTTGCTACTGGTTTGGCAGTTTATGAAAGTAAAACCTACCCTTTGTGATTTAATTCCATCTGAGAAGGCCAGTGTCTCCAAATCTATAGTAAACTGTCAGACAACAGAGCTAGACAGAAGGCTGGGCCAAGTAGCTTAATATCCGGGACTATCTAAGGGAAAACTGGGTTAGAGAGAGTGGTAAGTACGTGATTTAATTCTTAAACTTCAAATAAGTTTAAATAAGTAAATATGTAAACAAGTTTAAGCAAAAATAAGTTTAAATAAGTGCTTTTAAATAAGATAATGGTAGATTGTCCTTTGAATGTGTTTCACCGGTGTGGACTCTGAGTGCTAAAAGTTCATGATTAATATACCAAAAATTATCTTCTGCTTTAGAGATATCGGATTATCTTTTTCTCTGCTCAAGAAAAGCTATATGTGAATTTATAAAATATATGAAGAAAATACTCAGACACTAGAAATATTTATCTTTGCCTGACATGTTTGTGCTTCAGTGACCTTTGTATTGATTCATAAGATGTTAGAGCTGAAAGAGGTTTAAAAGATCTACCCCAGGGGTGCCTGGGTGGCTCAGTTGGTTGAACATCCAACTTCAGCTCAGGTCATGATCTCAGTTCGTGAGTTCAGGCCCCACAGTGGGCTCACTGCTGTTAGCACATAGCCTGTTTTAGATCTTCTGCCCCTTCCCTGCTTGTGCTCTCTCTCCAGGTGGATAACCTGAGGCCCAGACACTTGAGCAGTAAGGTGTAAGCCCCATGTACAAATATAACTAGAAGATAATGTGCCAAAGAATTTGCTTCTGTTGGGGGTAACAGGAAACAATGCTCTAAATTATAGGTAAATGAAAGAGAAAATGAACCAATAGCAACCTCTGCAGTGGAACTTTAATCCTCTTTTGCATCATTCTCCTTGAATGGTGTAGAAGGTGAAATCAAACCTATATCCATTTTTAATTTTGGGGGGGGTGGTTAGAGAAAAGATTTTGTTCTGAGGGTATGATGAGAGGAACAAGCACTACAAATATCATTGTTTAAAGCTTTTTGCTGTTTGCTATTTTGATACTTACAACTTTGTCTTTTAACTCCACGGACAGGAACAAATAGAGAAAAATTAAATAATCCCGTGCTACATACTCTCGTCTCTCTTTCCTTTGTCACTCTCTGGCCATATGCTAACATAAGAGACAATCAACGGGTGGAGGGAATGGAGTCAGGAAAAGAACACTAACTTCTACTTTTTGATCTTGCATCGTATCAAGGTAATTCTTGTCGTTGATCTTGAGACAGACCTACCCACCTTTTGAAAAGAGCGTGGAAGTAGAAGGGAGAAAAACAGTAGTGTATTTTTAGAATCTTTTTTTTTCAAAGCTCAAACCTAAAATAAACCTAGCCTCAATTTTTAGCAATAGCTTTATTTCACATCTCCTATACCAACCAGTGCCTAGGTTTTATCCTAATTTGAACAAGTTACTTTGATTTTTTTATACATCATACAGTGTAGCTATAAGTAACAAACTATTATCCATAACTAAAGTTTCAAGCATAAAGTATCTAAAAGAACACTAAAAATTTTTAAAATTGTTACATGTCATTTCTGGAGATAACGTCTGATTTTTTTTATTTTAAATTAAGATCACATTTTTGCTTTCTGTTTATCTGTAGCAGCTAGACAATCTTTTGCATATTCGCACCCCATCAGGCAACAATCTGAGCAGTTTTTGTTGTATAATTTTCCTAGAATAGAAAAAGCAGCACAGTTTGAATGGCATGTTGATTATGAAAAGACATTAATGAAATTCTTTTTGATCTCAATAAACTTCAAATCAAAGCAAGAACTATAAAAAGAGTGTGAGCTCCAAGGTAGGCCAAGCAAATGTAGGGTTCACGTGAAACTCCGTGAAGAACGCAAGAGAGGAGTGAGCAAGGTCTGCAAGAGCTCAGGACGATGGAAGAGGAAGGTCAGGGAAGGAAGGACGTGGATATTCTATCCCAGTGTGTCCTCCAGTCTCATTTCAGTCCCATCTGATGAAGATCAGATATGAGGGAAGATATCTGCCTCTGCACTGAAAGAGGAAAGGGAAGGGAGAAGGGAGAAGGGAAGGAAGGGAGGGAAGGGAAGGGAAGGAGAAGGAAGGGAAGGAAGAGAAAGGAAGGAAGGAAGGAAGGAAGGAAGGAAGGAAAGAAAGAAAGAAAGAAAGAAAGAAAGAAAGAAAGAAAGAAAGAAAGAAAGAAAGAACCTTCTAAATGTCTTGAAGAATACAGAATAAGTAAGATAAATGGTTGATAAATAAAGTTCCATTTAAGGAAAAATAATATCTATACAGGCAGAAGATAAACATTACCTCATGGGAAATAAACTATAACATGTCACAGACAAGGCTTAACTCCTCAATATCCAAAGAACTCCTATAGATTAATAAGAAAAATAACTTAATCTAATAGGAAAGGGGGCAAAGGAACAAGCAGTTTACAGAAAAGGAATTACAAATGGCACTTAAAAATATGAAATTAGGCTCAACTCATTATGAGAGAAATGCAGTTTTAAACTATTTAGCCTATTTAGTTGGCAATGATCTTGATGTTTGTTAATACCTGCTGGTGGCAAGGATTTAGGGGAGCTGACAGACTCATACATTATTGGTAGGAGTACATAATGGTACCGTGTCTATGGATAGCAAAATTAAAAACTCACCTTCCCTCTCACCCTGAAAAATCTAAGAAATTTTTCTGTAGTTCTGCTTGTACATCTGAAACAAAATTGCACAAACATGTCCATTGCAGCATTGTCTGTAATGGCAAAAGACTTAGGGAAAGCTAAATATCTATTCATATGGGATTGGTTAAAAATTAGGAGCAGAAACAAAACTAGGTAGCTGTTAAAAAAAGTGAGATTATTTTATATTTGCTGGTATGGAATGATCTCTAATATATAATAAAGGAACAAATCAAGGTACATGGCCATTGGTATTAAATATGAGTTTATAAATATGTGTTTATGTGTAAAGACTATCTCTGGGGTATCTGGGTGGCTGTCGGTTAAGCATCCAACTTTGACTCAGGTCATGATCTCACAGCTCATGAGTTCAAGACCCACATCGGGCTCTGTGCTGACAGCTCCGAACCTGGAGGCTGCTTCTGTGTGTCTCTCTCTCTGCCCTTTCCCGACTCACACTCTGTCTTTCAAAAGTGAATAAATGTTAAAAAAGATTTTTTTAAAAAAGACTATCTCTGGAAGATCGTACAAGGAGCTGCTAACAGTGATTGACTCTGGGAAAGAAAATGGGATGGTTGGGTGGGCTGGGAAGGACACTTACTTAGGGTACTTATTTACTATACCCCTTACTTTTGAATTTTTAAACACATGAACATATTATCTATTCAAACCAAGAGAATTTTAATATTTCTTTAAGAAGTTCAAACTTTCTGTTGTAAAATATTTAAGTCATGGGATATAATGTACAGCATAGGGAATACAGTTACTAATATTAACAATTCTGTATGGTGACAGATGGTACCTAGACTAGTAGTAAGTGGGGATCACTTCATAATGTATAACAATATCAGATCATATGGTGTACACTTAAAGTGAATAGTATATTGTCTGTCAGTTATACTTCAATAAGAAATCTTACCGATCACTTGTACTCATCAAGAATATTGAGTAGTTGTAACCAATAGCATTGCTTTGGAACTTTGGGGCCCATTCTGAGCTGATGTAAGAACATGGTAGGTGCCCTAAAGACTGGCCCTTACTACTACGCTAACAGGCTAAAGTCCAAAGAGGAAGGAAACTGCAAATTGTTGCCCTTTGGGACAGAGTTGTCATGCATCAGTTTGCTGTGGTGGCCCTGCCTTTGCCACTGTGCCCTCAGCTATCTGTTCTCACTGGGAGGGAGACCCAAGGAACACTGATTAGGAACAGGGTGCAGATGAGAGTTCAGGGAGAAGAGACATTGAAGAAGATGGTGGCAGAAGCCTGAAGCTGGGAGAATATAGACCTGCAGATGGTATTAATTGCTACTTCAAGTCCCTCAGCGGCAGCTTATAGTGGTAGTACAGAGAAGAATGTTATTTTATAGGTCTCAGCCATTTTTCCTGAGGTTTGATATGGTATCTAGGAATATACATTTTTATTTATTTTTTTAAGCTTATTTGAGAGAAAGAGGGAGAGAGAGAATCTCAAGCTGACTTTGCACTGTCAGCGTGGAGCCCAGTGCAGGGCTTGAACCCACGAACTGTGAGATCATGACCTGAACTGAAACCAAGAGTTGGATATTCAACTGGTTGATTGAGCCACCCAGGTGCCCCTGAATATTCACTTTTTACAGTGCCCTTGGTTTGGGGAGCTTGTCCTAGGAATCACTGGTCTCTTCCACCCTCCTTGTTGTATAGATAAGACTCTCCCCTTTGTCCTTTGAAATATCCATTCCTTGGGATATTTTTATAACTTCTGAAACTTTTTCTGGTGCTCTCTTCTTAAACCCTTACTTTCTTTAGGGTGATTGTTTCATCATGCCTTTGTCATCCTAGAGCCCACAAAGGGATACTGAATAGTAAGGTAAAGATTAGTAAGATGGAGAAAGCCAAGGTAGCAACTGAATGGTTAGTGGGTCATAGCTTTGGGTAGAACAAGTATATGCTGATATGGATTTAATAAGCAGTGGTATGAATAGTTATGAGTTATACTAAAGAAAAGGGAAAATTTGGTGATGATCATAGGAATCATGTTGCAAAATATTTTTTTAAAACATTGTCATTTCTAATTATTGTTATTATGATTCTTTGAAAATTAGTTTGTTAAGTAAGTAGATGATCCTAATTGCCAGTCAACTTGGGGCAAAGCGGTTGTCAGTCCCCTAGGTCAGCCCATCTCTGGCTGTTGGAAGGGGGCTGCCCTCCCCTCCCCCTACCCAGTGGCATTTTGTCTCTTCTCAGCTTCCGTTGCTGGCTCCTGCCCTTGCCACATGCAGGTCTCTCTCTCCCATCACTTCCTTCTCGCCCCCTCTTACCCCTTCATTTCTGAAACCCCACAGAAGTCACTGTCCCCTACAACTCAGAGGCTCCTTCTTGTTCCCATTCCACTGTGGGTCTTCCCTTTAGCTGCCCCTTGTGGATTTTGTCCTCCCAAGTAGAACAGAAGCTCCTTTTTTAGGGCCAGTTGATACTTGTTCAATACTTACCAGTTTATACTTGCTTATAATTGATCATTCTGGCATTCTTCATTCCTATCATCTTTCTCAAGGCCATCATTTGATTTGACAAAATATTTCTTGAGCACCTACTATGTGCCAGGCTCTGCTTTGAAGTCAGAAAAGGCCTCTGCAATGGTGCAGAGACACATGAAACGATGCTCAGCGTCCCTCCTCATCAGGGAAATACAAATCAAAACCACACTGAGATACCAACTCACGCCAGTCAGAGTGGCTCAAATGAGCCAATCAGAGAACTCTAGATGCTGGCGAGGGTGTGGAGAAACGGGCACCCTCCTCCACTGTTGGTGGGAATGTAAACTGGTGCAGCCCCTCTGGAAAACAGTGCGGAGGTTCCTCCAAAAATTAACAATAGAACTCCCCTATGGCCCAGCAGTAGCACTGCTAGGAATTTACCCAAGGGATACAGGAGTGCTGATGCATACAGGCACATGTACCCCAGTGGAAAATATAAAAATAGTGCCTAACACAGAGGATTGTTAGTGGGATAGAGTGTGTTAATGCATATGCATTTCTAAGAACAGGGCACACAGTAAGTGCTCTGTAAGTGCTAGATGTTATTATTTTTACCACGTTAATGGAAAATAACTACATTATTCATTAGTTAAAAACTTACTATGTAAAATGTAAATATAGTTGTAATGTCTTTTATGCCTTGTTACAAATCAAATGCTAATTTGTGAGAGAGAAAATTGTCAATATTTGTCAGTATTTGTAAGGCTCTGTTTTAATGTTACTAATCTGTTAAAAGTATTTTATATGCTTACACACTTAGTTACTGATAACAATGACTATATTCAGGAGATTTTGTTAGGTCTCAAGAGAGAGAAAGATGATTTAGCTGTCAATCCTCCAGTATGGGAGATAAGATATAACTTAGTGTAATACCAAAAGAAATGAGGTTAAGTGTCACACCAGGAATGTGATTTACTGCTGTGAAGTATCCAAGGAGGTCTTGTGGTTAAGAGGGGCATGGGTAAAATTTTAGGGACAGGTGGCATTTTTAGGGAGTGGGAAGACCAGAAGGAGAAGACTTGGGTAGAGGAGGAACAGATAGATGGATAGGTGAAAGACCAAGAGTCATGTCCCTGAGTCAAGAGAGGGAAGAACTTCTAGGAAGAGGAATGGGCTATCACAAATATAACAGAAGAGTCACGGAGAAGAATGTTTAAAGAAAGACCATGAAAAGCATTCTCCTCCTCATCCTCCTTGGGGTCAGAGAGATTTGGTTGAGGATTTATAGGTTTTTCTTGACGAAAGAGCATATAATAGAATTTCTGGGACATGACATAGAACTGAAAGAAGCACCAAGTCAGATAAGATACATTTGTTTATATTGATGTGATTCATACATAGTAAAATTTCTAGTTTTCTTTTTTTTATTCTCTAATTCTCTAAAGGGCACTTTTAAGACTACCTGCCATTTATAACATTTTTTGTCTGCCAAGCATTCTGCTAAACATTGGAAATGATTATCCCTTGTTTAAAGCCTTGCAGATGCTTTGCAGTAGATATTGTTACTTCCATTTTATGGATGAGGAAGCTACGGTCCAGACAGGAGGTGACCAACTAACAGTCCACCTGCAGTAAGTGACCAAGATAGATTCAAACCTGTCTGGCCCTGAAGCCTGGGCTCTTAACCAATTTTAAATAATAATTATTTAGTAGCTTCAAGGTATTTTAGATGCAGAGTTGTGAAGACTCAACTTTTACTGATGACCAGCCACAGTGACCTTGTTGCTGTTCTTTTAAAAAGCCTGGATTATTCCCACTCTACTGTCTTGGCATTTGTTCTTCTCCTTTCTTTAGAACACCTTTCCCCCCGGATCCTCCTCACCTTTCCCACGTCACCTCCAATATCAGAGATGCCCTAAGGAGCAGAGAGAGGGGGAGACACAGAATCGAAAGCAGGCTCCAGGTTCCAAGCTGCCAATACAGAGCCTGATGCGGGGCTCAAACTCACAGACAGTGAGGTCATGACCTGAGCTGAAGTCAGCTGCTTAACCGACTGACCAAAATTATTAATCCCAATTGGTAATTAAAAGAAGGATAGGCAAAAACCTCACTTTCCTTGCGAATGAGAGTTTCCATGTGACAGCATATAAAAGCAGCATTTTAATTTTTAAAAATCACTGGAAATGCTGCTTTAAACAAATAAACAGAAATGTTCTTTTCCCTCCTTTCCACTCTTCTTCCCCACTCTCAACCATTACCCCTTCCACACATTTAATATTTCTGTTGATTTGGTCCTGAGGATGCTTGATATTTGCTATATTTGCTGCTGAGTGCTATTCTGGGTCTTTTTAGAAGATGGCAGACTGGTTTATCGCCTGGGTTTGGGGCTATATCCTATGGTTTCCTGGCTCACTGAGATATTGAGTCTTCAACCTTTCACTACCTTTGAGCGAGTGCCGAGATGTCATGGGGAGCCTCAGTGGGTCTGATAACCATTAAGGGTTATTTTTTATTTTCGCTTGTTAAGTCCCCCAAAACTAATGCTATTAAAGAGCTTTTCATAGAAATAGAAAGCTCTGTCTATTCATCTTTTTAGCTCCCACATCACATAGCCTTGTACATAGTGGCCATTCAGTAAGCATTGTTGAATATATAATTTTTGTTAATTGGTTCATATAAAATTACACTGTACATTGTTTGCTATTAGAAACGCTAATTATGGGTTTATTTAATTTGTATTTATACTCTAATCTTTGGTTGCATTGAAGGAAAAGCTTCTAGAATTTTTCCTTTAAACTTTAAAGGAAAGCACATATTTGAATAAAACAGTGCTGTACTTCTGTTCTCAAATGTCCATTTATGGGGTAGCCAACTGACAATTATTTGCTTCTCTGTGCAAAAAGTATATAAGAAAATACTTTGGGAAAAAAAGAAAATACTTTGAGAAAAATGCCTAATTGTTTTTTGTAAGCAGGCGACACGTGTGAAATGACAGGTTTAGGGATAATAGTTTTCAAAGCCAACACTTAAGTAAACAAAGGTTAACTTGCATTTCTTCCAGTTGAAGATTGCCTCCTTTTGGTTTTAAACAGTCCATTTGACATTTCTTTGCAAAGTGGTTATGTATGAGTTAAATGCAAGTAAGGTGCTGTTTTTTTCAGACACATTACAAAATGATCCGTAAACCATTTTCCTTTCTCCTCTTCTGGTATAAATAGGATGACTGTGTTTACTACAGGAAATTAGCAATCTCGTTTTGAGGGTGGTGGTAGAATGTTGACTTTGACAAGTTAGTCCATATCTGCCCCCAAGTTCTAGTTTAAAAATGCAACTTGGATGATAATATTGCATCTAAAAGTACTTTGTACCAGGATGTGTTGTGGGGAGAGGGAGTTACTTGATAATTTTATGTGGTTTTCCAAGGTTCCTTTCCTTAGAAAGGAAATTCAAAGGAATGTTTCCATGATTCCTTTGAATTTCCTTTCTAAACTGGGTGGAGTTTCTTTAGGAATTCCAGAAAGCTTTTAGAGGAATGTTCCTAAAAGTATATGCTTCACATACATTATCATTTTATTGAGAATTGAAGTTAAATTTGTCTCTCTGATTTGAAGATAGTTAAGAGTCACAGTTAGTACTCTGTCTAAGGAAAATATTGGTAGGCAGTGTTGGGAGTTGGCAGGTGGTAGACAGCTGATTTTCATAAAATCAGAATGACAACTTGAAAGGGAAAGAATGGCCAGACTTCAGAATAATGTTTTGGGGGGATTATTCAGAATATTTTGTGACAGATGCCGAAAGTATCTGTCCTTATATTTTCTTGTTGTCTAAATACCTAAGACTTAACTAGGACATTAGCCTATCCAGCATTACCGAACTCACAGAAAGGAACTTAGAAAACCTTTGGTATACTCCTCTCATTTTGTAGATGAGGAAACTGAGGTTCTGAGAAGTTCAGTAAAGTATCCAAGCCAGTGCCAGTCTTACACTTACCATGAAATGCCTGGCTGTTAATGTGTCCAGACCTGGTGCAGGGCAGACATTAGGGTTGGTTTGCAAATATGTATACAAATGTGGAGAAAGCACTGATGGGACCAGTGATATTCTTTTCATCCTGAGAAGTCTGTTTGCTGATTGGGATTCATGGCTGTTCATCATCAGATACGTCAGCTTTAAAATTAAGTCACATTGTAGGCACGTGTGGATCAGTTGGTTTACTGTAGTTCTGGAGGCTGGAAGTCTGAGGCCAGGGTTCCAGCATGTTGGATCCTAGTGAGGTTTTTTTTCTGGGTTGTAGACATCTCATATCCTTACATGGCAGAAAGAATTATGGTTTTCCTCATGTTTCTTGTGTTTGGGATTCATTGGGCTTCTTGGATCTGTGGGGTTTTAGCTTTCAAGAAGGTGTGATAAATTTATATCATTATTTCTTCAAAGTTTTTTCCTAGCTCTTCTTCACTCTCCTTTCCTGTGGGAGTCTGTATTTACCTGTATATTGGACCGCTTCAGGTTGTCTTACAGCTCACTGATAGTCTGTTCATTTTTAAACATTCTCTTTTCTCTCTGTTTCACTTTGGATAGTTACTATTGCTATGTCTTCAAGTTGAGTAATCTTTTCTTTGGCAATGTCTAAAATATTAAACCCACTCAGTGTATTTTTCACCTCAGACCTTGTAGTTTTTATCTCTAGAAGTGATATTTGGGTCTTTTTTTTATGTTTTATTTATTTCTGAGAGAACAAGAGACAGCATGAGCAGGGGAGGGTCAGAGAGAGAGAGAGACACAGAATCCAAAACAGGCTCCAGGCTCTTAGCTAGCTGCCAGCACAGAGCCCAAGGCAGGGCTTGAACCCACGAACCATGAGATCATGACCTGAGCCGAAGTCAGACGCTTAACCGAGTGAGCCACCCAGGCGCCCCTGGGTCTTTTGAAATATCTTCCATCTCTGTTTAACTTTTTGAACATGCAGAATACAATTATAGCTGTTTAATGTCCTTATCTGTTAATTCTAATATTTGTATAATTCTAATAACATATTAACTCTGGGTTGAGATTGATTGATTGATGTCCTTACTGTGAGTCATATTTTCCTGCTTCTTTGTGTCCCTGGTAATTTTTGATTGGATGCCATGTATTGTAATTTTATGTTGTTGATGCTGGATATTTTTGAATTCCTATGAATATTCTTTAACTTTGTTCTGTGGTGCAGTTAATTTACTTGGAAATAGCTTGATTCTTTTAGATCTTATTTTAAGATTTGTTAGGTAGGTCTAAGACAGTGCTTAATTTAGGGCTAATTATTCCCCAGAACTGGGTAAGGCCCTTCTGTGTACCTTGTCTAGTGTCCTCTAAATCATAAGATTTTCCAGTGTGGCACGGGGGAGCAGGCACTGATCTTGATTTGGTGGGAGTGCGGAGCACTGTAATCTTTAGTCCTTTTTGATGTTTTTTTTTTTTCTTCAGTCTCCTTAATTTCATTATACCTGTGAGCAGGACTCGGCTGAATTCTAGAGAAACTCTCTGCATATCTCCATAGTTCCCTCACTGTGAAGCTCTCTCCTTTTCTTTGAACCATAGCTGCCTTGGTCTTCAGGACTTTCAACTCAGTAACTCTGCTGGTACAATCCTAGGCCTCACCTCACTTTCCCATCTTCCAGAGATCACTGTTCTTGTTGCTAGATGGTGTCTTGAAAACCACTTCTTCATACGTTTTGCCTCCTTTTTGGTTGTTTCAGATAGAAAGGCAAATTTGGTCCTTGTTATTTCATCTTGGCCAGAAGGGGAAGTTTCCCTGGGTCTTTGGAAAGTGAGACAGGCATAGGGATGAAATAGAGACCTTGAGAGATTGTGGCAAAGGTTACATAGGTGATGTGGTGAATGGGAAAGCATAGCTGAGGCAGTAAGAGTTTGTCCAGAAATGTTCGGAAGCTTTGTTGATTGACTACTGGCTTTATTGATTCATTGATTGTTCTTCTTTAGCCACTATTTATGTGTTTGTTTGTTTAGTGCCTGCTTTGTGTCAGGGCCCTGACATACAATATTTCTCATTTTTGCAATAGGCCTGAAAGGTGTTGTTATTGATAATCCTTCACCCGACTCTGCCTTCTTCCCATCCTCAGTCCCAGCTCTTCTCAGTATCAGAGATGAGGAAATAGAAAGGTGAAGTGACTGTCAAAGTCCTACAGCCCGTAAATTGTATAATCAACTGTCAAGCCCTATTCCTTGTAGCTTTCAAACTAATTGGTCCATACTACTTTCTCCTTGCCAACAGTGAGTTGTGTTGAGAGGATGACTGGGGAATTGAGATTACTGAAAAGGGAGAGGTTGCAGGAACAGCTCCTGACTAACTACATCAGGAAAGGAGAGTGTCAAAGATGAGGGTTTGATGGATGAGAACAGCCTCAGAGGCCTTAAGATCTCCGTCGTGTTGACTATGGCTGAGATGACCTTAAAGGAATAAGGGAGCATGTGGTTAGCCCTGGATGATGGCAATGGAAGTGATGTGGAAGGAAGAAGTCCCCACAATTGTACCTAATCTTCTAATTAATCTTGGATCTCCAATAACAGCTCCAGATAGATTGTAGATCTGAAAAAGTAAAACAACAATGTGTCTAGGAAAGAAATACGAAAAAGAAATTTTTTAAAGACTAAAAGAACACTCATCATAAGGGAAAGTATTGTTAAATTTGACTGTAGTACAGTTATTTTATGAAAAACACTGGCAAGAGCAAAAGAGCAAGCAACAAAGTAGAAGATATTTCCATGAAATATACTCAGATCATTTTTGGGTCAGTCACTTGGACAAATGGGAAGTTAAAGGTAGTCATTTATCAAAACACTCAAGTGTTTTATTCTATTAGAAATTCATTAACAAACACAATGGCTTTGTATATTTCCAGAATTGTTTGTCTAATCCTCTTAAGGGCATTATGCCACTAAGCAGCACAGCTAAGTGTTTGATCAGTCTTAATTAGACTGATCATTTGTCACACTTTAGAAGCATTTGGCTCTTGGCTATAGAAGTATCAGAGGATGGGCAAAGAAGTATTAATTCTGCCATCTTTAAAGTTATATGTTAAATGTTAAAACTAGTTATGATTGAATCAGTATGGAACCTTCAACTATTCTAGTTTATTCAGTGTGCTGATTAATTAGATTATACATCTAATTTTCCACCATAATTTTTTGTTAATATAATGAAGGCCATCTGACTAGGATTTATTTTATTGGCTATTTTGAGAAAGTTGCCATCTAACTTTTGTCTTATATGAAGGCTTAGAGTGTTTTCCAACAGGTAGAATTGCAATTAAAAAAAAAAAGTCCTTTTTGAGTTCTTGTAGGGGTGAAAAGCCATTGTGTATTATATCAACACAATATATGTCAGCAAAATTGAGAACTCCCAGATTAAGTGAGACTCAGAGATTATAAGTAAGACATAGCAATGAGACTGAGTCCATGAGCTGCATGTGAAAACAGTGTCGCTACTTGATAGTTTTCTTCTGTAGACAGCAGACCAGTGGGACAAAACGTCAGAGCATAAAACCAGAGGTAAAAGGTAGTTCACCTATATACCAAGTGATATTACTAGTTCTTAAGGTTTTTAAGGTGAAGAAAGAGAATTGGATTCTTGTTGAATCACTTAAAGGATTTAATTCAGTTACTAAAGGCTTTTGTAACATCTTCACCAACTTTCCCTTATATGAGTTGGTTTTGCTTTTTTTTTTTTTTTAGTGAAAAAATGATATAACTTGTAGGTTCCTGCATATAAAGGTGTGGCCCTTCTGTGTGCTGGCATAATGTGGTGGTAGCTTAGTTTCCTATGGCTGCTATAAAAAACTACCACCAGTTTGGTGGCTTAAAACAATACAGATTTGTTCTTTTACAGTTCTGTAGGCCAGGAATCCAAAATCAGTTTCACTGGACTAAAATCATGGGGTTGGTAAGGCCGCTCTCCCTGCAGAGGGCCTAGGAGAGAATCCCTTCCTTGCCTCTTCCAGCTTCCGCACTCCCAGCATTCTTTGATATTTCTTAGCTTGTGGCCACACCTTCCTAAATCTCTGTCTCATCTTTACATCACCCTTTCCTCTGTCTGTGTCTTCTCTTATGGTCTGTCAAAACTCCCTCTGCCTCTCTCTTCTAAGTATACCTGTAATTGCATTTAGAGCCCACCCAGGTAATCCAGGATAAGCACCTCTTCTCCATATCCTTAACTTAACCATGTGTTTTTTCTCATATGAGATAATATTCTCTCTTTGGCCCTAAAAGGTAACATTCACAAGTTCTGGGGATTAGAAAGTGAGCATATCTTTGGGGAGCCGTTTTTTAGCCTGCCACAGTTGGTTTTTCCAGCTGCCAGTACACCTGCCACCGGGAGGTGCCTGCAGAGGTACATTAGCAAACATCTGGATGCCATGAGAATGCAAGGGAAGTCACCTGTGAGAACCCCAGGTGTGCTGGGCTGGAGTCATTGCTCCTGGGTGTGTTTGAGGAGAAGAAGAGATGGAGATGGAGTGAATATTTTGAAAGAATCTTCTGGGGAAGGTATCAAACGTTCAGGGAACTCTCTAAAGCTATGTAGTAACTTGTGTAGAAAGTCTAATTTAAGAGGTAATGACTCTCAGGTAATATTGAGAATACTTTTTCTTTCTCAGCTGTTTGATGGTTAACAAACATTAACCAAGATATGGAGACTGGGTTTAGAGAAGTTATATTGATGAAGAGCCAGGTTTTATTAGAAACACAGCATTATCCAATAGAATACTTTTGCTGTTATTGATCAGTTTAGTCTTAAACTTTTTAAAAAATTATTGACAGGCACTTAAAAAATGTGCAGGCTTAGGGGCGCCTGGGTGGATCATTCAGTTAAGCATCTGACTGGTTCAGGTCATGATCTCACAGTTTCTGAGCCTGAGCACCAGATCGGGCTCTGTGCTGACAGCTCAGAGCCTGGAGCTTACTTCAGATTCTGTGTCTCCCTCTCTCTCCGCCCTTCCCTCTGCTCACACTCTGTCTCTCTCTTTCTCAAAAATGAGTAAACTTCAAAATAACTTTTTTAAGTGTGCAGGCTTTGTTCTAGGCACTTTTTACATTTGTCATATTTTATTTTTATTTTCATTTTTAAAATTCATAATAACCCTAGGAAATCAATAACCATTATCCCTGCTTTACAGACTTATGTGTAAAGAAACTGAGGCACTAAAAAAGAAAAAAGAAAAATAAAAGAAACTGAGGCACTAAGAAGTTAAGTAACTTGTTCATGGTCACAAAGTTAGTAATGATTGCCAGTATTTGAATTCAGAGTCTATAATCTCAACTATGTGCCAGAGGTTGGCAAGATTTTTTAAAGAGGGCCAGATGGTAATTATTTTCGGCTTTGCTAGCCATAAAATCTCTATTGCAGCTATTCAGCTCAGCTGTTGTAGTAGTAAAGCAGCCATAGATAATTTGTAAATGAATGGATGTGGCTGTGTTCCGATAAAACTTTATTCACAAAACTAGTCAGTGGGACAGTTGTGGCCTGTAATCCGTAGTTTTTAGCGTCTGCACCGTGCTGTACAAAGATGTTTTTTGTTTAGTGTTTTAATTTTGTATTTTCAAATAACTCTAGACTTAAGAAAAGTTACAAGTGTACAACAAGCTTTCCTGGTCAAACTTCACCTGTTCTTTCTATGCCAGCATCTTACATCCCTGTAGCATACAGATGAAAACAACATTGCTATTAACTAAACTATTTGAATTTCACCATTTAAAAAATGTGATCCTTTTTCCATTCAAAGATCCAACCTGGGATACTCTCACATTGCATTTTGTTATTATGTCTCCTCCAATCTGTGACAGCGTCTTTGTCTTTCTCTATCTCTGATTACCTTGACACTTTTGAAGAGTACTGGTCAGATATTTTGTAGGATACCCTCCAATTAAGGGTGTTCTGAATTTTTCTGATGATTATAACGAGGTTATGAATATTTGGCAAGAATACTATGTAGGTGATACTGTGCCTTTCTCCAAGCATCATATCAGGAGATGCTTGTGTCAGTATGTCTTATTATAGATATTATAGGTAATGTTGACCTTCATTACTGGATTAAAGTGGTATCCGCTGTGTTTCTCTGCTACAAAGTTGCCATTTTTCCCTTTGTGATTAATAAGTAGCTTGGGGGAGATAGTTTGAAAGTAGGCACGTATCCAATTTCTCTTTAACCTTCTTTCACACTGATTTTAGTATCTATCAGTGGCTCTTGACTATAATACTTATTACTGAGATGTGCCCCTCATGTTGAGAGATGTCTTTCTTCTGTGAGAATGAACTGTTCCTTCTCCCTCATTTATTTAAGTATTTATGTCAGTATAGACTCTTGGATATTTACTTGATTGTTTAGGTAATAATTCAGTTCTAACATTATTTACTTTGTTTCTCAAACTGTTGCAACTTTGGCCACTGGGAACTCTTTTCTTTTTGTGCATTGCCTTATACTTTAACCAAAAATCACAATAGTTTTCTTTTCTCCTCCATCCTGTTGCCTCCTCCTTGGAAACAATTTTCCACCCTGTTTTGTTAATTATTTTGGTATTACTCTCCATATCTCTAAGTTAAATATACTACTAATTTTTTCATTGTAGGAACTACATATTAATTACATATTAATTTCTCACCAGGGAACATTAGTATTAACTTTTTCCTAGCAGCATTTCCCCACAACCAATGGATTCCTATCATCCACCATTTCAGTAGAGTTATATTTTAGTGAGATCAGTATTCAGTATTTATATTACTTTGGCTATGGAAACACACTTCACTGCTGAGCCATGGAGTAGACCATGATTACTTTCTCCTACAAAATTTTTGCTTTGCTTTAGTTGATGATTAGGGTTTTCGTGCTTTGCTTAGTTTTCTGTGTATCTATCATGAATTTAACCCCAGCTTTTCATCAATTGTCAAGGCTTTGCTTTTCAAATTGTGATTTTTGGCCCAGCAGACTTGGCATCACCTGGGAACAGATTAGAAATGCAGAAACTCAGGCTGAACCTGACTATCTGTATTAGAATCCACATTTTCAAAAGATCCCTTCCCACATTAAACTACAAGAAATCTGGTATACGTTTCCTCTAAAGATAGTTACTTATATCACCATAGCTTTCTGGCTTTTACTTGTCTAGCTGGGCTGCCTTCTGTACTCAGCAGGGCACATCTGTCATCCCATTTTTTCTCTTTCATGTTTTCCAGGGACCCCCCCCCTTCCTGCTTTTCTCTCTCCCTCCATCTTTTTTTGGTGACTTCCTCCAATATGTACAATATGACAAACTTTTTCTTTTTTTTTTCCCGACTAACTTTTTTTAATTTTATTTTTTTTTAATTTTTTACAAATAGTTTATTGTCAACTTGGTTTCCATATAACACCCAGTGCTCATCCCAACAAGTGCCCTCCTCCATGCATATCTCCCCCCTCCCCCTCCGCACCCATCAGTCCTCAGTTCTCAGTATTCAAGAGTCTCTCATGGTTTTCCTCTCCCCCTCCCCCACTATTTCCCCCCTTCTTCTGCCCCATGGTCCTCCATTAAGTTCTTCCTAATCCTCCTATACGTGCAAACATATGGTATTTCTTTCTCTGCCTGACTTATTTCGCTCAGCAAAACACCCGCAAGGTCCATCCATGTTGCCACACATGGCCAGATTTCATTCTTTCTCATTGCCATGTAGTATTCCATTGTATAGATAAACTACATCTTCTTGATCCATTCATATGACAAACTGTTTCTAACAATGTGAAGACAGTCAAGTCAGGTGCTAAAAGGACAGAGGTTTCTTAAGTATATTGTGCACATAAATTCTTATTAAATTTGTCTACTTGTTTTTCTTTTTCTTTTTTTTAATGTTTTATTTATTATTGAGAGAGAGAGAGAGAGACAGACAGACAGACAGACAGACAGTGTGAGCGGGGAGGGTCAGAGAGAGAGGGAGACACAGAATCTGAAACAGCCTCCAGGCTCTGAGCTGGCTGTCAGCACAGAGCCCGGCACAGGGCTTGAACCCACGAACCATGAGATCATGACCTGAGTCGAAGGCAGATACTTAACGGACTGAGCCACCCAGGAGCCTCTGTCTGCTTGTTCTTCATCTCTGACAGAGTTATTTTAAAACCACCCACTGTAATTCTGTATTTGTCAATTTCTCCTTCTAATTCTATCAATTTTGCTTTATAAATTTTATATTGTTTTAAAAAATTTTTTTTAATAGTTTATTTATTTTTGAGACAGAGAGAGACAGAGCATGAGTGGGGGAGGGGCAGAGAGAGAGGGAGACACAGAATCTGAAACAGACTCCAAGCTCTTAGCTGTCCACACAGAAACTGATGCAGGGCTTGAACCCACAAACCACGGGATCATGACCTGAACTGAAGTCGGATGCTTAACCAACTGAGCCATCCAGGTGCCCCAGGCTTTATAAATTGTAAAGCACTATTACTGGGTGCATACAGTTTATGATTGTGCTGTTTTTGTGATGGATTTACCCCTTTATCAGTAAGAAATACTTTTTAAAAAACTCTATTAGTGACTTTGCCTTTAGGTCTATTTTGTGTGATACTACTCTAGCTAAACCATTCAGCTTTTCTGTGTCTAAATTGTATTTTTTCTCTTCTCCCCTGCAGTTAGTGCTGAGAGTGTAGAGTGTACGCTCTGGGCTTGGAACACATATTTATTATTTAAAACAAACAGACAAACAACAAACACAAAAAAACAACCAAAAAGTCTAAAAAGATCTTTAAAAAAAAACCCAAAAATTAACAAAAAATCTGTGTCTCCCCCGCCGGAGACTTTTTTTTTTTTCTTCCTCTTTTATAAAATAATCTGGTGAAGCAACTGAGACCGACTGGACTGCCTGCCCGCAGCCCCGTAGCAGCTCTGCAGCAGCTCCAAGAAGGAACCAAGAGACCGAGGCATTCCCGCTGCCTGGACCTGACACTGCCACCCTCGCTCCCCAGTCAGCCAGCAGCCAGCAGCCAGCAGCAGCTGATCGACCCTGTTCGACCCTGTTCTGCGTCTGAGTAGTTTTCTATTCTGGTTGATTTTTGTCCCTCTGTGCTTGCCCCCTCTCCACTCTTCCCGGCTCCGGCCCCTGGCCTCAGCACTCACTCTCCTCCTCTTATGGAGTTGGAGTCAAGGCCCTTGGCCCTGAGGGCAGCCGTGCTGAGATGAACCCCAGCACCCCCAGATCCTCCATGGCCTCACTCTACGTGGGGGACCTACACCCCAGTGTGACTGAGGCGATGCTCTACGACAAGTTCAGCCCGGCCAGGCCCATCCTCTCCATCCAGGTCTGCAGGGACATGATCACCCGCCGCTCTTTGGGCTACGCGTATGTGCATTTCCAGCAGCCTGCGGACGCGGAGCGTGCTTTGAACACCATGAATTTTGACATTGTAAAGGGCAAGCCAGTACGCATCATGTGGTCTCAGCGTGATCTGTCACTTAGCAAAAGCGGAGTGTGCAACATATTCATTAACAATTTGGACAAATCCATTGATAACAAAGCACCGTATGATATATTTTCTGCTTTTGGTAACATCCTTTCATGTGAGGTTGTTTGTGATAAAAATGGTTCCAAAGGTTATGGATTAGTACATTTTGAGACACAGGAAGCAGCTGAAAGAGCTATTGAAAAAATGCATGGGATGCTTCTAAATGATCGCAAAGTATTTGTTGGAAGATTTAAGTCTCGTAAAGAACAAGGAGAACTCGGAGCTAGGGCAAAAGAGTTCACCAATGTTAACATCAAGAATTTTGGAGAAGATATGGATGATGAACATCTTAAGGATCTCTTTGACAAGTTTGGACCTTAAGTGTGAAAGTAATGACTGATGAAAGTGGAAAATCCAAAGGTTTTGGATTTGGGAGCTTCAAAAGGCATGAAGATGCACAGAAAGCTGTGGATGAGATGAATGGGAAGGAGCTCGGTGGAAAACAAATTTATGTCGGTCGAGCTCAGAATAAAGTGAAACGACAGACAGAACTTAAGCACAAATTTAAACAAATGAAGCAAGATTGGATCACCAGATACCAAGATGTTAACGTCTGTGTGAAAAACCTTGATGATGGTATTGATGATGAACGTCTCCGGAAAGAGTTTTCAACTTTTGGTACAATTGCTAGTGCAAAGGTTATGATGGAGGGTGGTCGCAGCAAAGGGTTTGGTTTCGTATGTTTCTCCTCCCCAGAAGAAGCTACAAGAGCAGTTACAGAAATGAATGGTAAAATTGTGGCCACCAAGCCATTGTATGTGGCTTTATCAGAGAACAAAGAAGAGCACCAGGCTTACCTCACTAACCAGTGTATGCAGAGAATGGCAAGTGTCAGAGCTGTGCTCAATCCTGAAATCAACCCCTACCAGCCAGTACCTCCTTCAGGTTACTTCATGGTAGCTATCTCACAGACTCAAAACCGTGCTGTGTACTACCCTCCTAGCCAGATTGCTCAACTCAGACCAAGTTCTCGCTGGTCTGCTCAGGATGCCAGACCTCATCGATTCCAAAAGATGCCCGATGCTATCTGCCCAGACACTCCTAGACCACCATTGCATACCATGAGACTAGCTTCTTCACAGGTTCCACAGGTCATGCTGACACAGCATGTTGCTAACATGTCAACACAGATGGAGGGTCCACATCCTGCAGCAGCTGCTGCTGCAGCCACTCCTGCAGTTCGCACCGTTCCACATTATAACTATGCTGCCGGGGTCTGCAGTCCACATCAACATCCGAGTGCACAGCCACAAGTTACTGCGCAGCAGCCTGCTGTTCATGTACAAGGTCAGGAGCCTTTGACTGCTCCCATGTTGACATCTGCCCCTCCTCAAGAGCAAAAGCAAATGTTGGGTAAGTGGCTCTTACCTCTCATTCAAGCCATGCATCCTGCTCTTGCTGGTAAAATCACTGGCATGTTGTTGGAGATTGATAATTCAGAACTTCTTCATATGCTTGAGTGTCCGCGGTCTCTCCAGTCTAAAGTTGATGAAGCTGTAGCTATGCTGCAAGCCCACCAAGCTAAAGAGGCTGCCCAGAAAGCAGTTAACAGTGCCCCTGGTGTTCCAACTGTTTAAAATTGATCAGGGACCACAAAAAGAAACTCATGCTTCACTGAAGAAAAATATCTAAACATCGAAAAACTTAAACATTATGGGGAAAAATATTGCAAAATATAAAATAAAGAAAAAAAGGAAAGGAAACTTTGACCCCTATGTACTGAGCAAATGTCAGGTCTAGCAAACAATGTTAGTCCTAGATTACATATTGATTTAAAAACAACAAAACACAAAAATAGTAAAATATAAAAACAAATTAATGTTTTATAGACCCTGGGAAAAAGAATTTTCAGCAAAGTACAAAAATTTAAAGCATTCCTTTCTTTAATTTTGTAATTCTTTAGGAAGGGCATTATATCATAAGTAAGTGGTCTATCCACCAAGAAGACATACTAGTTGTAAACATTTATGTTCCAAATGTGGAAGCACCCAAATATATAAATCAATTAATCACAAATATAAAGAAACTCATTGATAATAATACCATAACAGTATGGTATACCAAAGCAGGAGGCATCATAATCCCAGACTTCAAGCTGTATTACAAAGCTGTAATCATCAAGACAGTATGGTACTGGCACAAGAACAGATACTCAGATCAATGGAATAGAATAGAGAACCCAGAAATGGACCCACAAATGTATGGCCAACTCATCTTTGACACAGCAGGAAAAAATATCCAATGGAATAAAGGCAGTTTCTTCAGCAAGTGGTCCTGGGAAAACTCGACAGCGGCATGCAGAAAAACGAACCTAGATAACCTTCTTATAGCATACACAAAAATAAACTCAAAATGGATGAAAGACCTAAATAGACAGGAAGCCATCAAAATCCTTGAGGAGAAAGCAGGCAAGAACCTCTTTATCTTTGCCACAGCAACTTCATACTCAACACGTCTCCAGAGGCAAGGGAAACAAAAGCAAAAATGAACTTTTGGGACCTCATCAAAATAAAAAGTATCTGCACAGCAAAGGAAACAATCAGCAAAACTAAAAGACAACCAATGGAATGGGAGAAGATATTTGCAAACAACATATCAGATAAAGGGTTGGTATCTAAAATCTATATAGAACTTACAAACTCAACACCCAAAAAACAAATAATCCAGTGAAGAAATGGGCTAAGGACCTGAACAGACACTTCTTCAACGAAGACATCCAGATGGCCAACAGACACGTGAAATGATGCTCAACGTCACTCACCATTGGGGAAATACATATCAAAACCACAGTGAGATACCACCTCACACTCATCAGAATGGCTAACATCAACAACTCAGGCAACAACAGATGCTGGCGAGGATGTGGAGAAAGAGGATCTCTTTTGCACTGCTGATGGGAATACAAACTGGTGCAGCCACTCTGGAAAACAGTATGGAGATTCCTCAAAAAATTAAAAGTAGAACTACCCTACAACCCAGCAATTGCACTACTAGGTATTTATCCGAGGGATACAGGTGTGCTGTTTCAAAGGGGCACATGCACTCCAATGTTTATAGCAGCACTATCAACAATAGCCAAAGTATGGAAAGAGCCCAAATGTCCATCGACAGATGAATGGATAAAGATGTGATGTGTGTGTATGTATATATATATATACACACACACATATATACATACAATGGAGTATTACTAAGCAATCAAAAAGAATGAAATCTTACCATTTGCAACTACGTGGATGGAACTAGAGGATATCATGCTAAGCAAGATTAGTCAGAGAAAGACAAATATCATATGACTTCACTCATATGAGGACTTTAAGATATAAAACAGATGAACATAAGGGAAAGGAAGCAAAAAAATAATATAAAAACAGGGAGGGGGACAAAAACCTAAGAGACTTAAATATGGAGAAGAAACAGAGAGTTGCTGGAGGGGTTGTAGGAGGGGGGATGGGCTAAATGGGCAAGGAGCATTAAGGAATCTACTCTGGAAATCATTGTTGCACTATATGGTAACTAACTTGGATGTAAATTTAAAAAAATCCATCATACCTAAAAAAAATTGTATTTCTTATAAGCAGCATAAAGTTAGGTTTCTTTTCCACTCTGAAAATCTTTGTCTATTAGTTTGAATATTTAATCCATTTACATTTTAAGTGATTACTGATATATTTGGAATTAAGTCTATTTCTATGTTTTTTTCTTTCCTCTCTAGCTTCCTTTGCATTAATCCAGTATGTTTTTATTGTTCCATTCCCCACTCCCCTCCATTTCTTTTTAATGTAGCATACCCTTCATTCATTTCCTGAGGCAAAGTTTTGATACTTTAAATGTCTGTAATATTTTTACACTATTATTATTCTTTATTGCTGGTTTGACTGAACATAGAATTCTAGGTTGGAAATAATTTCTCTTCAGAAGATTCTGAACCTTGGGGGATTGTCCTAAGTCCCTTAGGTTCAAATGTTTCTGTTAAGAAGACAAAAGCTATTCCAAAACTTCATTTCAAAAAATCTAATTCTAGTTTACTTTCTGTCTGGCAGTAGTATTTTCTTTTTTTGAATCCAATTTTTTTCTGAGTATTTGGTAGGCTAGTTCATTCTGGAAAACTCAGGTCCTTTTCATCTGAAACATCTTTAGTTCTGTTGATGAATTTATCCCTCATTTTTCTCTATTCTCTCTCTCCCTCCCTTCTTCCCTCTCTCTCTCTCTGTCTCTTTCTCTCTTTCTCTCACTTTCTCTTCCCCTCTCCCTCTCCCTCTCTCTTTTTCTCTCTCCCTCCCTCTCTCCCTCTGTCTCTTTGGAATTCTTTTTATTTGAGTATGGGGTTTCCAGAGTTCTCTGGTTGTCTGATTTTCTTATCTTTTCTTGTATTTCTTCAGTTTGAATCTTTGTGCCCTATCTTCTGGAAGATTCCCTCAGCCTTATTTTTCAGCCCTTCTATTGAATTTTTTATATCTTGATTTCTTTTTTTCCCTTAATTTTTCCCTTGATTTTTTTTTTTGCCCATACCTTTCTTGTTTTGTGTTTATAGTATCTCTTCTCATACTGCCCAAGGATGTTTCCTTTTCCTTGTACAACCTCTAATTTCTTCATATTGCTTCCCTTATATTTGCTTGTTGGCATGCCTTTCATGTTAGAGATTTCCCTTAAATATCTGGTGATGCTTGATTAGTTACTCTTATTTATTTATTTATTTATTTTTTAAAATATTTTTATTTATTTCTAGGAGAGAGAGAGAGACAGCGTGAGCAGGGGAGGGTCAGAGAGAGAGGGAGTCACAGACTGAAACAGGCTCCAGGCTCTGAGCTGGCAGTCAGCACAGAGCCCGACGCGGGGCTCGAACCCACGAACCGCGAGATCATGACCTAAGCGAAAGTCGGACGCTTAACCGACTAAGCCACCCAGGCGCCCCTAGTTACTCTTATTTAATAATGAGTCCCCAGGGAGCTGGTTTGGAAGCTCCCAGAACTCAAGTGTGACTTCTAAAGTGAAGCTTCAGACAGAACCAGTTCAGTTCCTTGAGGAAGCCTGCCCCGCCTAACACAATGATATCTTTAGGTTTTTCCTGTTGATCAGGACAGATTTTATAGAGAATAATCTCCCAAGGTTCTGCTTGAAGGCCTTGGCTTGGCTGCCATTTCTTTTTAGCTACTAAATAAATGCTTTTTTAAGACATAATACCTTTTGCCATTTTTGTCCCTTTTCATATTATTGCTGTATGTAAATATATCACTGTATTAAAAAGTAAAAGCTATAATAAATTTAAAAATAAAAAAAGTAGGGCCACTTGGGTGGCTCAATTGGTTAAGCGACTGACTTCAGCTCAGGTCATGGTCTCATGGTTCATGGGTTTGAGCCCCACATCAGGCTCTGTGTTAACGACTCACAGCCTGAAACCTGCTTCAGATTCGGTGTTTTCCTCTCTCTCTCTGCCCCTCCCCTGTTCACACTGTCTCTCTGTCTCCCAAAAAAATAAACATTAAAAAAATTTTTCAAATAAAGATTTAAAAAATCAACAAAGGCTTTCAACCTGACATTCCCCTAAAATTAGGACAGACTAGCATTTTACTGTTAGATCATTCAACCTAAAGATATTTTTGATGGCAATCTTTTGAATATTATAGCTTGATAGAATTTTAAGTTTGGATATCAATTTAGAAGACCAGTGTAGGATTTAGGAGACTCTTGTAGGGGCATCTGGGTGGTACAGTTGGTTGAGCATCTGACTCTTGATTTCGGCTCAAGTCATGATCTCCTGGTTCATGAGATTGAGCCTTGTGTTGGGCTCCACACTGATAGCAGGCAGTCTGCTTAGGATTCTCTCTCTCTCCCTCTCTGTCTCTCTCTCTCTGTCTCTCTCTACGACCCCCCACCTTCTTCTTCTTCTCTCTCTCGTCCTTTCTCAAAATTAATAATAAATATACATATGTATTTATTCTTATTCTTTTTTTTTTTTTTTTATTCTAGTAGAGACAGAGACAGTGTGAGCAGGGGAGGGTCAGAGAGAGAGGAGTCACAGACCGAAACAGGCTCCAGGCTCTGAGCTGGCAGTCAGCACAGAGCCCGACGCGGCTCGAACCCACGAACCGCGAGATCATGACCTAAGTGAAAGTCGGACGCTTAACCGACTAAGCCACCCAGGCGCCCTGTATTTATTCTTCTTATTCTCTCTCTTGTCCTCTCAAAAAAAAAAAAATATATATATATATATTTAAAAGACTGAGGGTACTTGGATGGCTCAGTCGGATAAGCATCCAACTGTTGATTTCGGCTCAGGTCATGACATTATCGGATGCATGGGATCAAGCCCCATGTCAGATTCTGTGCTGATAACATGTAGCCTGCTTGGGATTCTCTCTCTCTCTCTCTCTCTCTCTCCCCCCCCCCTCTCTCTCTCTCCCCCCTCTCCCTCTCTCCCCCTCTCCCTCTCTCCCCCTCTCCCTCTCTCCCCCTCTCCCTCTGCTCCTCCCCCACTCACACGGGCTCTCTCTCAAAATAAATAAACATTAAAAAATTTTATAAATTGAAAAAAGACTAATGTATACACAATATGCTTTATGTGGACACTGGACATAGAAATGACCACTGTCTCCTGGGATAGAGCAGAGGCTACAATAGGGAGTGGAGTGAGGACAGTTATCTGGAGCCAAGCTACTAAGTCCAAGTGAGGTGTGACTATGTGGATAGAGCAAGATACAAAGTCCAGAAAGTTCTGAACCTAGTAAATCCTAGGAAGGCTGGACAGAGAAACTGCCTATGTACAAATGGGAGTAACTGCATAGCTTTTTATATGTCTTCAGAGACTTTGGATAGCAGTAGAAGATCCTAAAAGCTCAAGGGTCTTCAGTCTTTGATTAATATCTAACCTTACTTAGGACCTACCTCTTAGGTTGTCCCTGACTCCCAAACTACCTTACCCCTCAGGGCTCCTGCCAGAACATGGTTGCTTCCAGCACTTGCTACTTACTTCCTGTCTACAGCCTGATGTCATTTTGTTAGGAATCCCTAGCCCTCCTCTATCCCTATAGCCCCGCCAGGGCTTGAGTCTTTGCCTTACCCTACTCTCAAGTACTCCCTACACCCTTATCTTTGGATTCTATGTGTTACATGCAGCCACTGGTCCTGACTCCCAGCCGCTGCCCTGCATTACTTTTCTGCCCAGCTTCTCAGCTTGGAGCCAGATGTGTTCTTTCACTGCGGCGAGCAGTGGCTCTTCGCCCATTCTGGGACTGCCACAGAGGAAAGATCCATTCTTGAATCCTAAATTATGCTCAGTGTATTTTCTTCCCAGAAGAAGAAATGGTGTTGTTATAAATGGTGGTTAGGAACTCTAGTTTACACACTATTATAGTGAGCACATGGCCTGCGATCCACCATTTATAACAGAATTTTTAAGGAAAAAAGTATGTTTCAAGTTCTAGGTAATAGACTTGAAAAACCAACTCTTTGGCACAAGTCCCACTGATAAATTGGGGACTGCCGTATAACAACGTGCAAAGGAGGAAAAATGTCATCAAATAGTCGTTAAGTTCCCACTTGTGTGTCATGCTGTTGTGACTGCCAGACCTATGGGCCTATGCTGGGCCTGTTTTTATAAGCCATAATAAGGCCGCCTTACAGATTGCCCTCTGCACCTCAGCACACTGTAGAGCTTTCTCTGACACATCTTGTGTCGTACTAACGGGAAGGATTAAGTCAAGAGGCATTCCTAGTCTCAATATGTGCAGTTTTAATTTAAATGCGGTCTTTCTAGAGCCTAAGTTCTTTTAGTCACTGAGCCTGCACTAATTTGTTTTATTCTTTTGAGCTGGGGCACTCTTAGAACTTTTTAAAATTAGTACTTCCTATCAGTTCAGTGTTTCTTTCAAGTGAGACACTCTTAGAATAATGTGACACAAAGCGATTTTCAAAAGATTAAAGCAGTGTGTTCTAATGTGAGCCTTACAACTAATTGCCTGAACTAATTATACATAAAGGGCCAAGCCATTAGTGTTAATAAGAAGTGACTTCGGAGAGTACCGTTTGACCCAAGGACTGAATAACTATTACAAACAGTAATCAGTGAGGTGGTATCCACTGCATACAATACCTTTAGCTGGAAATTATTCTGGCCCATTGCAACTGGGTTTTCCTTAAGTTGTTATTCTTACACTTGGTTATTTCCTTGTCAGTGCAAATGCATACTCTTTTGAGCGTGGAGACTGAACTAAAATAGCTCACAGAAAAGTTTTTTATAAATGTGTACTCTGTGAACATAGATCTTTTTGATGGCTCCTCTTCTGGCTCTTTTCTCCACACACTTGAAATGTCTGTGCTCCCAGGGCTCCATCCTGGGTCTTCTTCCCACCCTATACTCCTTCTCCGTTTGATGTCATCGTGTTCTAACTGTGCTAACACATTCCCCATATTTATCTAGGCCAGGCATCTTCTGGATTCCAGATGCAAATTTTCATGTGAGTGTCCTGTAGGAATTGCAAACCTGTGCAAGCCCAAAACCAAACCATGAGCCCCTCTCTCAAATCTACCCTCTCCCCCATCTGCCTCTTCAACTTAGGAAGCGATCCAACACAACTCCATGTCTTGTCGATTCTCTTCCTGCCACTTTTTTTTTCTAGGAGAGAGAGAGAGCAGCGTGAGCAGGGGGTCAGAGAGAGAGGAGATACAGACTCTGAAACAGGCTCCAGGCTCTGAGCTGGCAGTCAGCACAGAGCCCGACGCGGGGCTCGAACCCACAAACCGCGAGATCATGACCTAAGTGAAAGTCGAACGCTTAACCGACTAAGCCACCCAGGCGCCCCCTCTTCCTGCCACTTTTGTCTACCCCCCCGTCACCCTGCCCTTGTCCCCCATTGTCTCCTTCCTGCACTGTGGCAAAAGTCTTGTAACTGGTCTCCTCAAATCCAGTTTGCCTCCTTCCAAAATATACACAGCTGCGAGCAAAGTATTAAGGCACAAATCTGATCATGTTGTTATCTGCTTTAAAGTGTGAAGTGATTTATCCATTGCTGAAAATCAGCATCTTTCAACTAGTGGGGCCATTTCATCTTATATGCTCTTCGTCCCTAACTCACAGCAGCCCAGAGTTGCTGGCCATCTCTCAGGTGCTTGAATTCATTTAGATCCTTCCCTGTGCAAGGCCTTTAGGTGGCTCCCTGGGCCTCGATGCTTTTCCTCTTATGCTCTGCCTGATTGCTGCTACCTACCCTTCTAGTCTTAGCTTCAGTATAATTCCTCAGTGATGATGTTCCCCAAAGCCCTCCCCAATTGGTTAGATTCCCCTATTTAAATATGCCAACAGCATCCTGTATTTGCTAGCACTCATCATAATTACAATTAAATGACTATTTGAATAATTACTGTTTTGATGCCTGATTATCCTACTAGCCTGTAAACTCCCTGAGATCAGGGACCATGCCTGTCTGGCTCACCATTCTCTTCCCAGTGCCTTTCATAACAAATATTTGGCAAATGAATGTATAATGAATGCAGTTGGACAGAAGCCGTGGCATACGTTATGTGTATTTGTACTTATGTTTGGATATGGGGTATCTGGTGTTCTAGGACTCAAACACTTCCCACTCCATAATGAGCAATACTGTGAAAGCCTTATTTAGATCTTGTTGACTGTTCAGCTGTTGCATGCTCTTTCCCCCTTTATTCCGGGAGTAGACTGTATTGGTCAGGGTTCTTCCAGAAAATAGAACAATAGGGGAGAAAGGATTTATTGCAGGAATGGGCTAATGTGATTGGGGGGGGAGGGGGGGGCTTTGAGGGAGTAGGAAGTCAGTAGAGCAGGAGGTCAGGAAAGGCGGGCTGGAACTCAAGGACATAGGGAGGGCAAAGGTCCTGTTCTTTCGCAGATGGGATTTCTTCTTCAGGGAAGCCTCAGTTCCACTTTCCAGGCCTTTTAATTGATTGAAGCAGGCCCACCCAGATTATCTAGGATCATCTCTGTAAAGTCAACTGATTATGTTCTTTAATTACATCTACAAAATGCCTTCCTAGCAACACCTATCTTAGTGTTTGTTTGAAAACTGGAGACAATAGCCTGTATCTAAGTTGACACATAAAGTTGACCATCAGATAAACCTTTGAATACCAGTTTAAAAACAAAGCGAGCCTTAAGAAAAGAACTTGGCACTTCTGGAATTGAAAATGGTAATGAAATACTTCCTCAGGGGGCTTATCAACTATGGAAATAATGGTTGTTTTAAAGAGATACTTGCCTGTTCTGCTTAAGTAGCCCAATGACCTAATTACTCTGCTGTTCAAAACAGATGTGTGACTACTTCAAATGTGAATCAATAATAAAATCGTAGGAAAAGTGGCTTTTATGTGTAGTGCTTTTTAATAAGTGGACAACAGTGTCTTCCATGGGTACCTTTTCATTTATTAACGTAGCACACATTCGCTGAGCTCGGAGTTGGGCAGCAAAGCTACACGACAAGGCAGAATACCACCCTATACTTTGAGGCCTCGCAGTGGCCAAATACATCAACAAGTAGACAGTTAGTTGAACAAACCATTGCAGGCCTGGAGTTGAGTGGGGTTGTGGTACAGAATGTAAGGGAGGCATGGTTCGGTGACAAAGCGTGAAGTGCCTTGTGCACCAAGCTTGGGGATCCAGCTTTATTCTTCAGGGAAAGAAGAGGTTCTCTCTGTTGGGGAGTGCTGTGTTTATATTACCCAGGAAGAGGAATCTGAGGTGGGTGACAAAGTGAGAGCAAGAGCGAGAGTGAGAGAGAGAGAGAGGGAGAGAGAGAGTGTTAACAGCAGGGGTCTGAACTAGAGGCTGAATTATAGCACTAGCAGAGTTTATCAGTTGAGGGGAGGAGAAAATTTGAAGATGAAACTTTGAGGTTTATCATGTCCAAGATGGAACTGTACAAGACCGTAATAGAGGTGGTGGTGTAGGAGGAATGGATTTTTCTGTGGCAGGCAAAAAGACAGACAGTAACACAATTTACTGAGTGTCTGTGCTGGGTCTGGTGCATTGACACACATCAGCTCATGTCAGTGGAGATGCTAGTGTGACTTCTAGCCTAGAAGTGAACTGAGGGAGAAGTTTGAGGAAGATGCTTAGTATGTAGAAGATTGTTTTTCAGGTGTTCAGTCTTTTTTTTTTTTAACTTTTTTAATGTTTTGTTTATTTCTGAGAGAGAGAGCCAGCGTGAGCAAGGGAGAGTCAGAGAGAGAGGGAGACACAGAATCCGAAACAGGTTTCAGGCTCTGAACTACCTGTCAGCCTAGAGCCTGATGCGAGGCTCGAACCCACAAACCGTGAGATCATGACCTGAGCCGAAGTCGGACACTTAACTGACTGAGCCACCCAGGCGCCCCCTCAGTCTTTATTAATTTGAATAAATTATGTTGTAACTTGATGGAAAATTATTAGCAATTAAAATAATATTTTGGAATAGTATTTACATGGGAAAATGCTTTTGGCAACATTAAGTGAAAAAACAGCAGGATTCAAAGTTGCATATTTAATACAGTTCCTATTTTTGTGATAAAGAATAAAACACATGTGAAAATAGGTAAGATAATATAGCCAATATGCATCAAGGATTTCTTTAGGTGCAATTACATGAGATTTTTCTTTTCTTTTTTTTTTTTTTAGGTGTGTTTAGTGTTTTTATAAAGGATAATATAGATACTTCATTTTGCAAATTATCCGATATTTGATTTTAAAAGGATATCTGTTTGTAATTAGAAATGAATGTCACCTAGTAGCTCTTGGGAAAGGAAAAAAAAGGCTAACATCCACGAGTGATTTCTGTGTGTTGTTTTACAACTCCCAAAGCAAAGTGAAAAGCAGAGTTTTTTGGCCTTTTACATACCTCTTGGTACATGAAATTGTGTTCACTAAATCCACTTTCCAAAAAGGCAAGGGGCTCTCAGTGATCTAGTCTGGGAAAGTTGCAGCATCAAAATAAATAATGATACTAATGTGTTATAAACCATTAGATGAAATAAAATTCCATGCATCTATATTGATTAGTAAATAAATGGGAGGAAGAGGGGAAAGCTCTTCTTCACAGAAGAATGCCCACAAATAAATATAGAAAGAGGGAAGAAAATAGAAAAATCAGCATTTGGCAAACATCACAGCGATGGCTGATGACGACAGGAGTTGTCAATGGGTGGGTGGATGTCTGATGAAGAACAGGATATTGGCATGGGCTCATGGTATTTTTCCACAAAGCACTCCTAATTACAAAGGAGGCAGTGGTGACTCTATGGTGAAGACTGGCAGATACAAATTTGTCTGGTGATCAAGGTTAGCACCGTCAGTGATGGGATGATCTGACGTCCTGGGCCGCCTCGTGTGACATGCTAACAAGAGTCTAGCATCATTTTGGGGATCTTCTTGCAAGGAATACATGGCCTGAATCTGGTCTTGAGGAAATATCAGACGGACCAAAATTAGGGGGACTCAGGTCACCTGTAAAACTGTCAAGGATGAGAGAGGCAGGTGAAGACTCAGGAACTGTTTCAGACTGAAGGAGACCTATGCTTGTTCAGAAAAAGTGGCCTTGTTTGGAGAAACACATACTGGAATATACGGGAGGGAAGGGGCTCCATATCCACAATTACCCTGGTTCAGAAAAATACTGAAGACTGAACAATTGGGTATCTAGGTCAAGGGGAAATAGGAGTTCTTTGTACTGTTCTCGCAACTTTTTTGTGTGCTTGAAATTATTTTAAAATAGATTGTTTTTAAGAGTTATGAAACTCAAGGGAGGACCAAGGAGCTGCTTTAGACTGAAGGAGACTGAGAGACATGATCGCTCATCCAATGAGATCCTTTAGCTGCAAAGGAATTGGATCCTTTAGCTGCAAAGGAAATCATCGGGGTAGTTGGCAAAATTTTTAGAGGGCTTTTAGATGAAAGGGTGTGTGTTCTTTATACTGTTCAGGCAGTTTCTCTTTAAGTTTCAAATTGTTTTGAAATAAAGTCTTCTGAAACTAAGAAGGGCTTTTCTGAAATCCAAACCAACCTTGATTTCCTTTTTCTTTAATCACAATAAGATAGGATTTGTTCCTGCTTGTCAGAGGCCAGACCGCTTTTAATGAAGAGATTAAAGAATGTTAAAGATTTTTTTAAAAATTTTATTTATTTCTAGGAGAGAGAGACAGCATGAGCAGGGGAGGGTCAGAGAGAGAGGGAGACACAGATTCCGAAATAGGCTCCAGGCTCCAAGCTGGCAGTCAGCACAGAGCCCGACGCAGGGCTCGAACCCACGAACCGCAAGATCATTACCTAAGCGAAAGTCGGACGCTTAACAGACTAAGCCACCCAGGTGCCCCAAGAATGTTAAAGGTTTTAAGAGTAGGGGATGCCCGCAGTGATGCATCTGTACACAAGTCTTCCTCTTGATTCTTTGCCCTCAAGTGTAAATCCAGGGTAATGAGGGTAATGATATCTGCATGGCCTGGCTTGCAGGGTAGGTCCTTCTTAGGGCAAAATGAGCCAGACATATGAACATTAAAATATGCTCATGAACATTAAAATATATATGCTCACGAAATATAATCTATTGGTGACCAAATGGTATGTAGAGATGTGTGGTCTTCTTTCTGATACTTTAATACTACTAATAACAGTATTCTGGCTTGGTAATGGGGATGCCTTTCCCTGTGTTTCTCTTTTTCCTTATTTGGTTCTCAAATATCTCCGTACTTACCGGTGTGTCCTCTTCATCCATGCTTCTCTTTCAGCTTCCTCTTTTACTAGCTTTTCTTTCCTCTCCTAAAAATTCTTTCTTTGTATCTTTTTATTCTTTCTGCCATTCGTTCTCCTCTCACCATTTTGTAGTCTGGTGTCCCTGCCCACTCCCTTGACGTGCTTCTCTTTTTGTTGTGGCCTCAAGAATTCTAGATACGATGTTTCCATTTGCCTTTATTCAAGAGGAAGGTGCATCTGAATTAGAGTCCTAGCAGCAAATGATTGGTAACAGATGAATTTTGTTTTGTTAATAGCTACTGTTTACTGAATGTATACTGTGGGCTGAGAAATGTTGGTTACCTTATCTATAGTCACATTTAATCCACACCACAACATTTTGGAGTAGGTGTTTTTATCCCCATTTTACAGAATAGGAAAGTGGAGCACAGATGCTGAACAACTTACCCAAAATAAAAAATAATTAAATGGCTAAGCCAAGCTTCAAAACCCAAGTGAATTTCGAAACTCATGGTGCTTCACACCCACAGTATAGCCCAAGGATATTAGTTCCATGCCTTTTGGGTTGTACAGGTACTGCTTTTGGGGTCAAGGATGACATTTAGATGATTATCAATAAGGAGCCAGGGATAACAATCTTGTATCGTTGTTTATACTAGTGTTGAGGAGAGGCGAAGCTGAGTTATATGTCAGCATCTAAATGACTAGTTCTTGGCAAGTCATTATTTATAATCAATGCAGGTTGCTGCTGAAAGCAGTCGTGTTAGACCCCTTTCCAGAAAGATCCTCCTTTTGGAATGTAACAGGAACTAATTACGTGCTATTAAATCCAAGACCCATTTCATATTCAGAGGTTCCAGTGGTAAACCTCACATGTCAGAAGCAATTAGTGACACTGTGACATGTCATCTTCACTACGCTGAACTTGGATCGTTTTAAATAACCATCACCATGGTGCCATCTGAGCAATGCTGCTTTGAGGCAACAAATTCTGGACATTCGCCTAACTGGTGTTCTGGAGACTTCAGAAATGTGAGAATACAGTTAATTCTGGCAGTTTTCAGATTTTGGGGGCCCAGGAAAGGGGCTAGAGGTACTGAGCAGGGGGCAAAGCCATGCTGCACGGTCTGTGAGCTGGTCTTGGGGGCCCTGCTCTCATGCAATCCTGATGGAGTGACTGCTGTGCACCGACAGCACCTGGGCACACACATAACCAAATGCCAGGATGTGAGAATAGGCTTGGCCGAGGCACGAGACGCCAAGTGCTGGTGTGCTAATTCATGACCTCGGATTAATGGGAAGTATATTCTCCACTGTTTTTTTTTTTTTTTTTAAGCTAAAAAATGAACAGACTCCTAACCGGAATTTGAAATTCTTGCTTATAAAATATATCTCATAGGGGTAGGTCCCCATTCTACTTTATAGAGAAGAATGCGAAAGACAAATGTATTTTTCCTTTGGAGATAACTATGTTGCAGAAATGTCACTGGTAGAGTTATGTACACAGCCTACTTTGTAGTTCTGCTTATGTTGCTGACATTAGGATTATCTCCTGAAGTGGGATCTTTCTGTTGATTTTGGATTTTTATCATGTTGCTGAGACGCTGCATGGGAAAATGCAGTAACTGGATATTGCTAGAGTGTAGTGGAGCAGTGAAAGTGTCTGGAAAAAAATTGCCACCACCCCCGCCCCTGGGATAACTGGACTGTGTCCATTAAGTCAGGTTCTGTCCCAGAATGCTGGCTCTGTTATAGGCTTAGCTCACAGGTAATTGATTCTTAAGCACACTGAGGCTGCTCGAGGACTCTGTGGTAAAGAACCTCTTTGTTTCCCCCTCCATTCTGGGGCTTGGCTATTTCAACTAGATTATTCATATCGACTGTAAATTTTAACCACGGCAAAACGGTCTCTGGAAATCCAACTGGGCACAGCTTAAAGGTGGCCCCTTAGCATATGCCTTTAAAAAGAGAGAGAGAGAGAGTAAAGAAGAAGAAAAGAAAGAAGAAATATAAACCTGAATAAAAATAACTTGAGGGGCATTGACTCAACTTGGGTAGGCATGGTGTTGTCTATTATTTTACTGCAGGGTGGAAACATGGCTAGGAAATAACGATAAACACACGATACTGCTTAAAGGGATGCATTGTAAAGTAAACATACTTTAAGAAATAAAGCCCATTAGGGGCGCCTGGGTGGCTCAGTCGGTTAAGCGTCGATTTCGGCTCAGGTCATGATCTCACGGTTGGTGGGCTCGAGCCCCACGTCAGGCTCTGTGCTGACAGCCAGCTGTTTCAGATTCTGTGTCTCCCTCTCTCTCTGACCCTCCCCTGCTTGCACTCTCTCTCTCTCAGAAATCTAAAAAAAAAAAAAAAACTGGCATTAAAAAAAATAAAAAAAGAAATAAAGCCCATTAATAAATGAGTGTGTCATTATTGAGTGAAATGGAAAAAAAAAAAGCGCCCTGCAAGGGAAGATGAAGCTCTGAACATGATTTTTGGGAAATATATGTAAAGTTCTAAAATCATTTGGTCCTAAACCTATTTAAGGTGTGTGTGTGTGTGTATTATGTGTAATAAATTTCCCCATGCCTTTCCCAAGTAGTAAACTTCTAAATATCCTCACAATGATATTAACTGACCTTCAGTTTTAGAATAAAAGTTAGCACTGTCCATCAGTCAAGTACCGTCTGTTCTTAACAGAGATGTGGATTGAGTTTACAAAGATATGGCTTTGAATAGTGAGTGATACTCAGAGGATAATTAAGTCAGTCAGCCAGCTACGTTTTCTGGGATTGAAAGGGGGGCTGGTTTCACAGTTGATGATACATGAAGTAGCATGCTATAGATCCTTTTATTTGGCTGACCAAGTATAAATGAATGGATTTTACTTTCCTGAGCCGATGCTGTCAAGTGTCCCCTCGCAAACACAGTATTTAGATCATCCCCACTGGAGTCAACCACCAAAGAACTGTATATTTGAAGAACTACATGTTCTTAGATCCCATATTCTTGTGGTTTTCTCTCTTTCTTTGTGTGCATTGGGGAAAGAGTGGAAAGAGGGAAGGCATCTGCTAAGGACATCACCCTTATGGGGTCTATGGCCAGAGATGGCTCGCAGCAGGTTCCTGTCCAACCCCAGGAAGCTCTGTTTCTGTGATTATGTCAGAAGCAGCTCTAGGCTACAGCTTTTTCGGGTGACCAGCTTGGCTTCCAGAAATGGATGCTGATGATGTCATTTTAATCTCTTGTGCGTCTATCTCCCTAAAATCTATAGATGTTTAAGGACCGTCTATATTCTCATTGATAGAGACTTAGATATTGCAAAGAGGTTTAATAATCTTGGCCTAATGCAAAAGTTTGTTGACAAAATAAAACTTTTGGTATGCATGGAAATTAATTACAATTCCTTTTAACATTTCAAAACTAAATGTTGCTGTGGGAAGTAGTATTTGTTCATGGCAGAAAAAAAAATTAAAGTAGAACCTTCCCTAAGAAGTAAAAATCACCCATATCCCATTATCCAAAAATAAGTAGTACTTGGTATTAAATACCTAGATTTTCTTCCCAAGGATTTATATTCCTACAAATAATTATAGCATATAATTATTCATGATTATAAAAATAATTATATATTTATTAAATAAATTATAATTATACATAATTTATATAATTATATATAAATATGTTTCTACAAAAATGGAAACATGCTACTTTATAAACCTCTCCCTTTCCTTATATTTGCCCCAACCAAAAAAAAAGAAAATGTTTGAGTCATTTTTCCATATTGGCAACTATATATTTACATCGTCATTTAGAATGGCTGCAGAGATTTGCTGGATATGTAGGTTGTGTCCTGATTTTCTGCTAGGCAAAAAATAATAAGCAGTACTTTGATCATCTTTGTACACATGATTGGGCACTTGCTTGATTATGTATTTAAGATAAGTATTTAAATGTAGTAGAATTTATTAGATCAAAGCAGAAAATATGTTGAAAGTTTGTGAGACTTGTTACTATGTTATTTTCCCCAAAGTTTATTCTGATTCTTTATCAATTTGTTATGTTAAAAGTGGTTTCTCATTGTTTTAAATTGTATTTTTTCAGGCTGAACATTTCTCTGTCATGTGCTATCCATTTAAATTTTCTGGTAAATTTGGCTCGTTTGTGTTCTTTTCCCATTTTTCTGTAGCGGTGTTCTTGTTTTGGCTTATTGTTTTGTGAGAACACTTTATGGCTTAGGGACATGGATTTCTTCTCTGCATTGTAGGTATTTTGCCCAGTAGATTGGAAGTTTGATTGAGATTTAGTCAAAGGTAAATTAATGAATTTAGTGGGTATGGGCATGTTTCTCAATATTGAGTCTTGCTATTTGAGAATAATATCGTAAACACTTCTCATCTAAAGAAATTATAAGGACTAAACATATGGAGTGACATTTTCCCAAGCCTTGCAGTTTATTGCCTTGCCTCACATAGAACTGTTTTTAAATTATTTCAGAAACTGAGTAGCTTAAGCATTTTACCAGCTAAGTGATTGGATTCCATCTGGTTGGTTTTTGAAGTATTCTTTTTAATGATTTTAGCACACTCACCTATTGTTATTCCTTTTCAAAGGTAGTATCTGTGGCTCTTTGAAATAGATTGTTCACATGGGTCTTTATGGCTTTGGGAGTCTGACAATTTTATGATTATGCAAATGTTATTGAGCTCATCTTGATGGATGTTCCCTGAGCCCTTGGCTGATTGCACAGAGACTGCGCCTTTAACTGTCACAGGGTTGGCTAGTGTGACCTTCACATCAGGCTGCGTAAAACATGCTTGCCAGCCATCCTAGGACAATTTGGAGCGGTTGCCTGGGCAACCTCACTTGCTTCTAATCGAATGCCCAAAGGATAACCCAAGTCCCAGTGGGAATGCCTCATCTGAAGAGAGGGACTCTGTCCTTAGCAGCGGAAGTGCATTTGTCAATTTTAGGGCACTTTGCTGATGTTGCGGGGAGACGAGGTTATGTCATGGTCTGACAATGAACTCAGGGAAGGGAGAGGATGAAGGAAAAGTGCATCAATAGAACAGAGATAGAGGAGAAGATCACATGGAAGTAAGTGGTACAATAAATACCAACATAAGAAAACACTATAGCACAAGCACTGAGAATGAATACCATAAGTTATGTTTAGCAAAAAAAAAAAAAGAAAAAAATCCATGAGTATGTATGGAATGAGTATCTGGTGAGGGAAAAAAGAATAGTGAAGACCTCTGAAAAGCACACAATAACAATATATTTTTCACTTAAAATCATCTAATATGTTTGGTCAGCCATGGTCTAAGGAGCTAACATTGTTTTCATCTTGTACTCTTCATTGTAGCCTGAGTAAATCATGAGCGATTTTTCTGGAATCAGAATGATGCCACTCAGAATCATAGGACACTTTTACTTGTTAATTCCATGAATCAGAGCTGTTACAGATTTGAAACTAGTGTAAAGTCAATTTGGTTTTTCTTTGACAAAACAAATCTACATTGTACCAAGCTCATTATTGTGACAGGTGGCAGTGTTTTAGCTGCTTGAATATGCAGAATGCAGGTGTGAGCAGAAAGACATAGGGTAGCCCTGGGATGGAAGCCTTTCTGTGGACATCAGTGAGCTGACCATTCCCTAGTCTCACAACGGTCAGGTGCTTAACTCATTCCATTACATTAAAAAAAAAAAAAGTCTGTGACTTACTCCTAAAATACCCACAACTGCTCTTAAGACTTCCTTTTTTGAAGATCTCATCCGGGTCTGAGAGAGATGCAAACTACAGTCAAAACTAGCATACCCAGCTCACAATAAACGGTGCCATCCACGGTAGTTATTCAACAAATGTTGGATAGTGATGATATTGTCCAGATTTCATTCTCTTTGAAACAAGTTTTGAGGGGCATCTGGATGGCTCAGTCGGTTAATCATCCGACTTCAGCTCAGGTCATGATCTCATGGTCAATGAGTTCGAGCCCTGCATCAGGCTCTGTGCTGACAACTCAGAACCTGGAGCCTGCTTCAAATTCTGTGTCTCCCTCTCTCTCTGCCCCTCCCCCATTCATGCTCTGTCTCTCTCTGTTTCTCAAAAATAAATAAACATTAAAAAATTTTTAAAAAAAGGAAACCTAAGTTTTGCTCAGCTATTTTCTAGAGATTGGATTTCATAGTTGCAGAAGACTTGTGGTTTCAGAGTCCTGGCAGGTAAGGGATGGCATATCCTAAAGGTTTACCTGAGAATATTTAATGAAGGAATGATTGATTTAAAAGTTGAGGGCACGGCTTGAGGAACCCCCAGGTGATGGCAAAGGTGAGAGCCAACACTGTCTCTAGGCAAGAAATGAGGGAGGAAGCAGTGTTCCTGGGACCCAGTGAGAACCATTCCCACGGAACTGTACGTGTAGATATAGCTACAGGCAGGATAGGGGCGGGTAGGATATGGGGGTGAGTGCAAATATGTTGGCTCCTCTTCCCTCTGTCTCCTCTCCAGTCTCCCGCTGGTGTCTTTTGTTACCCCCATCCATCTGAGAGCTACAGTAAGGTGATGCAGTTTCTAGAGGTCACTTTCCTAGAGCCAAGAGAAGGGCAGAGAAGGCGGGATCATGGATCAGGGGTGGAGAGGGGCAGATGGAGAGTAACCCACACAGTGTGTAAATCTTCTGTTCTCCAAGGATCTCCTTGCCCTTTGGAAGTGTAAACATTTGGAAGAGAAGTTATTTATAAAAGAATGCCTTTTATAGGAGCAGGGTAGCACAACAGAGACACCAGTCAGTCTTAGGACTTTCCCAGCTGACGACTTCCTTTTTTGTGCACCACTGAGTCTAGCGCATACTGTACAATTACTGTTATTTCTTTACATGTGCATGTCTCCCTCTCTAGACCTCAGGTCTTTTATATTACAAACTTCCTTTTATTTGTCGTAGTTTCCCTGCATCTAGCCTTGTGCCTAGCATTTAGTAGAAACTGTGTGTGTGTGTGTGTGCATGTGTGCATGTCTGCGCGCGCACGCGTGTGTGTTTTGAGAGAGAGTGCATGTGCATGAGAAAGCATGGGGGAGGGGGAGAGGGAGAGGGAAAGGGAGACCCTTAAGCCAGCCTCATGCCCAGCATGGAGCTCAGCCCAGCGCAGAGCTCCATGCTGGGCCCCATCTCAAACCATGAGGTCATGATCTGAGCCGAAATCCAGAGTTGGATGCCTGACACACTAAGCCACCTGGATATCTCTGAAGGATCAAAGTTGTTAATGTCAGGAAGAAAGCTTTAAGACTTGAGGGTAGGAAAGGGTTTCCTAAAGGTTTTCATACTTTTAATCTTTAGAGACGATTTCTTAAGATACAAAGAAACATTTAATATAAAAGAAAGATTGACAAATTGGACTGCATTAAAATTAAGAATTTTGCCATTTAAAGAAGCCTTACTGAAATTACATGATGCCCAAGATGTGCCTCAGTATAATTTGTGGGAAGGGAAATAGAGGTACAGATGAAACAAGATGGGCTATGAACTGATTGTTTTTGAAACTGGGTGATGGGTACATGGTACACAGAAGATTAATAGAATATACAGAAAAGTCCTGCTGATCAAAAAGAAAAGCATGAACAACCCACTAGAATGAGTAAGGGTATGCATGGTATTTTATGGATTCAGACAAGGAAACACATGTCATATATATATATATATATATATATATATATATATATATATGACACACACACACATATATATGTGTGTGTGTGTCATATATACTTTCTAAGTACCTTAGAAAATAGTATTTGTGTTATCTCATAGAGTTGACCACATTTCCAACATTTTATTCCTAAATATATATGTAAAAGAAATTCTTGCTCATATGCACCAGGAAATATGTGCAGAAGTATTTATGGCAGCACGATATATGACATTAAAAGCCTGGGAAAACCCAAAATGTCTGTGGGCAAGAGAGTAGATGAATAAACTGTAGTATATTCACCCCATGGGACACAATTCACAATCAAATAAAGCATAATGAAGGAGTTACAATATAAATTAGGCTTACCAGTATAAAATGAAAAAATGTTTTAATATTACATATAGTTCCCTTTTTTATAAATTTAAAAAGAGTGGAAATCATAACTATAGGCTTTAGGAATACATATAAATGAGATAAAAATATATAGAAAGGAAAGCAGTAGAATATTGAGCGCAGGATTCAGGATGGTTGTTACCTCAGGTAGTGGGAACCAGGAGGGTGAGACTAGGAGGGCCATTTGGACAGACAAGTTACTGTCAGAGTCTGACTTTTGTGTCAGGTGATGGGTTCGTGGTTGCCTATCACGGCATTAGAAATGAAGAATGAATGAATGGAGGCAGCATGCATGGCCCGGAGATGTGAATGTGTCTTATCTCCAGATGGTGACTAGAATCCAGTTCTGTGCAGTTGAGGTTGAATAAAACAAGAAAGGAGGATTAAGATGACTGGAAAGGGAAGAGTAGCATAGTACATTTATCATTTGGAATTTGGAAATTATACATTTTGCATAGGAAGATAATAAGGGGTTTGGCTAAGCAGCTATGACAAAGAGACACAAATAAAATGAATTGTCCAAACAGGATGGATGATCCCTTTCCCATTTTCTGTCCCTCATTCCCATAATAGTTTAGATCATCACCATTCAATATTAATTTCTTAGTAGCCACGTTAAAAAGGGGAAAAGAAACGAGTTGAAATTAGTTTTTAAAACTTTTTAAAAATATTTATTTTCGAGAAAGAGAGACAGAGTGTGAATGGGGGAGAAGAAGAAAGAGAGGGAGACACAGAATCCGAAGCAGGCTCCAGGCTCTGAGCTGTCAGCACAGAGCCCGGCGCGGGGCTCAAACTCACAAACTGTGAGATCGTGACCTCAGGTGAAGTCGGATGCTTAACCGGCTGAGCCACCCAGGCACTCTGTTGAAATTAGTTTTAATAACATATTCTTTTTAAGTCAATTAGTCAAAATGTTATTTCGACATATAATCAGTAGAAAAAATACTAATGAGATATGTTACATTCTTTTATCTAATTTTATCTAATTAAGTCTTCAAAGTCTGAGGTATTTAATGCTTATATAGCTCAGCTCAGCTTCAGTACTAACTTTTCATCAGAAATACTTGATCTGTGTTTGGATTGCATAATTTATAGTTTTATAATTTTATATTTTTTTAGTTTTATAATTTTAGATTTCAAAATTTACAGTTGAAAAAAATAGTTTCACATACTCAAGATGTTCTAAACATACTTATGTTTATCATTAACTAAATCAAGAATTGGTATTTAAGTTGATTAAAATTCAAAAACATTAAAATTCATGTTTTCATCTCACTAGCCACCTTTCAAGTGCTCAGTAACCACATGTGGCTAGTGTCCACTTTAATGAAAGAACATGTCTGGTTCATTAGTTATCAGTATGTGCTTCCCAGCCTCTTGCAGTTCAGATCAGCAGTGTACATCACTTGGGAACTTGCTAGAAATGCAAATCGTGAATCAGAAACTATGGAGGTGGGCCCAGCCAGCTAATTCTGATACACATTAAAGTTTGAGAACCATTGGTATAGAGGTCTCCAGAGACCTGGGCTCTAAAATGTTGCTCTACCATCATAATCTTGCCCTCACATGCAGGTTAGAAGCTGGTTGGCTAGGGGGTGCCTGGGTGGCTTAGTCGGTTAAGCGTGACTTTCGCTTAGGTCATGATCTCACGGTTCGTGGGTTTGAGCCCTGCGTCGGGCTCTGTGCTGACTGCCAGCTCAGAGCCTGGAGCCTATTTCAGAGTCTGTGTCTCCCTCTCTCTCTGACCCTCCCCTGCTCATGCTGTCTCTCTCTCTCTCTCTCCTAGAAATAAAAAAATTAAAAAAAAAAAAAACTGGTTGGCTAGGATCCCTTTTGCATCCTACCTGTAGGAAATTGGGGAACTGGGGAGGAGGAATGGAATGGGCAAGCACTTTCCTTTTTTTAAAGTCTGAGAGCCAAAAGTGCATCCCTTCTTCTCACATCCCTTTGAGTAGAGCTAAGTAGCCATCACCTAGCTGCAAGGGAGGCTGGGAATTTATCTGGCTGACTGTGTACCAGCTAAAACTTGTGGAGGTAGTTCTGTTTCTGAAAGGAAAAGGTGGAAAATGGATGCAGAACCAATCTGCAATCTCACCACAACAGTTGAGTACAGTTTGATGTATTTTGCTACCTAGAGCTTAGCCTTGGTTTTATTATTTCACACTATCCGATCTTCATTGGTATACTGGTTTCTTGGAAAAGTCAAATAGACAAAATCTGGATACATATAATGCCTGAGGAAGTCTTAAAGGAGCTATGAAATAGGCGTAAACTTGAAATGTGCCAGAGAGAATTTGAGTCGAGATCAGCCCCTGACCATCCCCCTTTGAAGCAGAGGCTGTGTGTGGTACATTGTGTGGACAGCAGAATTTACCCCTAGGTGAGATTATTCAAGGGCAAGTATATGATTGCTTCGACTCTACAGTGATAATAATAATTGACTAAGTTGCCTAGCTTCTTACCCTCAGGGTTTAAATAGCATGTTACGTTTTGTTCTTGTTTCTTTTGTCTCGAAATTACCTGGATGGTGCTCCTTATTCCCAGAACACTGAGTTTCTACTCAGCCCCCTACTTTATTCTGGACTAACAGCTCCCAATCAGCCTTCCAAAAGTAGCCCCAGCAATACCCCTCCTCAGTTCCTTTCCATGCTGTATAGTAGAGGTAGGGCCCATCCTGAGCCTCAGGTACTTTTGTTTAACTGTTCTCACTAAGAAACAGTTCACAGTGACTCAGCACATGTGATTTTTAAAAACTACCACATAATTTGTCATTGTAACCCACATCGGATAATAAATAATTATATAAAGAGATTTCCTAATGGTTTGAATAGAAACAGTCTATAATACACTGCCTAGAATGTATTCATTTTCATAATATTAGAAACTGTCAATTATTTTATACTCCTTACAGTTCTTCAAGCACTTTTAAGAAACATGTTTAATATTATGAGTGTAGAAATAGAAGTGTTGCTTCTTTAATCTTTGGATAGATTTGAAATCAGGACCTCTCCTGTTTAAAAAAAAGGGACAAGAAAATATTCACAAGGAATCCTTGAATTGCTTTTAGCAATGGAATACGTGGTAAAAGTAAAATTGGAAATTAGATAATAGCTGCTTCTGCTGATGAATTTCTAATTCCTATAAAATGGCCTTGCTCTCTTGAAACTTTGGCCATTTCCATGGGTTTTGCTTGGCCGTATTTTATCATGGCTACTTCCGCCAAACTGGCTAAGGCTTCTCAATGGGTTATGAGCAGGACTCCTTCATTTCTGGCAGATCTCTTTTCAGTGTAAATTCATCCATAAGAATTGGAATTACGGTGAATATTATTACTTACTTTAGTTGGTCATTAAAATGTGTGGTGTCCGATTAAAAACCTCATCAAGAACCCCAGACCCTTAATTTCTCTCAAATTCTCAGAGCAGTCCTGGGAGACCCCTTGGCCCCTGGGATGTAAGGTGGTGATGACATGTGGGAGCAGTGACGGGCACTGAAGTTTCACTAGTTGGCAGTAGCAGTTCTGGCTTTATAAGAGATCTGGCTGCGGACAACTATTTCAGCTCCCTATTTTCCCATCTTTCAGATGATCCGCTTATGATAAGCTTAGCATAGTATCTAACACATAGAAGTACAGTGCCTTGTAAGTACCAGCGATTAATTAGTATTATTATTCACAGTAGGTGCCATTCTAGAGACACTGAAAATACCCTCGTTGGTACACTTTATATATTGAGACAATAATTCTCTAGGACTAGTTTTTCTCCTTTTCTCTATAACTTACTGTACTCAGCTTTCTATAGTCTTTCATTTTTAATTTTTTTAATGTTTATTTTTGAGAGAGAGAAAGAGTGTGAGTGGGGGAGGAGCAGAGAGAGAGGGAGACACATAATCTGAAGCAGGCTCCAGCCTCTGAGCTGTCAGCACAGTTTGACACGGGCCTTGAACTCACAGACCATGATATCATGAACTAAGCCAAAGTCAGATGCTTAACCGACTGAGCTGCCCAGGCGCCTGCCCCTCCCCGCCCCCGCTGCCCTGCCCCAGCTTTCCAAAGTCAAAAAGTAATCTTCATTCCATATTAGATTAATAAGAGAAAATGCAAATATTTTCCTAACAGTTCTTAATGTGAATTATAATATACATTTGAAGTCATATCATTTACCCAGTTTCCATGGTACATGTCGTACCACTGCTTTAAAGAGTAAAATAACAATAACGACAATAACAACAATTGCAACTTTTGCACTTACATCTAAATTCTTATGGAGAGGGAGGAGAATATCTGTCCAATGTGGGTTAACCTTGCTGAAGATTTCACAAGTTGTAAATTGTCAACTTTCCTGGACATCAGCTCCGTTAAATAAATAGTATTTCAGGATATAGTATAACCCACTGGCTTGTTACCAAAGTGCTAGATAGCTATAGATAGGTATTTACTTTTTTTTTTTTAACTTTTTGATTTGAGATAACTATAATTCACAGAAAGTTAACCCAAAAATGTACAGGAGGTCTCATGTACCTTTCACTCAGTTTTCCCCTGTGGTAACATCTTCCCTAACTATGGTACAGAGCAAAACCAGGAAACTGACCTTGGGACACTCCATAGAGTTTATTTAGATATGCAGGTATTTTCTTTTAGTCTGTAACTTGTCTTTTCATCCTATTTATGAGATCTTTCATGGACCAAAAGTTTTCAATTTTGATAAGGTCCCATTTATCAGTTTTTTTTTTTCTTTTCATGGTCTAGGATTGTATTTCTCAAAAGCATGTCCACACAGCATCTGCTTTGACATCATCTCAAATGCTTGCTATTCAAAGCCCATTTGCTTGGGTCTTGCCCCATTCTGAATCACACTCTTAAGGATGGGGTCTGAGAGTCGGTTAATTTAAGAAACTCCATGGGGCACCTGGGTGGCTCAGTCGGTTAAGCGTCCGACTTCAGCTCAGTCATGGTCTCACAATTTGGGAGTTCGAGCCCCGCATCAGGCTCTATGCTGACAGCTCAGAGCCTGGAGCCTGCTTCATATTCTGTGTCTCCCTCTCTCTCTCCCCCATTCCCTGCTCACACTGTCTCTGTCTCTCTCAAAAATAAACAAACATTAAAAAATTTTTTAAAAAAATAAAAAAGAAACTCCCTAAGATCTGAGAACCACTGATTCAGAGAGTTTGGCCTTGAGTGTCTTTTCTTCTTTCTCTGCCTTGTCTGTGACTCACCCCATTCATTCCTTCCACTTCCATACCAACCTTCTGATGAACTCTGGATTAGCTGCCCTACTGGATACTCTCTGCTGCTGTATAAAAAATTCTTTAATAAATGGATTATTGGTTAGATGTTACTAACCTGTTAACAGGTTAATAGGATGTAGTAGAATAAGAGCCATCCTAATTATTATTTATAGATTGTCAAAAAGAACAGACATTGGTCCTAATGCTTGAAATTACTTAGTTATATAATATTGGGGGTGGGGGAGGGATATAGTTACATAAGTAATCTTGGGCTTGTTTTTTTCTTTTGCTATTTAGTCTTGTTTTTATCTCTTCTTCCCTTCATAGAACAGATAATTTGATATAATCTCTATTTGGAGAAAAATTTGCAACACTTGATGAATACCAGGATTTCTGTGTTTTAACAGCTTCGTATTTAGATATTTGGTTGCTTCTTAAAAATTTTTTAAAGTATTTTTTATTTAGCATAAAGAACTATTTGTAGGATGTCTTTAATGGCCGTCTGAAAAATGGAAGTTTCATATCTGGATACTTTATTTAATTTTGAAATGTAATTAGAACCTTATTAAAATATCAATTTTAGAATGTTTCAATTTTATATCACTTATCTGAAGTAGTTAGGCCAGTTTTATGTATTTAACTTTTTATAAATGAAGTTCTCCTTTTGTGTGTTCTTCTGAGTCATTTGTGCTATTCAATCCATGTTTCTGGTTGCTACAGTCCCTTAAAAATTGAATTGTCCCAGGGCACCTGGGTGGCTCAGTTAGTTCAGCGTCCAACTCGATTATGGCTGAGGTCATGATTTCATGGTTCACGGGACTGAGCCCCACGCTGATCTGTGCACTGACAGCACGGAGCTTGGTAGAAATTCTCTGTCTCCCTCTCTCCCTATCCCCTCCCCGTTGCTTGCATGCATACGTCCTCTCTCTCTAAAAAAATATTAAATTGTCCCTTTAAGATTATAGAGCATGTTGTAATGGGCCTTATGCTAAAAGGTTGCAACTAAAATGATGGCAAAATAGAAATTTGTCTCTCATATCTGGATCTTAGACGAAAATGCTAAGTTTAGGAAATAGCCCTTACCAGTGTCTGTGTCTTCAGACAGTACAATCAATTAGAGTTTAGAGGCAAGAAATGAAAGCCAATTTCATCTTGGTTCTAAAGTTGGATTCAGTTATTACCACAGTAGAGAACAGTGATAGCTAGGCCATGATGTCCATCCTGTAACAAGGAATATTATGTGCTACCATATCATGATAGAATCTTTTTCTTTGTGCAACTCTTAGAAGAGTTTGATGTCAAAGAGGTTTGATTTCCATCAGCCAGCCCTGGTGACACAGCCTCTACTAACTTCACATGGTCATGTCACCCACATGTGCTGTGGAATATACAAGGGAACCTAGTGAGAGTGTGATTGGTGTACCTCAACAGAGACCTATTGTTAAGTTGTCACCAAAAACTGATGCTGGTAGGAATATATTAAGGATGGTGCAATCCAGGAAGCTAGAGTCCTCCCTGCCACCCATAGAGTCAAAAATAGTCTACAGACATTTGCAGGCATGCCTTTGTCTTGGACCTCATCTCAATTTGAAACAGTTTGTCATCCAAGATTTGAGACCCCAGAATTACTATCTTGATCTTGCCTTTCTATCACTCCTTTTCCACTCGGTCTTCCTCCTACCCAACCTGTGCCCAGCCTCCTTTCTGTCTTCTCAGTTCATCTGGTTTAGGCTTCATTGTCTTGGTTCGGACCTCAAGTAAGCCGGTTAGCAGGGCTGTCTCGTCTGTGTTATCTTCTGTCCTCCTCTTGAGTTATGGCCAATCCCGACCTTGAGAAAACCCTCATGTTACTCTCTCATCTTTTGCTCCAAGGATAAATGACTTTTTTTTTCTGTAAATATTCAGGAAACTGAGTAGATATTTTTTTCTCTTACCAATTCCACATAGGTACTTGGTAAACCTTTGCATCCCTCTAACTGCTTCACCCACAAAGGGGATGTTCCAGGTGTTTTTTCCTCTCAAGACCCTACTTCCACTCCATTATTATACAGAGTTCTTGCTGGTTATTGCTCTAAGGAGATAGATCAAGGCCATCCAGTATCAGTTCCCTTAATGTTCATGTTTTTGGTCTCCAATCCTCTGTATTTACTGTTGTCTCTGCCTCCATCCCCTGTTGCAGACAATTTTGGGAAGTTCTTCTCTTTTCCAGTTCTCATCCACCTGCTTCTGCCGTTAACCAGCTACCTTCCACTCTTTTGAGACCCTGATTTGTCATTACTTCCTTCCTTTTTTTAAATGTTTTTTTAAAAAATGTTTTTATTTATTTCTGAGAGAGAGAGTGTGTGTGAGCAGGGGAGGGTCAGAGAGAGAGGGAGACACAGAATCTGAAACAGGCCCCAGGCTCTGAGCTGGCTGTCAGCACAGAGCCCAATGTGGGGCGCGAACTCACATACCTTGAGATCATGACCTGAGCCGAAGTTGGATGCTTAACCGACTGACCCACCTAGGTGCCCCATCCTTCCTCTTTTTGTAACTTAAATTTGGTAGCTTCTTACCATATGAAAAGACTCAGATCTTTCTCACCTTTTAGAGAAGGATTTCTCGATGATTGGCTGTTGATATTTTGGGCAACACCAACGTTTTGTGCCAGATGATTCTTTGAGGTAGAAGTCAGTCCTGTGTATTGTAAGATGTTTAGCAACAACTCTGGCCATTACTCACCAGAGAGCCAGGTGTGCTCTGGAGTGTTCCCAGACATTGCCAAATATCTCTCCAGGGGCAGAAGTACGCCCAGTTGAGAACCAGCACCTTAGAAATTCTTGCAACCAGGCCAATCCATCCATTGCTCTTCTGGTCTTCTTTTCATTTCCATCATCACCAAGTTTCCCTGTGGGCCACTCCTTATCTCCGCTTCCTCACCACTCAGCCAGACCCGAATCAGACTTCTGACACTACCCCTTATGGACAGCCTCTCAGAGGACTGAAATTACTTCCTGGCAGCCAAATCCAGTGAGTGGCCTTTTCTCAGTTCCTCAGTTTTCTGCAACTTTTGACACTGTGGCCTCATTTTTTGTATCCATTTTATGTATTCTTTTGGCTTTCCTCCTAGCTCCCTGTCTCCTTTAGATCTCCTTTCTCCTAGACTTTCTAAATATAGGGACTACTCTCTGGGTAGGCCTCTGGTGTCTTCTTTGTCATGGTTCTCATCCCTTCTCATGTCTCTTCTGGTCACTGCAATGCAGATAACTTCTAAATATAGATTCTGTCTCTCAGCCTCATTCTAGGCTTATATGTCCTTTTACCTTGTGGGTATGTGCTCCTGACCTTCTACTTGACACATTAACTCAGTATATTTCAACATGTTCAAAAACAAACTCCCCGCCTTCTCTCCTTTCATTGATTCCCATTAATTGGACCACAGTCCTTTGTATTAGTGGCTCCCCAAATGCTTTTGGTTGTACACCACATCACTAAAAAGTTTTTCTGCATGTCATATCCAAAGTATGATATTTATTAATAAATCTTATACACACACAGTAGTATTAAGTTTTAAAACATGAAGTAGAGGGGCGGCCGGTGGCTTAGTCGGTTAGGCGTCCGACTTTTGCTCAGGTCATGATCTCACGGTTCGTGGGTTCGAGCCCTGCGTCGGGCTCTGTGCTGACTGCCAGCTCAGGGCCTGGAGCCTGTTTCAGTCTGTGACTCCCTCTCTCTCTGGCCCTCCCTTGCTCACGCTGTCTCTCTCTCTCTCCTAGAAATAGATAAAACATTAAAAAAATTAAAAAAAAAAAGCATGAAGTAGAAATTTTACAAAGGTTAGGAAAGATGAAGTTAAAACTTAAAGTCTTACAGTAAACCATTTTGTTCTTTTTTTTTAAACTTATTTAGTTTGAGACAGCAAGAAAGCACAAGTCAGGGAGGGGCAGAGAGAGGGAGGCAGGGAGGGAGGGGGAGAGAGAGAGAGAGAGAGAGAGAGAGAATCCCAAGCAGGTTCCACACTCTCAGCACAGAGCCCGACATGGGTCTCGAACCCACAGAATGCGAGATCATGACCTGAGCTGAAGTCAGATGCTTAACCAACTGAGCCACCCAGACATCCCAAAACTGTTTTGTTCTTTAAAATATTAATAACTGAATATACTTCCATTTTTAAAATCAAGATTTAATACTTTGTTATACAGAAGTCTAAGTACATTTTATTTAGATTCTTGATTTCAATGTTTAGTTGTTAAAGATACCCCACAAACATGTGGTTCAAATAAAAGAAGTATACTATTGGCTATACTTATGAAATCATAATTCTTTTTTAAAAATATATTTACTTTGAGAAAGAGACAGAGATAGCATGAGTTGGGGAGGGACAGAGAGAGAGAGAGAGAGAGAGAGAGAGAGAGAATCCCAAGTAGGCTTTGTGCTACCAGTGCAGAACCCGTTGTGGGGCTTGATCCCATAAACCATGATTTCATGACCTGAGCCAAAATCAAAAGTCAGATGCTTAACTGACTAAGCCACCCAGGCGACCCTGAAATCATAATTCTTAAGTAGTATGGTGGTTGTTAGGGGTTCAGGAGAGAAGGGAATGGGAGAGATATCATTTAATGGGTACAGAATTTCAGTTTTTCAACATGAAAAGAGGAGGTGGTAGGTAGTAATGATTACTCAAAGTGTAAATGTACTTAAGACCATTGTACCATATAATTAAGAATGATTTAGATGGCAAATTTTATGTTACGTGTCTTTAACCACAATTAAAACCAATAATTTAAAAAGTGTTTAGCAGAAGGAATTTACCCAAGGGACACAGGAGTGCTGATGCATAGGGGCACACGTACCCCATTGTTCATAGCTGCACTCTCAACGACAGCCAAATCATGGAAAGAGCCTAAATGTCCATCAACTGATAAATGGATCAAGAAGATGTGGTTTATCTATACAATGGAATACTACATGGCAATGAGAAAGAATGAAATCTGGCCATTTGTAGCACCGTGGATAGACCTTGAGGATGTTATGCTGAGTGAAATAAGTCAGGTAGAGAAAGACAGATACCATATATTTTCACTTATAGGTGGATTAGGAGAAACTTAATGGAGGACCATGGGGGAGGAGAAGGGGAAAAATAGTTGAGGAGAGGGAGGGAGGCAAACCATGAGAGACTCTCAAATGCTGAGAACAAACTGAGGGCTGATGGGGGTGGGGGAGAGGGGAAGGTGGGTAATGTGCATGAAGGAGGGCACTTGTTGGGATGAGGACTGGGTGTTATATGGAAACCAACTTGACAATAAACTATGAAGGAATAAAAAGGTATTTAGCAGAGAGCCAGTCACATAATAATTACTTAAAAGTCAGTGTTGATATTGTTATTATTTTTGTTATTTTTATTTTTTAATGTTTATTCTTAAAAAAAATTTTTTTTACATTTATTTATTTTTGAGAGATAGAGCACAAGTAGCGAAGGGGCAGAGAGAGAAGGAGACACAGAATCCAGTCTCCCAGCTGTCAGCACAGAGCCCAAAGCAGGGCTTGAACTCACAAAACTGTGAGATCATGACCTGAGCCGAAGTTGGACGTCCAGCTGACTAAACCACCCAGGCACCCCTTTAATGTTTCATCTTGGGAGAGAGACAGACAGACAGACAGAGCATGAGCAGAGGAAGGGCAGAGTGAGAGAGGGACACAGAATCCATAACAGACCCTAGGCTCTGAGCTGTCAGCACAGAGTCTGACGTGTTGCTCAAACTCATGAGCCATGACATCATGACCTGAGCCACAGTTGGAGGCTTAACTGACAACCACCCAGATACCCCAGTAATTGGTATTATTATTTCTATACCACTGTCATTCGTAATTGTCCCTATGGGCCCATTTATATTTGTCAGGCAGTGTCCTTATTTGGGTTCAGTAACTGATTACCTTACTCACTGTGTCTCACATAGTTCCTAATACAACATAGTAGGCGCTCAAAGAACACTTTTTGAATAAATGATGTGACAATGGATTACAGTCACTTTTTGCTTTTCTTCATTTCAGGGATTTAGTTCTATGAAAGTGGGCATGGCCTATGAGTAACTACTTAATTTATTTTTATCTGGTGCCTTAAATGTCCTAATGGCATTCTGCATGGATGGTTATTCATGGTAGTTTATATTTAAGGCAGTTCAACACATATTGCACAGATACACTTTTTACTCTTAGACATTTTCCCTTACACATACTATGTATTGGCCATTTAAACATTTTTATTTTGTGACTTTAAAAAGATGTCTTTTTAAAGAGTTGCACCTAGTTAGCCCAATTGCTTGGACAAAAGTGGGCTTAAGATGTTTTTAAAGTATATCTTCTGAGCATGTGACTGAGGAGCTATGTTTTTAAGTGGGTTAGAGGTGGGAAATGTGCACTCAGAGAAACAGGAACGCTTGGTCTCAGTCTTTCACAGCTAAGACTGCCTTTTGCTTGCCTGCTTAACCAACACTATTTGACTCTTCTAATCTCATTTCACAAAATACCTGCCCTTTCCTTTCTTTCTTCATTGGCTACCAGTAACCTTTTTGAGCATCTGTCTAGCTCAGCAGCCTACTTTCCAGTGAAATGTAATCACAATTCCCCTGTCACTTCTGGCTTCACTGTCTGCTCCTCCTAATTCCCCCCTTTCTGCGTGAATCAGCAGATGTGGATGACGTCATCTTTTTATTTGGCCGTCTCGCCGTGTTAAATGCTGCCCTGCCAGAAGTCAAGTGTGGTGAGCCTGCTTCTGCAGTTTTTGCTCTTAGGAAATTAGTGAAAATTTTGAATGAACAGAGAATTTTGAATCATAGAAATTTGGTTAAAAAACAGAAGTCAGCCCAGGGATCATATATGGATTAGGGAGACCCTTAAACCTGAAGCCATGAATCAGTGCTTGATATAATAAGTGATTTTATACCATCTTGCAGTGCTTTTCAAAATACTACAAGTTGACCAAAATGTGAGTAGGGTATTGATGCTGTAAGTTTTTATCAAAGAAATAGTAGATGAGCTCATTTAATCGAAGTCTTTTCTTAAATATTAAAAAATGATAATTTTTAGCTTTTATTATGATAGCTGTGAAACAATATGCATGATATATGAACCAAAGAAAGTCTTCAAAAATACACATGTATTTTCTTATGTGAAATTTACTTATATAAGAATATTATTGAAATTATCTTCATATGTATTTTGATGTATGTTCTTAATATATTTATATAAATGTATAAGATATATGAAATTGATTACATATATAAAAGTTTATAAAACCTATAACACTCTGGGGGCACCTAGGTGGCTCAGTTGGTTGGGCATCTGACTTCGGCTCAGATCATCATCTCGCAGTCTTTTCGAGTCCCGTGTCAGGCTCTGTGCTGACATCTCAGAGCCTGGAGCCTGCTTTATTTATTTATTTATTTATTTTAGGAATTAAATTTTATTTATTTATTTATTTTATTTTTATTATTTTTTTTTACAAATAGTTTATTGTCAAATTAGTTTCCACATAACACCCAGTGCTCATCCCCACGAGTGTTCTCCTCCATGCCCATCCCCCCTCCCCCCCACATCCATCAGTCCTCAGTTTTTGTCAGCATTCAAGAGTCTCTCATGGTTTGCCTCTCTCCCTTTCCCCCACCATTTCCGCCCTTCTTCTCCCCCTTGGTCCTCTGTTAAGTTCCTCCTAATCCTCCTATACGTGCAAACATATGCTATTTGTCCTTCTCTGCCTGACTTATTTCGCTCAGCATAACACCCTCAAGGTCCATCCATGTTGCTACACATGGCCAGATTTCATTGTTTCTCATTGCCATGTAGTATTCCATGGTATAGATATACCACATCTTCTTGATCCATTCATCTGTTGATGGACACTTAGGCTCTTTCCATGTTTTAGCTATTGTGGAGAGTGCTGCTATGAACATTGGGGTACATGTGCTCCTATGCATCAGCATTTCTGTATCCCTTGGGTAAATTCCTAGCAGTGGTGTTGCTAGGTCATAGGGGAGTTCTATTGTTATCTTTCTTTTTTTTTTTTTAAATGTTTTATTTATTTCTAGGAGAGAGAGAGAGACAGCATGAGCAGGGGAGGGTTAGAGAGAGGGAGTCACAGACTCTGAAACAGGCTCCAGGCTCTGGACTGGCAGTCAGCACAGAGCCCGACGCGGGGCTAGAACCCACAAACCGCGAGATCATGACCTAAGCGAAAGTCGGACGCTTAACCGACTAAGCCACCCAGGCGCCCCTATTGTTATTTTTCTGAGGAACCTCCGCACTGTTTTCCAGAGGGGCTGCACCAGTTTACATTTCCACCAACAGTGTAGGAGGGTACCCATTTCTCCACATCCTTGCCAGCATCTTGAGTTCTCTGATTTGCTCATTTTAGCCACTCTGACTGGCGTGAGGTGGTATCTCAGCGTGGTTTTGATTTGTATTTCCCTGATCAGGAGGGATGCTGAGCATCGTTTCATGTGTCTGTTGGCCATCTGGATGTCTTCTTTGGAGAAGTGTCTGTTCATCTCTTCTGCCCATTTCTTCACTGGGTTGTTTGTTTTTCGGGTGTGGAGTTTGGTAAGTTCCTTATAGATTTTGGCTATTAACCCTTTATCCGATATGTCATTTGCAACTATCTTTTCCCATTCCTTCGGTTGCCTTTTAGATTTGTGGGTTGTTTCCTTTGCTGTGCAGAAGCTTTTGATCTTGATGAAGTCCCAATCATTTATTTTTGCTCTTGATTCCCTTGCTTTTGGGGATGTGTCAAGTAAGAAGTTGCTGCAGTGGAGGTCAAAGAGGTTTCCTGCTTTCTCCTCTAGGGTGTTGATAGTTTCCTGTCTCACGTTTGGGTCCTTTATCCATTTTGAGTTTATTTTTGTGCATGGAGTGAGAAATGATCTAGTTTCATTCTTCTGCATGTTGCTGTCCAGTTCTCCCAACACCATCTGTTAAAAAGGCTGTCTTTTTTCCATCGGATATTCTTTCCTGCTTTGTCAAAGATTAGCTGGCTGTATACTTTTGGGTCCACTTCTGAGTTCTCAATTCTGTTGCATTGGTCTATGGGTCTGTTTTTGTGCTGCTTTCACGTGATTCTGAATATCCTGGTGTTTGCTATTCAGAGGGAGACTACTGCTTATACTTATTTCATGGTTCCTGACACTTGGTTAACAATTTAATTTTAAATCACTACTGAGACTTGCCTCAAATGGAAAAAAAGAACTTGCCGAGGTTGTTTAAAATGTATGAACCTTACTGTACTATGTAGTACAGCAAAAATAATTTGCTTCTTTCGTAGTGAAAAAAACTACATTTTCTCTACGTGTATTATGCCCCCCCCACACCAGAGTGCTAAGTTACAGATACAATATTATCTCTGTAATAAAAAGATCTTGATTGAATGGTAGCTAAGGCTGTATCAGCCATATTAAAATGTTCTTTTCCAGAGTATGCTCTGTTTCAGAGGTAACAGGGATGCAAATGGGAAGTGACATGATGGATCTGACTGCCGTACCTTCTTACTTGATGATTCAACAGAACTCAAACTTGTCTCCCGCTGCGAGCGGGTTTCTATAGATCCACTTGAGAGCCGTGTGGGGAGTCTCTGCCTCCTCACTAGGCTAGGACTTGGTGGTTGATTTTCTCTAGATACCTTTTCTAGATGCAGTGGCTAAGTGTACTTGGAACATGATATCTTACTGTTTTCTTCTTAATTAAAAAAAAATCATTGACTGTAACATATGGCAACCTTTTCATAATTGCACTTCTGCTAATTTGAAAATGTGGTTACAAAGTGTATGTAGTTGAGCTCTGTTTCACAGTGTGCTAAGAGTCCTTGCTAAAGATGCAGGCTGGGAACCTTCCCCAGGTTTAGAGATGGTGGTGTCACTGTCCAGTGGTGTGGGACACAGAATAGTTCAGCCACATGCCCTTCATGAAGAGAAGGGTGGTTCTTAGTTCAAGGCAGTGTGTAATAAACACCTGTACAAAATAGTGTGTCAGACCCTGTGTGGGATGCACACAGGATAAGCAAATACTACCTTTAGCAAGAAACAAGAAGTGTATGTGGAATAATTAGATCCAATAATTGATGCACAGGGCTGTTCTGTCTTCAAGGTGCATCCACACAAACAACATGTTTGGGGACCTCACACTGACACTATGAAGTAGGTTAGGGCGTGTGTGACAGGTATTGTTATACCTAATTTACTGATGGGAAAACTGAGGTTTGGATAAGTTAGGATGTGTTTGTTCCCGGGGGAAAAAGTGGGGAGTGTCAGAACTGGTGCACACAGCTGTGTCTTAGACTCTAAGCCTCCAGCCTTGAATTCCATGCACACCTAGGGGGATTCAAAGAAGGAAAAGCCATTCATGTTGCCATGCTGGCCTGCGTGGGATCTCCACACGGTGTCTGTGCTCTTCGCTGTCACCTGTTTGGAAGACACCCTGAAAGCTAACTTTGCAGCCTCCACTCAGACCGTGGCTCCTTTCTGTCTCGCTCCATCACTTGTCTTTTCTTCTTGGTGTTTCTGCAGTTTTGATGTTGCCACTGGCCCTCACCTTTCTATTTCCAGTTTTTCCCTTTATCCAGCTTCCCTTTTGTGGTGTCTTTCTTTCCTTCACCACTTCCTAATCCTCCTTTATGAATGCCATTCGCTCCTCAACCTCAAACTGTTTATCAGTAGGATCACCAGTGGTGTCTGAGGTTCCTGTTTTTCATCCCTCATTCTCTCTGGTCTCCGTACAGTCTGCATCTGGGGACCAGCTGCCACTTCTGGAATGTCTCCTCTGGTGGCTTTTGAGCACTTCTCTTTTGGCCGTGTTCCTCCTGCTGTGATCTTGCGGTGCTCTTCCTCCACTTCCACCCCTTAAATATTGAAGCTCCCAGAGTTGTCACATGGTCCTTGTGGACACGAGCACTCAATTACCCATGGTGCATTTCTAAATGTCCAGCAGCCACCCCACCACCCCAAAGAGCTCCAGTTCCCGCCCCCTCCTAAGGTCCCACCCAGTCTCTATATCATATCTCCCCATGGCCAACATGGAGCAGAAATTCTTTCCATCCACTATAGAGTCATTTCCTAGTTTCCCAAAATAGAAGCCTTGGTGTCTTCTTCGTATGGGGTCATCAGGAAACCTTGATGCTTTTATCTCCAAATTATTTAGTATAGCCTGCTAATTAGCCTCCCTTCCAGTCTGGCCACACTCTGTAATGTCTTCCACTCTGCTTCTAGAGTTACCACCGTTACAGTTTAGTCTGATTATATCACTCTCCTTACCGAAGGTCCCTGACTCTGCATTTGTCTTCCTTACAGGGCAAGAGCCATTCCCATTGACAGCCACCAGCAACTGTGTCCCCCATGCTTAGACACTCAAAAGTGTATTGAATGAATGAATCTGGTTCCAGCCTCGCTTATCAACTTTATCTCCCCTGACGTGCCCCTGTGCTGATGTGTACACAGCTCCTCACCATTCATCATGCATGTCCAGTGCTTTACTTCTGTTGTTTTTGGATTTTTCTTCCGTGTTCCCTATTAGATTTCAACTCACGCCTGTTTTCTCTTGGGCACCTTATAACTTTTCAGCTCTGACAAAAAAGTCCTGTCTTTTTCTTCACTTTCTTTCTTAAATTTAGTCAGCTCTCCTTATGTTTCTTCCTTTTCTGTCTTTATCCATTTCTGTTGTTATTTTTTGTATTTCTGATTCTAGGTGTTTCAATTCTCCAGGTGTTTGTGTGAGGATATTTAATTCAGTTTGGAGCGTTGCTAGAGTTTCCTTCTGCTTCCTGGTTTTCAGTGGGGAGAATGTTCAGCAGCTGTTTAGTTTGGTTCTGACACTGTTCTATTCCTAAGCATTTTAGCGGTGCTTTTCTTGGTTTAGGAGCTCTCATTTCTTTTTTTTTTTTTTTTTTAATGTTTTTTTAATTTATTTCTAGGAGACAGAGAGAGACAGCGCGAGCAGGGAGGGTCAGAGATAGAGGGAGTCACAGACTGAGACAGGCTCCAGGCTCTGAGCTGGCAGTCAGCACAGAGCCCGATGCGGGGCTGAACCCACGAACCGCGAGATCATGACCCAAGCGAAAGTCGGACGCTCAACCGACTAAGCCACCCAGGCGCCCCTAGGAGCTCTCATTTCTGTCAGAGGTGGTGGTGGATGGTGTGTGGCAGGATCCTTATTTGCTCTCTACTCCTTCTCTGCCATTGCACCTCTCCCTCTAGTTCCTTTTCTCCTAGAAGCAACACTTCTCTGAAGCCTGTGGTGTGTCTCACCTAGTCCTTTCCTTACAGGGAGCTGGTGCTGAGAACTCTCAGGTCTCAGGCCTGTGTGTGATATGTGGACATTTGGTGCAGGACTTCCCCTTTTGGGGGAGTGGTTTTGACTGGGCTTCCTCAAAGTCCTCTCTGTGCCCCTGATCTCCTTTACATAGTTGCTTCTCTTCACACTCACAAGTTTGCAGCAACAGAAGAAGCGCTTTAGGAAATTGGTATTTCCTTTGACACTTAGGGGTAATTTGAAGTGTGTGGTATTTGTGTCCCTAATCAGAACAACTGGCTTGGGTCTTGTGAGGAGAGTTGCCATCTTGTTGATCTTGTAGCCTTCTGGGAAGAAGGTGTAGAGAGATTGGGATCCATGTAGCCACCATGGTCCTCCAAACTGGAAAGCTCCTCAGGGAAAGTTACATTCCCCCACTTTTATTTATTTAATTTTTTAAAAATGTTTGTTTATTTTTGAGAGAAAGCAAGCAAGCCGGGGAGTTCCAGAGAGAGAGGGGGGGATGTAGGATCCGAAGTGGGCTCCATGCCGACAGTAGGGAGCCTGATGTGGGGCTTGAACTTGCAAACCCAACTGAAAGATCCTGACCTGAGCCGAAGTAGAAAGTTCAACCCACTGAACCACCTTGGCGCCCTCCCTCCTACTCTTAGGGGAGAAAACTGAGACTCAGAAAAATCTAAGAAACTTGGACAAGATTGCACAGATGCCAAGAACCAGGATTTAAGGGGAATTTCTTCTTTTGCTTACATCAGAGGAAGTTTAATCTGCTATTATAAAGTTTATTTATTTTTTAGCAGAGAGACGATATAAACTTTCTTGATAGATTTTTAAAATCCTGTGGGAAGTAAAGGTCCTCTGAAAATATTTAATGTTTCTTTCAAAGAAATTTCAGGTTTGGTGGTAGCTGTGATGGTATGTAAATATGTACAGACTGGAAGCCACTTGGAAGCCACAAGTTTGTGTGGGTTTATCTTTCTACAATGAAATGAAATTTTCCCCGATTGTTTCTTGGTGCATAGAATGTTATCTATTTTGTAACTGTGATGTTGGTAGTTTTGGGCTTAGAAAAGCACGGCCACTGGTGGGGAACAGTTCTGTTTCATTATGGAAGGATCAGTTAACACCACTCTCCATGGGTGCAGCAGTGACAGGTGCCTTTTACTGTGAGGCGACGATGGAGACATTTGTATCAAGACTTCAGTCTTAGGGTTTGTCATGAGCATTTCGTTTGGAGATTTGAGGACGAAAAGCATCAGGTATTTTGGAGGGAGAAATGAGAGTTCTCTGCTTTGTTTCCTTTTCTGTCTATACAATTAACATTTATGCATGCTGATATTTTGGGAAAAAAAGTACAAAGAAAGAAAATCATCCAAAATCTCATTATCTAGAATCAATTGTTATTGATTTTCTGGTATTGTTTGCTCTGCTGATTTTTTTTTCTATTGTATATTGTGCATACTAGTTTGTAACCTACTTTCTTGGCGTGCCAGTAAAACGTGAACATTTTTCCAATAAATTGTCTGTGGCATAACGTTTATTGCTATAAATTTTTCTTTACATAGATGTGCCATACTGTACCTAATCAGTCCACTATTATTGATTTAGGTTGCTTGAGGTCATTTTTGCTTTTATAGCATTACAGTGGATGAATATTCTTACAAATATATCCTTGTACATAGATATGTAAGGAGTTACTCTCTTTTTTAAGATTGATTACCATTTTTCTGCTTGGAGAAATAGAATAAAATATACAGACTCTTTTTATGTCTATTTACTTTCCTTTAACTTTTCATCTTTGTTTTGTGGTTAAGAAACTCTCTACAGGCTCATTCCTTGACCCCTCTGCTTTCCTCCTTAAGAGTTCACTTCTCCATCACATTACTCTATTTTCTGTAACTCTGGGTACCGTGTGTATGCTGATGATACCCAGATACTGACCTTTTTAGTCAATTTATAAGTAAATCTCCAGCTGCTATTATAAAGTCTGTAATGAGGTATTTGATTCATAATCTCATAGCAGCACCGAACATTTATCATCCCTCCTACTCTCCCAGCAGGAGAGAGTTGTGAGCTGCAGAGCTGAGCTATCTAACTGTCTACTGGACATCTTGCCTGAGGTCACTGGTAAGACATTTCAAACTTCCAGTGCAAAAACAAAACAAAACAAAAAAACAAAAACAAAAAGCAAGCCCTAGCTGCTAAGTTTTTGTTTGTTTGTTTGTTTTTACATTACTGTGTGCCAGGAATCATGCCAAGTGTTTTTTTTTTTTTTTAATTTTTTTAATGTTTTATTTATTTTTAGGAGAGAGAGAGACAGCGTGAGCAGGGGAGGGTCAGAGAGAGGGAGTCACAGGCTGAAACAGGCTCCAGGCTCTGAGCTGTCAGTCAGCACAGAGCCCGACGCGGGGCTTGAACCCACGAACCGCGAGATCATGACCCAAGCGAAAGTCGGATGCTTAACCGACTAAGCCACCCAGGCGCCCCTCATGCCAAGTGTTTTAAATGCATTTGCCCTTTTTATCATCACAAGAGCCACATAGGTTTGCCTTAATTTTCATTATACAGGTGATGGAAACAGCATAGAAGCTTAATAGAAGCTGGTAAATCTTACTGTGCTCGTTCATTATGGGTAAGCTGTGTGGTTTATGAAATGAAATTCTTGATGCTTTACCCTACAAGGTCTTCCCAAAGTGTTTCTTATCTTGGTAAATGGTGCACTGTCTACCCAGGAGCCCGTACCAGAAAATTGGGAGACATCCTTGGTACCTCTTCCTCCTTTATTTGTCAGTATCTCCTGTTGATCCTGTTTTCCAAATATAGCTTGAATCATGTCACTGTCCTGCACACTACTGTGTGCCCACCCCACCCCTGCCAAACCAGGCCACTGGCACCTCCTTCCTCAACCCTTTCCTAACCCTACTTCTTTTTTTTTTTTTTTTTTTTTTTATTTCTAGGAGAGAGAGAGACAGCGTGAGCAGGGGAGGGTCAGAGAGAGAGGGAGACACAGACTCTGAAAAAGGCTCCAGGCTCTGAGCTGACTGTCAGCACAGAGCCCAATGCGGGGCTCGAACCCACGAACCGCAAGATCATGACCTAAGCGAAAGTTGGACGCTTAACCGACTAAGCCACTCAGGCGCCCCTCCTAACCCTACTTCTATTCCTGCCCCTTGTACTAGTCCTCATGCACAGGCGCGTCTTTTATTATTTTATTTTATTTTTTATGTTTAGTTTTTGAGAGAGAGAGAACAAGCAAGTAGGGGTAGGGAGGGGGAGAGAGGGAGAGGGAGAGAGAGAATCCCAAGCAGGCTCCGTGCTGTCAGTGTATAGCCCCACATGGGGCTCGAGCTTGTGAACTGTGGGATCATGACCTGAGCCAAAACCAAGAGTTGTATACTTAATAGACTGAGCCACCCAGGCATCCCCAGGGTGGTCTTTTAAATATACAGATCTAATCCTTCACTGCTCTGTGAATAGCCTCCCGTTATACTTAAAATGAACAAAACCCCCTGCTTTGACTTAGAAGGCCACATCTTCTCTTCCCAGCCTTACTCTCACCTCCCTTGACTAGGCCACAATTTCTCTCCCTTGGGGTGCCAGCACCTGCTCTTCCTTCTGCCTGAAATCCACCTCAGCTCCATTCTTCACCTGAAGGACTCCTACTCCTGGTTTCATTTTATTTTTACTTTTATTTTTTTAATATTTTTATTTCTGAGAGAGAGAGAGAGAGCATGAGCAGGGGAGAGGGGAGCAGTCAGAGAGAGAGGGAGACACAGAATCTGAAACAGGCTCCAGGCTCTGAGCTAGCTGTCAGCACAGAGCCCAACGCGGGGCCCGAACCCACAAACCGTGAGGTCACGACCTGAGCTGAAGTCGGACGCTTAACTGACTGAGCCACCCAGGCGCCCCACTCCTGATTTCATTTTAAATGTTACTTCTGCAGAACAGCAGCTTTCTCAGATCCTGAATGAGGATTCCCTTTATATTTGCAGACTCCTGCTCTTCACCCTCATGGTGCTGAACACAATGTATAGACTCATAGCCTTAGAATGACACTCATTTATAATATAAGCTGACACTCTGTGGGATTATTTATCTGATAACTGCCCCCCATTCCTCCCCATCCCCTCACCTGTCAATGCCTGTGGAATATTGCATTTGTGTCTCTTTTTTTACCCTTGAAACTCAACCCTAAGCACAATCCTTGGCACATAGTAGGCATTCATCAAATATTAGAATTTAAAAAGGCATAAACATATTGAGCTCTGGCTGCACCTGGAAGTGAAATGAGCTGGGATGTCTCTCTCCTGTCCAGAGGTGTGGGTTTCTAGTAGGGAGCAGATGATGGAAGAGTAAGATTCAAAGGATGGAAGAAAGAACCAGTGTTTTGCTTCTATACCAGTGGAGGAACCCATTGTGATTCCTAAGAGGGGTTAAAGGATTGAATTAGTCCCAGTTCTTAAAGTTTCTATTTGTGAAGCCATCTACTCTGTCAATATTGTGTAGTCAAACTTAGCAACAGTTACTATGAGTTTTTTTTTCCTTCACGCTCCTCTCAACTAGAGGAATATCTCTGTTTAATTTTCTACGGCATAAAATTTCATTAACTGTGAGTGCGCCGCTTCTGCTTACAAGGGCTTTCCATGGAGCAGAAAGGAGATTACAAGGGGCCCTTCATGCCTGATTACTGCAGAGGAGGCGATATTCAGCAAGAGCCTCTCAGAGGCCATAATATGTCATTCTGGCAATCTGTCCTCCAAGGCATCTACGTAGGGCTCTTTTCAGGCTCAGAGTCGTTTCGGTTTTGAAGGCAGTTGTCCTTTATAAATTTTTTTTTTTTAATGTTTTTATTTATTTCTAGGAGAGAGAGAGAGACAGTGTGAGCAGGGGAGGGTCAGAGAGAGAGGGAGTCACAAGCTGAAACAGGCTCCAGGCTCTGAGCTGGCAGTCAGCACAGAGCCCGACGCGGGGCTCGAACCCACGAACCGCGAGATCATGACCCAAGCGAAAGTCGGACACTTAACCGACTAAGCCACCCAGGTGCCCCAAAGGCAGTTGTCCTTTCTGATCACACACCCTTCCTGCCTTAAAGCAGTGAAGTCACAGAAGAGCTCTGTTGATTTAAATTCTGAATTCCTACAACAGCGACAATACCTTCATAGGCGCTGGCACCAAATGGAGACAATTTCTGTGTTGCTGCCCTACTGCATTTTCCTCATTACACCACAAACAATGTTGGCAGCAACCATCCTGTGCGCGTGCCTGTCGTCGTGTAGTTTCATGTTGTGAAATGCTGGACTCGGAGCGGAAAGTCATGTGCTTTCTCATATGGCCATGCTTGTGGGTTTCTCCTTCGGATCCTCAAGAATGTGTGAGGCTGAAGAACAGAGTCCTATTGGAACTACTCTTGGCCGTATGAGCTCCTACACCAAAAGTGCTCCCTGGGTACTGTGAGAATGCAAGGGATTAGCAGAGATTGGCAAACTCTGTAAAGGGCCAGGTAGTAAATATTTGGGGGCTCATGAACCATATGGTCTGTCACCAACTACTCAACTCTGCTGTTATGGTGTGAAAGCACCCATAAACAGTACATAAATAAATGGGCAAAGCTGTAGTCCCACAAAACTTTTCTTACAAAATAAGCAGAGTGCACGATTTGGCCCATGGGCCACAGTTTGCCAGTGTAATTAGCAGAATTACCCAAACCAAAACATTTAAAGCAGGGAAGATGATTCGGGCGAAACAAAAAATGGAAGAGTTTTGTTCTCATATGGTCAGTGGTTTTTGTTAAACACAGAGGACTAAGTTAAATACCATCTATAATCACAGGAACATGGGTTACTTGAAGCCATTTGAATGGAATCGAATTCAGATATACAGAAGGACATAAGTCTTATCCCATTTCTTACAATAAATGTTAATACTTCTAGGTTGTCTTTGGTCAGCATGAATTAGAGGTCTGCTGTTCCCTCCTTGATAAGATCATGACACAACTCCATCTTAGAATAGTTTTGGATATTCTGCTAAAGTAATACGACCTTTTGGTAAGCAATAAATTAGGGATCACCACATGTGATAATGGGCCCTGGAGTGGTCAGTATGAGGGACCACTAGTTTCTACAACCTTGAACATCTCTGAGAGAGTGGACTGTGGACAGAATCAATAGAAGGTGGCAAATATTGGTGAACATTCAGGCCACTGCACAGGACAAATTGTCACTATTGCTGAGTTTTGAGAATATAGGTTCAGGAAATGCTTTTGTTTTTTTCTTTTTTTTTTTTAATGCTTATTTATTTTTGAGAGAGAGCAGGTGGGGAAGGGGCAGAGAGAGAGGGAGACACAGAATCCGAAGCAGGCTCCAGTCTCTGAGCTGTCAGCACAGAGCCTGACATAGGGCTCAAACTCATGAACTGCGAGATCCTGACCTGAGCTGACGTCAGGGGCTTAACTGACTGAAGCACCCAGGTGCCCTTCAGGAAATGGTTTTGAAAGACAATTACAAGTGGATGACAGGGGCGCCAGGGTGGCTTAGTGGGTTAAGCGTCCGACTTTCACTTAGGTCATGATCTCGTGGTTCATGAGTTCGAGCCCCGCATCGGGCTCTGTGCTGACTGCCAGAGAGCCTCCCTCTCTCTCTGACCCTCCCCTGCTCACGCTGTCTCTCTTTCTCTGTCTCCTAGAAATAAATAAAATATTAAAAACAAACAAACAGGGGCGCCTGGGTGGCTTAGTCGGTTAAGCGTCCGACTTTCGCTTGGGTCGTGATCTCACGGTTCGTGGGTTCGAGCCCCGCGTCGGGCTCTGTGCTGACTGCCAGCTCAGAGCCTGGAGCCTGTTTCAGTCTGTGACTCCCTCTCTCTCTGACCCTCCCCTGTTCACGCTGTCTTCCTCTCTCCTAGAAATAAATAAAACATTAAAAAAACAAACAAACAAACAAACAAAAAAAACAAGTGGATGACAAATTGTGTTGGTTGGGATTTTTTATTTTGTTTTGTTTTGTGTTTTGGTGAGGAAACTTCTTCCAGGAGACATGAGAATTTCAGATGATTAACTTTGATACAGGTGAAGGTTTGTTAATAAGTCAGTAGTTTTATGGAATTTTAGATCTAGTTCAACAACCCTTTACTCTTCACAGTTGCAGAAAGGGAGGTTATCCCAATAATGTCATCCTAGTTATTCTCATAGTTTGCTGCATTAGCTACATGCTGTATGTTCTAAAGGGATAAATTCAGAGCCAGCAAATCAAAAGTGCCTATAACATTTAGTATGTCCTTTATGCGCATGTCGATTTTACTCAGCATCATGGTGGAGGTGGGGCTGCGAGTTGCCATATTTAGTAAATAAAAATATAGGACGCCAAATTAAATTTGGATTTCAGTTAAACACAGAATGGGTTTTTTAGTATAAAAGTTTATTATAAAAATTCAGTATTTTTTGAGACGTATTTATACTAAAAGATTTCATATTTATTCAACCTTCAGATTTAACTGGATGGTCCTGTATTTTATTTTGAACCATCCGGGGTCAATATAAACTGGGGGGAAATATAAACTCAGAGCCTAAGTTTAATGGTGAAGGTTTTACAAACAGGGTGCTAGCTGGGATGGGAGTTTTAGCTTGAAGCCTTGATTCTTCTGGAAATGACCAGTACTTTTGCTACAGTGTGTACCATAGCAAAGCAATAAGAAATGGGCAGTTTCAATCATATTTTTGTTTAGTACTTTCATAAACACCAGCTCAGATGGTGTTCTTGGGCCATCCTGAAACCCAGCAGTTGGCAGGGTCAGCCAGCACTTTTTAGAGAAGTCATGTGGAAAAAAACAGATGTGGCGTTTGAGGCTGCCTGAGGAGGAGTGCACCAGGTCACTTCATACAGAGTGGAAAGGCCAGGCTGGAGAATGGACATGAAAGGAGCATGTTCACCTAAACAGGGACTTGAAAGATGTTGGAACACTGAAAGTAGGCACCTGGTACATGTATCTATCATTTGAAGATAAGATTAATGCAAAAGAATGTATCTAAGTGACTTTCTGATAAAGTGTATTTTTTTGAATTGGAATGTGCTGTTAAAACATCACTGTAGTGGGGCGCCTGGGTGGCTTAGTCGGTTAAGCGTCCGACTTTCGCTTAGGTCATGATCTCGCAGTTCGTGGGTTCGAGCCCCGCGTCGGGCTCTGTGCTGACAGCCAGCTCAGAGCCTGGAGCCTGTTTCAGTCTGTGACTCCTCTCTCTCTGACCCTCCCTTGCTCACGCTGTCTCTCTCTCTCTCTCCTAGAAATAAAAAAAAAAAAAAAACCTCACTGTGGTGTCCTCATTTACTTTGAAACTTGAACCAGCAACAGCACACCAGGCCAACCCCTTAATGTTTTCAGGGTACGTGCTGACTCTTGGGGACTAGACTGGGACATTAGAATAGAATTATGCCACTTCTCTGTCTCTGTCTCTCTGTGTCTATCTCTCTGTCTCTTTTTCTCTCTGTCTCTCTTTCCCAGTACAGGTTGTATTTTGTGATAGTTGTAACTGACTCAGGTTGGCTTAACAGACAAGTTAATAAAATAAAATAAAGGAATGGTCCATATGTCACTGGGCTTCATTGAGTTGAATAGTTACGTGCCTTAACATTGGAGAGCCATATGTTTAGAAGTCCAGCTTTCTAATTTCTTTTTTTTTTTTTAATATTTTTATTTTTTTATTTCTAGGATAGAGAGAGACAGCGTGAACAGGGGAGGGTCAGAGAGAGAGGGAGACACAGACTCTGAAACTGGCAGTCAGTACAGAGCCTGACGCGGGGCTCGAACCCACGAACCGCGAGATCATGACCTAAGCGAAAGTCGGACGCTTAACCGACTAAGCCACCCAGGCGCCCCAAGCAGCTTTCTAATTTCTAAGTACCACTAGATTCACACTGAGCATGTATTGTTTCTTATCCCTAATGTTGCGATTTTATATGAGCTCGTGAACATTATTTTGGATGATCAGGCTTCAGTGAGTTTTATAACGGTTGAACCTCAATTTTAAACATGTAAATTATCTATATTGTTTAAGTTCCTAAACCAGCTTCCTTCTGGAATGTGCTTTTAGGCATCTTCTCTCAGCCATCATGTTGATGTTTGTACAAGACACTCAAACTTTTTCCGAAGGCATAAATTTTTGCATTACTGGGAGTTATGTTAAATAAATATTATCATAAGTATAAATAACATTTATGTTATCCATCCTTTTGATTTATCAGCTCTATTACTATTTTTTCAAGCAGGAATTATTATTTTTTTAAAGTTTGATTTATTCAAGTGACCTCTCCACCCAGCATGGGGTTTGAACTCACAACCCTGAGATCAAGAGTTGCATCCTCCACCAACTGAGCCAGCCAGGTGCCCCAAGCAAGAATTATTCAGAAATGAATAGATATATCTCATGTTTCTGTCAAAAGAAAAATATTAATGATGTCAAACATTCTAGAATGGATTGTAGTCTGTTAGTAATTACAAATCTTCATTATTATTTTGTTATATTTATGTATTACTTCACAGCTTAGGAAAGCTACTTTTATTTCCATTGACTCATGTGATACTTGGCAATAACCCAGAGTTATTTTGAGTGAGGTGTACAAGGATCATCATCTTTAGTTTATAGATAAATAAAATGAGGTTCAGAAAGGTTGAGATTTGTCAAGCACCCAATAGCTATTAAGTAGTGGAGAGGGGATTAAAGCTCTAGACTTTTTAAAAAGACCATTAGCATGGACAATTTTAAACATATACAAAGTAAACAGATTAGTATGGTGAACCCCCAACTACCCATCCTCCAATCTCAATAGTTATTAGTATTCTGCCATCTTAAGTCATCTCTACCTTCACTAGCTCTTACCCCCATATGATGATGATGATAGTTTTTATAGTTTTTTAGAGTTTACATACATTGGAAAGCACTAATCTTGGCTGTATAGTCTTTTTTTAAGAAAAATTTTTTAATGTTTTATTTATTTCTAGGAGAGAGAGAGACAACGCGAGCAGGGGAGGGTCAGAGAGAGAGGGAGACACAGAACTTGAAGCAGGCTCCAGGCTCTGAGCCGGCAGTCAGCACAGAGCCCGACGCAGGGCTCAAACCCACGAACAGCGAGATCATGACCTAAGCAAAAGTCGGACGCTTAACCGACTAAGCCACCCAGGCGCCCCTTGGCTGTATAGTTTTAACAAATGGGTTTACCTATGTTGACCTGCACCTCATAAAGACAATTCCATCTTCCCAGAAAGTTCTCTCATGCCCCTTCTTAGTCAGCTCCTCAACCTCCCTAGGTAACCACTGTTCTGTTTTTTCCCCACCAGAGATTAGTTTTGCTTGTTCTTGAGCTAGGAGTAGAATCACTCAGTATATACTCCTTTGCATCTGGCTTCTTTCCTTCAGCATCATGGCTGTGAAGCTCTAGTCTTTTGACCCAGAGTTAAGTACTTTGTTCATATTGAAGTTATATTCCTATCTCATCACTACAGAAAGATGATTCCCTGAATAATACCCTGAGAAAACCCAGGTCCTGGCCTCATTTCATCTTTGCTTAAGCTCACATAGAGAGATGAACAGTTTTTCTTTATGAATGAAGGGTCCGTCATTCCCTCCAGCGAGAGCAGATTCTGTTTGGAAGGTTGGTGGTGGAGGAGGTGCTGTACAGTGAAATAATTTGCCTATAGCTAGCCAAGTCATTTGCTTATACAGAATGCTTCCCCACCTCCTAAATCCCCTCCCCACCAATTTCCCCGATGTATCTGCCTATATATTTTTGGAGGCCTCTTGATCAAATTCCATTTGTGCTTGTGCTGATTTTTTAAGGTCAAGTACTGACAGTTGTAAGATTCAGAAAGCTATTTACCTGTCTTGTCATTTTTAATGGGATTACTTAATGGTTTAGTTTTGCTAATTAAGTAGAAGAGGAATGATCAAAATAGTGGTTAAATTACTGTACCCAGAACTTGAATTTCATTTCATTTAAAAGAAGTCAGTGAGGACTCAGCAGTAGAATTAGATCCAAATGTGTTTTTCTTCTGTAGGGAATTTTTTTTTTTAATTCTTTAACTCAATTATCTCTATTTTTGGTTACAGAAGAACAACATAGACCCAAAAAAATAAAAGCAGAATTACCCTTCCCTGTCACTTTTAGGGGATGTATGTGTAAGAATTTGTCAAGGAAAGGCTCATAAGTAGAGCGGTGAACCCAAGGATGAACTCTTTACAGGTGCTTCTGGCTCCTTTGGCAAACAAGCAGTTTCTTTCCCAAAGAAAGTTTATACACTGACATTGCTGAATTACTTGTAGTTTATTTAACTAATTGGAAAGAAGACAGTCTGAAGGGTAAACTTAACTTTGACTTTATTCTATTTGCTGTTGTGTTAAGCTGTACTAAGTCAACAATGGGTGATTTATTTCCCCATGAAACCTTTGAAGGATGTGGCTGGTGACCATAGTATTGAGGACCGTTGCTGAGATCCCATTCGCTCATTAGGAGGTGCCACATGGTGATCTTCTAATTCTAACATTCTTCTTCAGTTTTTAGCTGGAATGCTTCCATAAAGAGAAACTCTTCTGTATCAAAGTCTCACTTATCCTGAGGAGCAAGCATGTAATAGAAAAGCAAGAAAAATGCTGATTCTTTCCCTTTACCAGTTTCAAAATGAGTTGGTTAACTGGCTTCCTCTAAGAGTGACCAATAATTTTTTTAATGAATTTATGAATTTAAACATATTTTATATGTTTCGGTCAATTTGCAATCATTATTCTGTTAATGATCAAGTTGCCAGTTGTTGGCTCTGGGAGCTTCTTCTAATTGGCTTCTGAGCTCTGTGTATAATATGTATGTACTTGTGTATGTATGCATGTATGTATGTATGTATGTATACATGTATTAACCATCCACTTATCTATATTTTTGTTTATTTATTTAAATGTCTTTGAGGGTCTCCTGGGTGGCTCAGTCAGTTGAGTGCCTAACTCTTGATTTCGGCTCAGGTCATGATCTCAGTTTTGGGGATCAACCACCATGTCGGGCTCTGTGTTAACGGTGGAGCCTGCATGGGATTCTCTCTCCCCTCTCTCTCTGTCCTTCCCCACTTGTGCATGTTCTCTCTCTCAAATAAATAAATAAACATTAAAAATAAATAGAATAGAATAAAATGTCTTTGCTAGACAAGATGTTCTGGGCTCATTGTACTTTTTGTTCTCAGACCTTGTTTTGGCTCTTTCTCTAAGGAGATCCAGCTCCTTTTGATGGAGTAGTATTTCAAGACACAGTATGAACTCTAGGGGTGGTGATTGCTGCTGGCTAGTCATTAATTCTAGGTCCTTTCAGAGGATAAAGTTAGGAAATTAAGCAAATAGTTTCATGAGTTCAGACTGATACTTCCAATTCAAATTGAAGATTACTAAAAAATGATGATTGTTTGGAAGAATATGGAGCAAGTAATCAAGGACTGTAGAATAATGAAGGGGCTAAGGAAATAATTATAAAATCACAGAAAGTAGAACTGCAAAGGGATCTTGAAATACATGATTTGTTTTTCTGCCTACTTCTTTGCCCTTTTCATAAAAGCTACATTTGAACGTATCTAAGTAGAGAAAAGGTTCAAGAAGGTGAAGCTCAAATATTAGTCACTGGCTTCAGCTGTACAGGAAATGACTGGATGCCTTGATGTGAAGTGATTTATGTGAAGTGAGGAGATCAGAAAACAGATTATGGCAGTTCAAATGGAAAGCTTTCTATTGAACAAATTTCAGCTTCGGCTGACCCTCCTTCAATTGTTTTCTCACTTTGAACTTCTTGGAAAAGAACTTTTATCTTTAGAAATGAGATATTTGGTGTGTGAAAACAAGGCAAAATTCACTGCCAACCAAGCCCCCCATACCCATGGTGGTTTTGATTTTCCTTTATAGTTAAGAGAGCCCTGTGTATCATTTTTGTCAGATTTCTTCTACTGTTCTTAACTTCATTGTTGTTGTTATTTGTGAGGCAGTAGGTAAGACATAGTGTTTCATATTATACAGGGTGTAGGCCAGAGGCCCAGACTTCAGTGTCCACTGGTGAGTCTGGAAGTTCATGTACATGTTCAAGATCTAAAGCAAAATAGTACAGGTATGCAGGTTATTCTCATAATTAGAGATGCAAACAGGAATTATTTTACTTACTCCAGAGGGAGATTCAGAATTCAATGCAGAGATAAAATTTTGTTCTTTGCAAGAAAAACTCTGCTTATAAAGGTTTAAAATGGGCCAGTCTCAAAGAATGTCTGTTTCCAAATTGAATATCTACAATAAATGAAGTAAATGTGTTAACTATACCCAGTTGTTTTAGTATTAATTTTCTTAAATGCTTGTTGCAAAAAGGAGTTGTTTTTGATGGGCGGAAAATACTAAGTCACTAGCTTTTAAGGTTAGTATCGAGCATGTTAGCGAAACTCTATTTCAATATTATTATTTCAGAATCTGTCTCCAAGGAAGGCATTTCATGAATCAAGATACATAAATTAAGTGTCATTTATGTTTATTTTAAACATAATATTCATTTTTAAAGAGCAAATGATAATATTTTGAAACAGGCATCAGTGAAATGCAATATTACAATGACAAGTTTCCTTTTGATATTTTAACAGAAAATAGCTTAATAGTCTCCCTCTCTAGGACTGTATGTTCCAATGGACTAACAGTGGAAGAGGCTGGCCTTCATTAAAATTAAAAACACCCCAGAAGGGTGCCTGGTTGGCTCAGCTGGTTAAGTGTTTGACTCTTGATCTTGGCTTACGTCATGATCTTGTGGTCATGAGATCATGATTTCAAGCCGCATGTCGGGCTCTGCAGTGACAGTGCAAAGACTGCTTGGGATTCTCTCTCTCTGCCCCTCCTCTGGTCTCTCTCACTTACTCTCAAAATAAATAAATAAACTTAATATAAAACAAACTTTTACTCTGTGAAAGACAGTGCCAAGAAAATGAGAAGGCAAGCCACAGATTAGAAGAAGATTTGTAAAAGACATATCTGATAATGAGCTGTTACCAAAATATACAAAGAATTCTTAAAAGCCAACAGTTAAAAAAACACCAAACAACCTGATTAAAAAATGGACCAAAGACCTTAACAGACACCTCACCTAAAAAGTGATTTGGGGGGCGCCTGGGTGGCTTAGTCGGTTAAGCGTCCGACTTTTGCTTAGGACATGATCTCGCGGTTCGTGGGTTCGAGCCCCGTGTCGGGCTCTGTGCTGACTGCCAGCTCAGAGCCTGGAGCCTGTTTCAGAGTCTGTATCTCCCTCTCTCTCTGACCCTCCCCTGCTCACATGTCTCTCTCTCTCCTAGAAATAAAAATATTTTAAAAAAAGTGATTTGGGTGGTAAATAAGCATAGGAAAAGATGCTCCACATCACATGTCATCAGGGGAATGCAAATGGATGAGATACCACTGCACTCCTATTAGAATGGACAAAATCCAGAACACTGATAATACCAAATGCTGGTGAGGGTATGGAATAACAGGAACTTTCATTTGTTGCTGGTGGGAATGCAAAATGATATCAGCTACTTTGGAAGAAAGATTGACGTGTTTTTCACAAAGCTAAACATACTCTTACTCTGTGGTCTGCAGCCACACTCCTTGGTACTTACCCAAAGGAGTTGAAAACTTACATCTACCCAAAAACCTATACAGGGATGTTTATAGAAGCTTCATTCATAATTATTAAAACTTGTAAGCAACCAAAATGCCCTTCAGTTAGTGAATGTTTCCATGGAATATTATCCAGCACTAAAAAGAAATGAGCTATCAAGTCATGAAAAGACATGGAGGAGGCTTCAATGCACATTACTAAGTGAAAGAAGCCATTGTGAAAAGGCAACATACTGTACAATTCCAACTATATGACATTCTGGGAAAAGGCAAAACTATGGAGACAGTGAAAAGATTAATAGTTTGATGATGGCTTGGAGTGGCTGGACGGGGAAGGGATGAACAGATGGACACAGAGGATTTTTAGGGCAGTGAACATACTCTCCAAGTTACTATAATGGTAGATGTCATTATACATTTGTCCAAAGCCAAAAAACATATAACAAAAAGAGCTAGCTATAACTTAAACTATGGGTTTTGGGTGATTATGATGTGTCATTGTAGGTCCATCAATTGTAGCAAATATACAAGTCTGGTGAGGAATATTGATAACAAGGAAAGCTGTACCTGTGTGGCTGCAGGGGGCATATGGGAAATCTCTGTACTTCCTCTTCAATTTTTCTGTGAACCTAAAACTGCTCTAAAAAATAAAATCTTAATTTTAAAAAGTTCTGGAGGGGAAACGTGGTAGGAAAGAATGGAATTACTGGGTTTCTGTATTTCTCAGTGTTTCTTAGAATTCATAAATTGGGAAATATGGAATAGAGGTAAAGACTCCGAACTGAAATTCAGAGTTGGAGAAAGTATGTCCCGGTCCCATTTATATCTCACCATACCCAGCACCTGATACTGTATTAGTTCTTGTCTTATCAGCAGTTCCAGACTCAGTCTTTTATAGATGTAGTTGCAAGTTTATAATGGAAATGGAACATGTGTTAGTGGGATCCTGGACAAAAGTACATGTAGAATAGACTGTCAGAACTGGAAGGATCTTTGTGATCATTTGGTAGCCTATCATCCTCAATTTATAACTAAAGAGACCAAGTCCCAGCGATGCCTCCCAGTGACTTGCACAATGACACAATTCAGCAGGGATATGACTAGAAACCCAGACATCCAACTCTTGGTCTGTGCGTATTCAGCTGTCTTGGGATGCTTGGTGATTGTGCCTTTCACCCTATGACCACATGTCTTTCACACCTTAGTTAGGAATCCTAAGGGCTTGCAGAGATGCTCAGGTTATAGGCATATGCGTGTTTTACTTACGAGACACAGAAAGTTCTCAGTACCTTCCAAAATGATGATGAGTAATTTAAGCTTGACCTCAGGATATCCTTGAAGCCTCTGACATTGTAGCCTTTTGCCAAGAGCTTTTTCCTCTTGCTGGCTAGAGTCACACTAAGCCCATACTTAGAATAGAGGATAGGAGTTGTGGTCTGGGAATAGGAGGCTCAGGGAGCTGTCCAGGGTGGGGCCTTCTTTCATTATGACCCACACAGTTGGGTTGTACATGGGACACTATTCTAACATTGTTCTAAGTCATGAATGCCAGTTGCTTTGTTCCTTAAGGTCTTGCAGTTATTTTTGAGTTCCGGAAATTAACCAGGGGAAAGTAAAACCTACAAATATGATCGGGCGCCTGGGTAGCTCACTTGGTTAAGCATCCAGCTTCAGCTCAGGTCATGATCTCATGGTTTGTGAGATCGAGCCCCATGTGAGGCTGTGTGCTCACAGTGCAGAGCCTGCTTGGGATTCTCTGTCCTCTCCCTGTCCCTCCCCTACTTGCACATGCTCTCATATGCATGCTCTCTTTCTCAAAAATAAATAAATAAACATTAAAAAAACAGTTTTGGCTCAAAGTAATAAAGACCTATTTCACATGTGGATCTTTCCCATCAGTGCCACAGGAAATAGGACCAATTATAAGTAACTACTAAGCTGTGTGACTTTGAACTATATGAAGTATGAGGACACACAAACTTTCATGGTTTTCAACATGGCAATAATTGGACTTCCATGCAGGCAGTACCTGGCTCTGTGGTACATGTGAGCCCCTCACAATACTTACATCATCTCCAATGGGTCCCTGGGCCTTTAGGTAAGGAGTCACTGGTGCAGACCTCAAGGGGGTGTGAAATATCAAGAGTATTACCAGTGGGGTGCAGTGGTTTTTTTAAATATTTTACCTTTTTAGAGTTTTGTACTGATTGTTTCTATTTCAAGAGTGTGTGAATATGTGTGTATGTGTATAAAATGACTAAATATGATCCCCAAAGTTTACACAGAACAATTTAATTTCGTTCATGCTGTTTCAAGCTCTAGAACTGATTAATTCCCCTCCAGCTGTGTTAGAGGTCATTGAATCTTTCCTGGTGGCCTTGACTTGAAAGATTTAGCCCAGCTTTTAGAAGCGTGGCAACATTTTGGTGAGGAGTGTGAGCAAGTCAGCATGCTTTCCTTACCACTGGCCTCTATCTGACAAGACTGAAGCATGCATGCAATAGACTGATTTCCTCCCCAAATTCATACATTGAATTCCTACCCACTCCCCAAGATGACGGTATTAGGAGGTGGGGCCTTTGGGAGGTGATTACGTTCCTGAGGGTGCCATTGGGGTTTGTTTCTCTTTCTGGCCCATGGACAGCCACCTTCTCACTGTGTCCTCACATGGCTTCTCTGTGAGCTGGAGTTGGGGTGGGAAGGAAAAAGAGATTGATCTCTATCATTTCTTCTTCTTCTTATGAAATACCAGTCTTAATTTGATTAGGGTTCACCTTTTAACCTTAATCACTTCCCTAAAAGTTCTGTATCCAAATGTTAAGTGTTGGTACTTCAACATATGAATTATGTGGGGACATAATATAATACTGACCTATCACCACCTGGAGCATGTCTTCTGATGATTGTTCCCAGGACAATACCTCATGAATTATTACCATGGGTGGTTATCTCTGAGGAAGATAGAAAGAAAGCCCTGCAGCATTTGGGCTTCTCCCTGTGAATACTAGTGAAAGAACCAAACAGAAACAGGCTCTGTTAAAATCAGTATGCTCCATCACGGAAGCCACAGGCTTGTGGTTGATTAACTTGCTCTGTCTCTGAAGTGGGCAGAGCTCTTGGGAGGGGGCAGCTGGTGCTCAGTTGCTGGGATGGTGCAGGTCAGCAGGATATTCAACATGAAGTCTTAACAGGTGGAGAGAGTCTGAGACTTCCAGATGCAACACTCAGTCTTGTGACTTCAGGCCATAACAGGTAGTTTCAAGAATCACATGCGGCCTGCTATATGTAACCAGACCACAGAGAAGGAAATTATGAAACTGAAGTCATTCAAAGTTCTAAGGTCAGTGGTAACTGTTGATCAATGATAAGACTTACGCTTTTTCTGGCACTTTTATATTAGTGACCCTTCGAAAAGTTATATTTTAACTTTTATATTTTATAAAATATTATATTATAAAATATAAAAGTTATATTTTGGGGCTGAGGTGCCTGGGTGGCTCAGTCAGTTAAACATCTGACTTCTGATTTTGGCTCAGGTCATGATCTCACCATGGTCATGAGATCGAGCCCTGTCGTCAGGCTCTGGGTGGAGAGTGGAGCCCGCTTGGAATTCTCTGTCTCCCTCTTCCCCAATCCATATGTGCGTGTGCTGTTTCTCTCAAAATAAATAAATCAACATTAAATATACATACATACGGGGGAATATTTTCTGGGTATGTGGATACACATAGCATCAGCAGGACCATGAACACTGTGGGAAAAGGAAGCCAGAGAGGGGTGGCTCTTTTTGTTTCTGCCAGTGTAAAGTAAGACTTATCATTCTCTCCTTAATGACATGTCTATTAGATTACATCTATACTTTTCCCACTTTACCTCTTCCATATTCTTATTATAGAATTCTATAATAGAGTGAAATTACATAGGATGAATTTCCTTCTATTATCAGATGAAAGTGTTAATGCAAGAAAGAAAACTTAGTATAGCATAAACCACATCCTATACTTTACTAGTAGATAGAATTTATGTAAATATAAACTGTGTATTATCTGAAGTGTTTGATAGACTTTTCAGGCTTTATAGGTGGCAGAAAAAATTGAAAACCTGGAGAAAAGAGCATTGGTCAGGAAACCTGAGGCCAAGGGAAGTACTCGATGGATCAACAAGAAATTATTGAACATGTGTTGTGTGTAAGACTGACATTGGCATTTAAGGGCATAGAAAGATTTAAAACAACCAAGGAATTTATATTTCAAATTAAACCAGATATAAATATAAACAAAATATAAAATCATCAAGTAATTCAAAAAAGGACAAGTGAAATATCAGCATTCATTTTATTGCCAAATGAATAGTGGTGCCAATGAAGTGATTTTCTCTACTAGCATCCAAACTCCATGACATTGAGGACCATGTTCGTTATGCTTGTGATGTTTAGTATAGTGGCTTCATTAATCAATCAAGGTGAGGGAACACTTAACTTTCTAAAGTAAGGATGGTGTGTTTTGCTTGTTTGTTAATAAGGTATAACTTACGTACAGTAAAATAAGCAGATGTTAAGTGTAGGCTCAGTTAATTTTCTATATCTATATCAATGCACAAAACCACCTCCAGATAAAGATCTAAAACATTTCTAGCACGCTGGAAGGTTCTGTCACACATCTTACAGTCTGTACTGACCAGCTGTAAACCATCGTTCTGACTGGTGTCACTGCACTTTAATTCAGCCAGTCTTTGAACTTCATATAAAAGGAATTATACAGTGGTCCTCTTTGTGCTGAGATCCGTCCATGTTGTTGCTTGCTATTGGAAGCACCGGTAGTTCATTCCTGTTCATTTCTGTGCACAGTTCTCAGTGGATATTTGCATTATTTCAAGTTTGGTACCTGAACAGGGTCACATTTGTCTTTTGATGGACATAAGCACTCACCTCTCCTGAGCATATTATGCAGGAGTGAACTTGATGGGTCACAGAGTATTACTACGTTTGGCAGATATTGTCAAACATTTTTCCAAAGTGGTCCTACCGACTTACATTCCCACCAGCAATGTAAAAGAATTTAAATAGAGATTCTAAATTGTTTTGTAGGTTTCAGTAAAGTGCATTCAAAATGTATAAAAACCCTGGTCTTTACAATCCAGAGGAGGGAGACAGTGAGTTTTTCCCAGTGTTAGTATTGTTCATAGTTCCAGACTCTGAACTTTCAGAGCAAGAGCACAACATAGGCATTCAGACAGTATTCGAGTGGATTCTAAGGTAGGTCCATAGTTTAGGAAGGAACATGAATATGAGAGCAGAACATAGTGATAACCAATGATTGAATTATGACCGTTACAGATATCAAGGCTCCCAGCTTTACCCCTTGCCAGTTTCATGATATCATTCATTCTCCAATCCTAATTGAGAGTCTACTCCGTGCCAAGAACTCTTGTCCTGTCATTGCTGCTGAATAAAATTAAGGATGTCAGGCAAGACCCATAATAACACAGTGGCTGCTCTGGGATGGGTTGGTGACTGAAGCCTTCCTCCCCTCCCAGAGAAGGACAGGTTTGTGGACTACACCATGCCAAGGGGAGCCTGTGATAGGGTCTTGCAGCAGGGCTGGGGGTAGGCTCAGTTCAGGTCTGTACCAAGGAGGACAGGAATCAGGCAATGAGTGCTTTCTAAGAAATTCTTCTGTTTGGCTCTCTTATCAAGGAAGCTCTCTTATTTTCTTTTTTGTGGGGAAGGGGATGAATAGGAGGAACCACCAAGTATGACCAGGAGTAATTTGAGTCTGGAAATACATCCAGTGTGACTGTTGGATAAAGCTGTTTTATTATTAATTTTTTAATCTTTTAAAGACATTTTTAATGTTTATTTTTGAGAGAGAGAGGAAGAGACAGCATGAGTGGGGGAGGGGCAGAGAAAGAGGGAGACCCAGAATTCAAAGCAGGCCCCAGGCTCCACACTGTCAGCACAAAGCTGAATGCAAGGCTTGAACTCAAACCGCGATATCCTGACCTGAGCTGAAGTCAGATGCTTAACCGCTTAACGGACAGAGCCACCCAGGAGCCCCTGGGCAAAGCTGTTTTAAAAGCTAACATTGAGCACCTTCTACATTCTTCTTTACTCATCATTATAGCCATACGCAATGGGTACTCTTAGAGCTCCATTTCAGATAAAAACAAAACAAAAAACAAGGAACAGAGAGAAGACAAGCTAGAGAGTGGCAGAGTAGGAATTTGAATCTATATGCTTCCAGAGTCTGGGCCCTTAGCCGCTCACTGCATAACAACCACCTATTAGATAGGGTATTTTAAACTTTTAAATTCATAATTTTTATTTCTATAAGCCTCATAAAAGTTGGGTATTTGACAAGAACATCTCAATGATTTTTTGCATGTAATTTCTCCCTGGGATGGAGAACCTGTAGACTGAAGACAGTTTAACATAGGGAGGTGTAGAATAATCCAGAGATCTCAGTTTTTGAGAAGACTAATTCTAACCTAATATTAGTTGACATGTATCTCAAAATTTGTGAATTAGTAGCCAAGCATACTATTCAGTAATGTCTCTATGTTTTTGCATAAACTATGGTGTATGCCATGAGAACTAAAGAATAATTCTGAGGGTGGCTGGGTGGCTCTGTTGGTTAAGTGTCCAACTTCCACTCAGGTCATAATCTCATGTTTCATGGGTTTGAGTTCCCTTGTCGAGCTCTGTGCTGACAGCTCAGAGCCTGGAGCCTGCTTCGGATTCTGTGTTTCCTTCTCTCTCTACCCCTCCACTGCTCACACTCTGTCTCTCTCTTTCAAAAATCAACATTTAAAAAAAGAATAATTATGAAATCCAAAAATTAGAGAGTTAAAAAAAAATCCTTCACATTCAGTTATCACTTGAGGACCTGTCATGTGGTGTGTGCAGTTCTAGGTCCCGAATATGCATTGTCTGTAATCTCCAAAGCAACTTGAACTAGGTTTTATTAGATTCCAAACCCCCACTTTTCAGATGAGGAAATTGAGGGTCAGGTAAGCTGAATAAGCTGCCCCATTTCATAACTAGAAAATATCACCCCAGGGATTTGAACTAAGCCTGTTTGACTTTAAGACCCCACGCTCTTTCCATGATACCACAGGCTGCCACATGTGCCCAAAGGAAGCACTCAATTTCAAGGAAGTTGCCACTCTGTGATAACATGGTCTACCCTGCTTCCCCATCCTTTCTTTCTTTCTTTTTTTAATCAATCTATGGCATCAAATTAAATTTCCAGAAGAACAGTTTTGAATTGTAATGGATGGCATTGTTCACGGTCTTAACATTTTAAAATTTATCCTGATTTTACTGACAATACTATCTATCTAAATACAGGAAACTTTAGTCATAAGAATGCTAATAGGCCTGATTTAGTTGTCAGTTTTTTTGTGGTCTCATGAGCAAACAAGTAAGTTACTGTGGAAACCAAACAGAAACCTAGATGAATTGATACGGTAAGAGGCCTAAAAAATGGGGCAGCTTGAAATAATTCCATCAGAGTGGCATAGGGGATAAAAGAGAATGACTTGAAGAGAAATTAGGCCAGGGTTATTCATTTAAGCCATGTATATGGATTATACAAACCTTACATTTGTTTAGGGTCTATTTTATTATTTAAACCATTGTGTAATTTTTGATGATACCACTGATGATATTTACTTAATTTGTTAAAGTAAATGTTTACCTTTATTTTGACCTTGGTTTGCACGTGGTAGGTATATTTGTACCTAAAAAGAACATATGCAGTAGTTATTTTAAAGTCAAGTAAGATAAAACAGAGTCTCCTGCTATCTGCCCCAAGGATTCAGTTGCCATTCCAGTAATCCAAGAGACACCGGCAATGTGATATTGGAGACTCAATGTTCCAAATGTCATTGATATGAAAGCCATATCAGGTAGAGCACTCAACAGGAATTTCCCATTAGCGTGACTCTGCATCAGGCCATCCCTGTAAGTCTGTTCTTTCATGTGGGTTTAGGGCTTAGGTCACGTACTCTTTCAGGATTTGGGGCTTAGGAAAATTACTTATGTCTAGGAGTCTGTATTAGAACTCATTTATGTAACAGTTTGTAAACTGAGTAGGCAGAGAAATGTCATCTGTTAAAGAAGGACTACAGACAGGAGGCAGCTGTCCAGAGGTCTGGCGAGAACACACGGATCAGCACAGCCCTGCAGCCTCAGCCCAGAGCGAAGTCAGCCTCTCCTTTGTGATCCAATAAGCATTTGACCTAATGCCATCCAAGTGGCCCATTAGGGCTGGTGAACCTCTGCCCATGCAGTATCAGACAGCCAGGGCTTTGTTCAGGGGCTCCTTCATTAACTTTTCCCCCTTTTGGCATTTGTGGGTTCTGCTATATATCAGATTCTCTGATTTGCATTTTGGTCCTTGGATATTTTGAGTTTCAGGCATATTACATTGAAATTATCATTATATACCCAGGTCTTGAGAGCTCTTTAACCAAAGCCCAGAGGTGACCAGGGTTTTGAGTCTATAGTGGAAGAAACACAGAACTTGCTATCTTGTGATTTCTCTAACTTGAAAGTGCATTATCAGTCACATGGGTAGAAGGGAAGCTTTTAATGTACCGCTGTTAGTAGTTGTTGGCAAGTCACTGGATGTTAAGTGTACATGGTGGTTTCTTTGCCTAAGAAGTAGCATTAAAATTCTCATCTTTCAACTTCACGAGAAAACAAGGCTTGCTGCATATCTTTTAAACGGAAGCCTTTCTACAAAGCTTGTCTGAGTGTATGTTCCCGTCCATTTGGCTTCAATGATCAGTTACAAAGAGCTTCTTTAGCCAAAAGGGTGAGTGCCTGCCATGTGCAGATGTGCCATCGTACAGCTGGGCTTATGAAGATGAGCGAGGTGTGGATATTGCCCTCAAAGAACATCCAGTTTGGGGAAGAAAAGACACGTGTCTCAAGAACTCTGATCAAGATAGACTGAAGAAAGTCTGAGAGGTGCTGAACAAGGATTATGAAAGTTAAGAATCTGGAAAATTACTTCTAACTGAGCCATAGGAAATGACTCCATGTCACCCACACAGCGTTTAAAGGAAGGATGGGATTGAGATTTTACAGCTGTAAGGGGAAGACTGTTTCAGTTAGAGGAAACACACAGAGTGCGTTGTGTCTGGTCGGGGTGGGGGTGGGGGTGGGGGTTGCTAGGAGTTCTTTCTGGTTGAAGATCTCAAGAAGCCTGTCATGGAAGATAAAGTTGGATAGGTAGTTGGAATTGGGTCATGGAGGACATTTAATGCTAGGATAAGGAATTTGGACTTTTTTTCCTTAGTTTCAAATACTAACACAAGTGTGTTACTTTAAGGCGCAACTCTTACATATGATTATTAATAAAGAGTAAAGTAGTCCTTTTGGCAGTATGTGGGAAAATGCAAAAAATACTGTTACATAATTGCATATTTGTGGTATGGGTCAAAATGACTCTTTTTGGCTGAAAATTTTCCACAGAGGCAGTGCTAAATATATCACATAATCCTATAGCTAAGGTGGAAGCCAGCTATATCACTACAGCATGCCCTTGTTTTGATTCCTCTTTAGGTTCAATGATGTTAGGATCTATGTTTCACAGCCTTTTTTTTTTTTTTTTGGCAGGTAGGTGGTGCTAAAATGCCCAATAACCAGTTTCTCTGGCAAACAAACTGGTTTGTTTGAATTATGAGTCATTAAGCTCCTTTATCTTTTCTCCCAGTTTCCTACTTAGCATTTTCCCTTCATATTGGGTACTTTGTAAGCAGTGAGGTGGCTCATTGATTTGCTGCCCATAAAAGAGTAGCTCTGGTCTTTTTTCTATTCAGAGGAGTGATTTTAGTCTACCTGTGATGTGCCTTGGAAATATTCTGAGCTGGTATTTTTAGCTATTAGAGGCTAACAGGAAAAAAATCTGAATTTTATCAGATAGGATTGAAACACTTTTCAGTTGATAAAAACATTAGTGAAAAGGGCTATCTTTGTTAGTATTCTCTGGCTAATTAACTCTGTTGACTAAAGCTTGAGGCTTATATGGCAAGGTCATTTAGTTTTACTCTGTGATTATCTCTTGGAACCTCTAGTCCTGGCCATTGCCATTGATTTCAATAAATAATTATAATAATAGGCACTTGCATAGCTTTAAGTGCTATACATATAAATTTATTTAATTTTCAGAATAATCCTATACAGTAGGTACTGTTACTGTCTCCATCTATAATGGATCATGAAATTGAGAAGCTATGTGACTGACCCAGGGTCCCATTACTGGTAACTGAGCTGCGATTCAAACCTAGGCACTTGGACTCCAGGGTCTTTACTCTTGATTTTATTAAAATCCAAGGACACACAGTAAGCATGTCCCTAGACTTACGTAAACACAATATGTATCTAAACACTTAAGGCTATTTATTTTGTATAGTGTGAAGCTTTGAATTTAAGAAGTTTCAGACCAATGTTATGTATGATATACAGACACCAGAAATCTATTTAGCGTCTCTTTTGTCATCTGCACAAGCATAGTTGGACACTTGGGCAAGGCTTCATGAAAGTGACATTTGAGACCTGCCCCAAGACTTCAAGGATATTCAGTGTTCAGCAGGCAGAAAAGAGCACCTCAGGTAAAGGGAACAGCACGTGCAAAAGCTCAGAGGTGAGATGGCATTCAATGTGCATGTTTGGAGGAAAACAGGATGTCCAGTTTATCTAGAACAGGGTGGAAGACCAGCAGAGTGACTAAGATACAGTGTAAGGCTGCAGATCATACCCTGCTGAGGAATTGAAATTGTCCTCTCAGACGGTGACCTGTGTTTTGATCAAGAACTCACAAATCTTTATATCGTTTCAGAGGGTTCCCAGATGCTCTGATGCTCACTGGTAGGCCCATAGACCCCTTTCCCCCAAGTCATAGAGAACAGTTGAGAATCAGGAATGACTCGGTCAAATTTATGCTTTAAGAAAGATGACTCTGATGACAGAGAAAGCATGTGTGAGGGGAGAGTGGTAGGAAGCAGAGAAATCAAGAGGCAGATGCAAAGTCAAGGCCAGAGATTGTTGAGATGGCCAAAGAACGATGTCGGTGAAAGAAGGTAGGAAATAGAAGCGAGCAGACTTCGGGTGAGTTACATGGGAAGGTTGCGAATGAAGTGGTTAAAAGAAACTCTAGTTTCTAGCTTGGTTTAAGGATAGATAACAGAAGCTGGAGACAAGAAGAGGAAAGGCACAAGGGTAGAAGGTAAGAGGCTTGATTTTTAGACCCATTGAGTTTCAGGTGCCCGTGATACATTCCAGTGGAAACGTCCAACAGACAGATGGCGACGCAGTCTGGAAAAGAAGTCAGCCTTGGAGAGAGACTTAACCGTCTCCCTAGCAAATGGTAGGTTGAAGCTCTTGGAGTTAGGGTCACCCAGGGGGAGCCTAGAAGAAGACAAGGGCTCCTGAAGAGCAGCAGTAAGGCTGGCTGGGGAGAGGAGACTCGGGGGCCGCAGAAGCATCACAGCACTTGAGCACTTACCGTGCGCTGGGTCTGTTCTAAACCCTTCACCTGCCTTACCATGGTTAATCCTTTGCCACCTCCGTGAAAGAGCAGCATTTCACACATGCCCAAGGCACAGTGAGGTAAAGTAACTTGCACAAGGTCACAGAGTTAGTAAGTCGCATTCAATGCTGAATTAGTGGTTAGCATCATTAAACTGATGTAATTGATTGAGTTAAGATAGTTTTTGTCATAACATTTTTACAGATTTAAATATAGAGTGGTAAACTTCGATGACAGTATTTCCCTACTTTTCCTCTAGTTCTAGGAAGTAAATAGAGTGTGATCATCAGAATTCACGGAGGAAGCATGATCTGAGACTTCCATAAATTTCCAGCTTCCCTGGCTTTCTCTCACATGAATATTCTGTTGAGTCATGCATTTCTTAAATATTTTCTTATTTAACAGATCAAGCTTTCACTGAAGTTTTTTTTTCCTCCCAGTGAATGAGCATTTTGAGCATTGGTTTGAACACTTCCTCAAGTGGTTTCATGATTCACATTTTCATATTTCCTCTTAGAATATACATTGGTCTCTCTTTGGTGATCTGGATTATCACCAAACTCTCCATTTCCATTCTAATGTACCCAAAACATCTCTTGTTTACTTAAATCCATCACTTCCTTAGAACTTCTCCATTTTGTTTTCCTTTTAATTACTAAACTAGCCGTAGAGATTTTCTTTGGAGTCCATTTTCTCAGAGTAATTTTTTTTTTATCACTTCAAAGGAGTTACGTACATCGAGGAAAAAAAAAACAATGAAATCACACCAAATTGTGACAGCTGGGCTATCTGCTAGGCAGGGTCAGCAAACTACAGTCCAAGGACTGAATGGAATCCACTACTATTTTGTAAGGAAACTTTTATTGGAAAATAGCCCTGCTCTTTCATTTACATATTGCCTCTGGCTGCTCTCCTGCTGCAACTGCAGAGTTGATTAGTTGCAACTGCAGACCCCACAGAACCTAAAAACCTAAAATGTTTACTGATTTGGACTGTGCGGAGAAAGTACTGACTGTTGCTGTATAGCGTACTGCTTTTGGAACATCAGAATATGTCCAAAACACATTTATAGTGCTGTAGAGTTTCTGAATAAAATTTTACTCAACTGACTAATGGAACCATTGAGTGGCTTCTATAAAATTTGTTTTTCAGCTATAAAACAGAAGTTGGGCAAGAGAATACTAAAAGACTCCTTTAAGTAATACATAATTAGAATTATAAGAATTCGATTCTTATAATCAGTCATCTGAATTTTTGTCAGTATTGACAAAACTGTTAATTTGGGAAAAAAATTTCTTTAAATGCTTCATGGTTATCAGGTCCTTAATGGTGCTTGGCCTTTGGGATTTGGAAAAATAATCCTTTCCCTGTCCTCAGAGAAATACATGTCAATTTAAACCAAGTTAGATATAAGCAAACAAACAAATAAAAATCTGGAAAAATTGGCCTAGGTCATAGAACTGTAACACATTGAGAACATGTAAGTGGGGTGCCTGGGTGGCTCAGTTAGCTAGGCATCCGACTTCAGCTCAGATCATGACCTCACTGTTTGTGAGTTCGAGCCCTGCATCAGGCTCTATGCTGACAGCTCAGAGCCTTGAGCCTGCTTCAGATTCTGTCCCTCTCTCTGCTCCTCCCCATCAGCATTCTGTCTCTCTCTCTCTCTCAAAAATAAACATTAAAAAGATTAAAAAATAAACATTAAAAAAATTCTTGAGAAAATTTGTCAAATGAATTATTTCCATTTTTTTTAATTTTCTTTTTATGTTTTTTATTTATTTCTGAGAGAGAGAGAGAGACAGTGTAAACAGGGGAGGGTCACAGAGAGAGGGAGACACAGAATCTGAAACAGGCTCTAGGCTCTGAGCTGGCAGTCAGCACAGAACCCGACGCAGGGCTCGAACCCACGAATCATGAGATCATGACCTGAGCCGAAGCTAGACGTTTAACCGGCTGAGCCACCCAGACGCCCCTATCTCTGTTTATTAACATGTTGACCATATATTGCTTTAATCATGTCTCTGAAAAAAACGGATATGCTTTATTTCCCATTATTTTGCTAAGACAAGAAATACATGAGGCCAAATAGGATCACATCCTGCTCTGTCAAATACAAGTTCCTCACTTGAGCCTCCTGAAGGCCCGTTTTCCCAGGTAGCCCTCCTTTTCGGGCTGCTAATGTCTTTTGAAGTCCTCTCTTGCCTCTGGCTTCTCTTTCCTCGAGTGTGTTCTCCTGGATTAGCCCCATTGGTGCATAATCACATGATTCCCCTGCTCTGAACTCCACTCCTGTTCTCTACAGCTCACCTGATGAAATCTCTAGTTTCAATTTACTAGTATTGAAAACCTTCCAAAGAGGCCTTTGTGGAAGGTCTTAAAGGTTCCATACCCCCTCCTTTTTTGTGTACCTTAACTCTGAGTACAGGAACTGCAGTCTACCGTTTCCCATCTGTTGCTTTTATACACTTTTCCTCACTGTTTGAAATGTCCTTTATGCACTGCTGCTTTCGTCCATTTCTTGCCTGAATCCACGCATTTTTGAGATGCCTCCTCTTTTGAGCACTTTCCTCCCGTCTGCTTTATACCTACCTCATAAAGTCCAAGCTAGAATTAATATTTTCATGCCATGAATATCCACAATATGTTTTCTGTTTTTGTAACTTAAAAAGGATTATTCACATACCTTATCCTGCTAATGGCTAACCTCTAAATTTCTTAAGGGAAGGAGCTATGTGGGGCGCCTGGGTGGCTTAGTCGGTTAAGCGTCCGACTTTCGCTTAGGTCATGATCTCGCGGTTCGTGGGTTCGAGCCCCGCGTCGGGCTCTGTGCTGACTGCCAGCTCAGAGCCTGGAGCCTGTTTCAGCCTGTGACTCCCTCTCTCTCTGACCCTCCCCTGCTCACACTATCTCTCTCTCCTAGCAATAAATAAAACATTAAAAAATTTAAAAAAAAAAAAAAAAGGGAAGGAGCTATGTTTTTGTTGATTGTTTGTTCCACTTCTACATTTTCTTTAGGGTCTGGTTTGAATGTTTGTATATAATAACTACACGACCGACTTATTGTTGAGTGGATGAATCAATCAGTGCTTAGCAGCAGATATGAAAACTGTCTTATGTTATATCAGATGGTGAATTTTAACTTGTTTGATATATGGTAGCACTAATGAGAGTAGATAAATTTCCTAGTTAAAAAGCAGCTCTTCAGTTATTGACAGGAAAACCACAGTTAGTTACTAGATGGAAGCGCCTGAAGATTGTGTTTTTCATCTTCAGGAACTTATCCCAGCACAGCCTGTTTTCATAAGCTCTTTTGGGTTGTGGCACTAAAACTATTCTCCAGAGGTTTAGACGCGGTATAAACATCCTCAGTGTACTTGGGATTATCACGGGTAAGAAGAGGAAAGTCAGTTTCTTGTCTAAACCATGCTGCTGGTGAGAAAAGCAAATAGCAAAATCTTTTTACCAACTATTTAGTGGAGACAGTAGACAAAGTAAACAAGATGATGAAAAAAGGTCTTAATACCACATTTTAGACTAGCCTTATGGGAAAGCAGTTTAGTATGTTTAACCCAAAATTAAGACCAATCCTTTGTGAAAATGATGTGGCCATTGAATCAGAACAATGTACAGAAAATCGTCAAAAATGTCTCACCTCTTATTTTTGTTGTGAAATGGACTTTGCTCTGCAGACTGCTGACTTTGTGCAAATACTCTTCCATGGTCCTTCTGTCTTTACTATTTTAAGATTTTTATTTGTTTTTTAGTATTTTATGGAATGGTGGAGCTCATTTTATCTTGTCTACATTTTGCATTCTATGCGTTAACTTAGTAACTACATGAGACGGTCTAGTCTTTGGTAGAATATGTCATATGCTCTGAGGGGCTTGAAGAAGAAATGAGTGGACTGTGTGGGGAGTGTGCTGGACGAGAACATGGTGTATAGTGAGCAAAATTCAGGCTGTGGGAGGATTAGTCACAACTTACAGGAAAAATTCTTGTTGCAAAGATAATGGATCATTTGCTTCCTGAATGAGCCATTCAGAAGGAACCTTTGCCAAATTCACTGAACTCCCCGATGAGATTCTACAGACTCCTACCCGAGTACTGGTTGGTATAGAAGGCTTTGTTTGAATCAGCTTTCCCAAACTTTACAACTTTTAATTTACTAATTGCTTAGGTGAAGGGTGTTGGGAACCTTTTTGGTCTGTATAATGTATCATAAAATTAGAACATTATTTCTTTTTGTGTGTTTTGATAAAACCCAGATATAATGTGTTTTTTTTTTAATCATCCATTTTGGTTACAGTTTTAAAAAGAAACGACCTCTTCCCTTCTCTGAGTATATTTTTAACAAGAGCTTGAAGAATTAGTCTTCAGTATGTGTTGTCACAAGGAGTAATCAGACTTGAACTTTATATAAGCTCAGTACCTTTGGACTTCTGCCCAGCACACAGTTTATATGTAAGGGAAAATAACCCTGTCTAGTTTCTTAATTAAGATAAAGTTTAGTTGCCGCTTGGTTAACTTCTTGGTTTCTTAATAAAACAGTATATTCTGTTAGTCACCTGCAGATCTGTAATTTGAATGTGATGGTATACATCTTTCTGTCCTAATCAAGTTTTTGAAGCTGAATTAAAACAATTATTCCTAATATTTCTGGCTTCAATAACTGTCAGGGATGATTGATTATATCTGAACAATGTATTGATAGAGTGCTAATTTTTTTAATGTTTATTTATTTTTGTGAGATAGAGTGGGGAAGGGGCAAAGAGAGAGGGAGACACAATCCAAAGCAGGCTCCAGGCTTTGAGCTGTCAGCACAGAGCCCAATGCAGGATTTGAACTCATGAGCCATGAGATCACGACCCTAGCCAAAGTCAGACACTTAACAGACTGAACCAACCAGGTGCCCCGATAGAGCTAATTTTTAATTAGAGTAGTCAGCCCCCACAAGGGTGTCTTTTGAAATTTGCACAGAGTGCCCTTATGAACATTCATTGTAGTCTCAGAATAAGCCAAGACCTTTACTCCATGACCTTGCATACACACTGTGCAAATACACGCTTTTGCACAAAAGGAACAATAATGGATTCATTTCCTACAACATGTAAATAGAAGTGTTGTAAGTTTCACTTTTTAACTCATACTTACTGTGTGCAGGGAACCAAGGTTCAGCCCTTGCTTCTCAGAGTCAATACAGTCTGATGGAGGTCGGGGTGGGCAAGAGTAAGAAGTGTAAGAAACAGGTAAGACCAAAACAGCTGTATACCAGTAGAATTGACCAAAGTACCAGGTGTAATGAGAAGTTGCTTCTTTTTAGCAAAGAAGATCAGCGAAGTTATTGAGAGTTGTGGCTTTGAGCTGGGTTTTGAAGGATGCATTGGCAAAGAGATGGAGAAAGAGACAAATGAAGTGCAAAACTGCTCCTTGGGCCAAGGTCTGATTTACATAGGCTGGTGACAGGACACACACACCATCTGGGAATTCCTTGAGTATGGTTAGTAAGATTCACCTGCCTTCTCTCTTGCCCCGGTTGCTGGGCTGGGGGAAACAGATGGAGAGGAAACCTTGATTTTACCCTATGGTCATCTGTTCTTCTTTACTTCCCACTTGCCCTTACAGAATGGTAAGAGGTGGAGAATAAGGAAAAAAAATAAAAAATAAAAAAAAAGAGGTGGAGAATAAGACTAGGAAGAGGAGTGGGCGGGGTGCGGCAGGGGTGGTGGTGGTGGTGAAAAGAACTGCAGTGTTACACAGAGGGCTCTTCACCATACTTTCCTTCTTTCTTTTCCTTTGTCAGTGTTCTCTCCTTTTCCAGAGGGTGGCAGAGTCCATCACAGAAAAGAGCAAAGAAAAGGTGGGCAGGGGATTTCCTGTAGCTGACCATATTCAGTCTGCCTATAATTATATGGGATTAAAGAGCATAGGGGCGCCTGGATGGCTCAGTCAGGTGAGCATCTGACTTCAGCTCAGGTCATGATCTTATGGCTCGTGGGTTCGAGCCTCACATCAGGCTCTGTGCTGACCGCTCAGATCCTGGAGCCTGCTTCAAATTCTGTGTCTCTTTCCCTCTGCTCCTTCCTTGCTCATGCTCTGCCTCTCTCTCTCTCAAGAATAAATAAACATTAAAAATTTTTTAGAAAATAAAGAGTGTAGATTGAGTAGTTTGCATAAGATAAATATAGCATGCTGAGCATACAAAAATAATCTTGATGGACCCTGACTTTAGTTCTCCTGTGTCATCATTACAGACATCAATTAAATTTTATTTAGGACCTACAAGATGCATGGAATTGTCTTACAGCACAGAAGAGATTTAAAAATCATTTTTTGTAGAGATGTAGGGGGATTTAGTCCCCCCCCGACACACTTTTTTTTTTCCCTAGAAAAATAGTACTTGCAGGAACAATCACAGCACAGGGTCCTTGAGTAGACATCAATCTTTCTTTTTTTTTTCTTAGTTTATTGTCAAGTTCGTTTCCATATAACACCCAGTGCTCATCCCCACAAGTGCCCTTCTCTGTGCCAATCACCCCCCTTCCACTCTCCCCCACCTCCATCAGCCCTCAGTTTGTTCTCAGCATTCAAGAGTCTCTCATGGTTTGCCTCCCTCTCCCCCACTATTTTTCCCCTTTTCCTCCCCGTAGACATCAATCTTTGCTTTCCGTGAAGACATTGTCTCTTCTCAGAATATGTGTGTGTGTGTGTGTGTGTGTGTGTGTGTGTGTGTGTATTTATTTTTTCGTTTTCCATAAGTAAAAAGAGAAAACTAAACCTGAGTGACAGGACAGGCTTGAAAAATAATCAACCTGGTGTGTAATTTTTAAAACTACCTCGTGAAGAAATGAGCTTGCTAGAGAGGTTAATGGCTCGAAGGAAACTGCTGTCTCATTTCAGGATCAGAGTAACTAATTTAGCTTCTACTTTAGAGTAGGCCTGTCTTCCTTCCTTCCTTCCTTCCCTCCTTCCTTCCCTCCTTCCCTCCTTCCCTGCTTCCCTCCCTCGTTCTCCTTCTCCCTCTTCCTCTTCTTCCTTCACCCCTTCCTCTCCTTCTCCCTCTCCTCTTCCTCCTCCCCCTGCTGTCTCTGCTTATTCTGCCTTAAAGTGAACATATCGTATATTTTTGTAAAATATTCTATGCCTTCTAAGAAATAATGTCAAGTTGAAAACTGTATTCTTTGATAGTATAGTCAGCCCTTTCACGAGAGGATTGTTCTAAGAGTTTGGCTTATGTACCCTGTAAGGCAAATTGCAGACTATTAGTGAGTCTTTATCAGGGCACAGTGATAGTACGTTTATATGCTTATATGGTGAAACCACTTCATATTACTGGTTTTTAAAAACTAAGGTTTACATTTAATTGGAGGGTTAAACATGTTTCTGGAAAACATGCTCTGTCCCCTTTTAGAAAATATTTGCTATATAAATTGAGAGTTTTCATACTCCAAACCCTGGGTGAGGTGGAAGTTATATATGTTACTGATGGCTGAGTTCAGTGACTACATCTTTGAGATTACATAAGACTGAGCAGACGAGGTAAAAATCTGAGACACCATCCCTATGAACTTTCACCTCAAAAGATAAATTGGAAAGAATTTTCTGATTAGTCATCAATAGCCCCCTGAGAAATTCATGAAGATTATGTGGAGTTGTACTATGTGAGTATAATCTCTCTTTTTCAGTTCTGCCCCTTGCCGCAAAGAGGCAAGAGAAAGAAATCAAGGAGCTATACCTGTCATTGACTAGACAACCCCACCAGGGTCAATAGATAGAGTTCCCAGGGAAAAAGCTGCCGGGGATAAACCACTTTGAACAGCTTTTACCTTACCGCTGACCTGGAAGACTTTGACTCCTGATTACAAGGTGAGTTAGGAGAACATAGCTTAAGATAAAAAATGGGGTTAGATTAGGTAGTGCTTACTAACCGGCAAAAGATTAGTGAGACATTACCAAATCACAGGAGGGTGTTTCTTTATAACTGTGCATATCTGATCTAAAACCAATACACAGTAATCCTCATTATATTTAGACATCTTGATAAAAAGTCCTTCTGAAATTTTTTTAAAATTTTTTAATGTTTTTTTAAATTTATTTCTAAGAGAGACAGACAGACTGACAGACAGTGTGAGCAGGGGAGGATCAGAGAGAGAGGGAGACACAGAATCTGAAATAGGCTCCAGGCTCTGAGCTGGCTGTCAGCACAGAGCCTGACATGGGGCTCAAACCCACAAACCATGAGATCATGACCTGAGCCAAAGTCAGATGCTTAACCAACTGAGCCACCCAGGAACCCCTGAAATTTTTTTTAAGGATAGGAAGTAGAAAAATGTGCCAAAGTATTTGTTAACTTTTCTCTGTCTGCGTCTGGCATCATGTAGAAATAAGACACTCTCCTTCCTTTCTGAAGTATTGAAGCTGCAGATTTCAGCCTAAACAATGACATGTTAACCCTGCTTGCAATATATATATGTATATATATATATTGTATATATGTATACATGTATATATGTATATATACACACACACATATGTACATGTATAGATACACACATTCTTAAAATGCATCCATTTTTTATAAACTTTCATAGTAAACAAGTGGTTGATTTTTTTTTTCCCCCAAGAGACTGAACTAATATTATACCAGCAATGCTTACTAGGGACTACTTGTCATCTTTGATATTTGCAGTTATTATTTTCAGAGCCACTTCACACATGCTATTTGATATCTTGGGCTCAGTGACTTTGGATGCATTCACAGTTTGGATGCATTGCCTACAGTTAAGCAAAGCTTTCCACTTTCTTGAGGTCAGTGATCCCCAGAATGGGAGGGTGTACCACAGAGTTCTT
>JAESUZ010003822.1:600000-867631 GCA_017311185.1 Proteles cristata cristata
TTGCGGCAGTTTAGAATAGAGCCACACACCCACCAAAGGTGGCAGCGGGGGAACAGTCTGCTGTCACCGCCGCTACCACTCCGAGGGTCCATCTTACATCAGGACAAGGCTGGCTACACCTGCCACGCCCGCCCTCTCAGAAAGCCTTTCATAATGACATCAAGCGGGAACGGTGCGGGACCCCTTACGGCCCTGACGCTGCTTTCTCCCACTGCCCCTGTACTTTGCTATGGACAGGAGAATAATCAACTAAGAGAACATAAACTCATCAATGAGAGACACTATTGATTTCATGGTCATGTGATTAGAATACTGACAACAGTATAAAAGTTTGCAGAAGACATCAATGTTTTACTTGGAATAACTTAATGGAAATATTACTCTCAAAAAATGGTGAGGCAATGACAGACTGCTTCTAACGTTTATATGCAGAAGCAAAATCCCAGAATTGTCAGCACATTATTGAAAGAGCAAAGCTGGGGATTGACATCACCTTATTTCAAAATGTATTTTTTAAATTTATTTTTTGAAATTAATTTATTTGAGAAAGAAAATGCATGAGGGGGCAGAGGAAGGGAAGGAGGGAGAGAGAGGGAGCAGGGAGGGAGAGGGAGAGGGAGGGGGGGAGAGAGAGAGAGAGAGAATCTACGCTCAGCATGGAGCCTGACATGGAGCTTGATCTCGAAATTTATTATCAAGACTCAGTAATCAAGACAGGGTAGTACTGGTAAAAGAAGAGACAAACAGATCAATGAAGCAGAACAGAGCCCATAAACAGACCCCCACAAATAGAGTCAACTGATCTTTCACAAATGAGCAAAGGAAATACAGCGGAGCGAAGACCGTCTTCTCAAAAAGTGGTGGTGGAGCAGATGGACATCCTCACGCAAGGAAAACGAATCTAGACACAGACCTTCCACCCTTCACAAAAGTTCATAACGGATCACTGACCCAATCGTAAAACACAACTACAAAACTTCTAGAAGATAGCACAGGAGAAACCCAAGATGACCTTGGGTACGGTGATGATTTTTTTTTTTATACATAACACCAAGGACGTGATCCATGAAAGAAGTCCGTGATGAGCTGGACGTCATTAAAATGAAAAACCTCTGCTCTGCTAAAGACAGTATCAAGGGAATGAGAAGCTGAGCTACACACTGGGAGAAAAATATTTGCAAAAGACATACCTGACGAAGGTCTGTAATTCAAAACATATACATAACTCTTAAAACTCAACAACAAAAAAGCGAATACCCAACTTAACAATGGGCCAAAGACTGTACAGACACCTCATGAAGGAAGATACACAGATGACAAATGAACATATGTAAAGATGCTCCACGTTACATGTCACCAGGGAAATCAAATCAAAACAATGAGCTATCACTACACATCTATGAGAACAGCCCAAATCCGGACCACGACAACACGAAATGTCAGTGAGGACGTGGAGCAACAGGAAGTCTCCCTCATTGCTGGTGGGAATGCAAACCGGTACAGCCACTTTGGAAGGTGGTTTCCTATAAAACTAAACATACTCTTACCATACAACCCAGCAATAGTGCTCCTGGGCAGCACCCAAAGGAGTTGAAAACTTACATGCACGCAAAAACCTACACACATGTTTCTAACAGGTTTATTCATAATTGCTCAAACTTGGAAGCAAACCAAGATGTCCTTTAGTAGCTGAATGAGTAAACTATGGTAATCCAGGCAATGGAATATTATTCAGTGCTAAACAGAAATGAGCTACAAGTCATGAAAAGACATGAAGGAACCTTAAATGCCTATGACTAAGTGACAGAAGCCAATCTGAAAAAGCTTCTGTTTGACTACAACCAAGTGACATTCTAGAAAAGGTGAAAATGTAGAGAAAGTAAAAAAAAAAGCCCAGTGGTTGTTGCCAAGAATTGGGGGTGAATGTACACATGGGATGAAGAGGTGGGGGACAGAGGACTTTGAGGGCCAAGAAACTACCCCGTGTGACGCCATAATGGTGGGTACACATCATTATACACTTGTTCGAACCCACACCAAGTGTGTGCTTACAGACTCTGAGGATGAGGGTGTGTCAATGCAGGTTCTGCAATTGTAACCAATGTACCAATTTGGGGCAGGATACTGCTAATGGGGGAGGGGCTCTGCCTTTGTAGGGGCACAGAGATATATGGGAAATCTACTGCCCCTCAATTCTGTTGTGAACCTTCAACTGCTCTACAAAAACTTGGGGTCCCTGGGTGGCTCAGTCGGTTAAGTGGCTGACTCTTGATTTTGGCTCAGGTCATTTTGCGCTTCATGAGATCGAGCCCCATGTTGGGCTCCACACTCATAGCAAAGAGCCTGCTTGGGATTCCCTCTCTCTGTCTGCCCCTCCCCTGCTCATGCTTTCTCTCTCTCTAAATAAACTTTAAAAAAAAAAAAAACCTTAACTTAAAAAACTGATGAGGAAGGTACATTAAGGAAAGTGTAATTCTATGCAGTAATGGTGGCTAGTCAAAACTCTGTCATTCAATTGCTAGGGCATTTTGGACTCTTCTAGGTTTCTAGAGATAAAAATTCCTACTCTCCTAGTATCTGTTTTTTGAAAAGGCCATGGGTTTCCAGAGAAAACTACCTAAGCACGCATAACAGAGAGGAGCACAGACTGCCTGAGGCCCACAGGAAGAGCCTAGCATTTCTCAGAGCCCCCCTGGAAATGACCATTGCTCTTGCTCAAGAGAATCCAGTAGCATGCCTCTCTTACAGAATAACCATGCTAATTTCCAGGTAGATTTAAAATAGGGATATGAAAAGAAAAACATAAAAAAAAATTTTTTTAAATGTTTGTTTATTTTTGAGAGAGAGACAGAGCATGAGCAGGGGAGGGGCAGAGAGAAAGGGTGATACAGAATCTGAGGCAGGCCCCAGGCTCTGAGCTGTCAGCACAGAGCCTGATGCGGAGCTTGAATTCATGCATCGTAAGATCACGACCTAGGCTGAAGTCGGAAGCTTAATCGACCGAGCCAGCCAAGTGCCCCGAAAAGAAAAACTTTAAGAAGAAAACAGAGATTATTTTTATTATGCATAGGTAGAAAAGAATGTAAAACACAGGAAAGATTAGAAAAATCTATTCCTGGGGCAACTGGGTGGCTCAGTTGGTTAAGCCTCTGACTTTGGCTCAGATCATGATCTCACAGTTTGTGGGTTCAAGCCCTATGTCACACTCTGTGCGGGCAGCTCAGAGCCTGGAGCCTGCTTCAAATTCTGTGTCTCTCTCTCTCTCTCTGCCCCTCCTCCATTCACTCTTTGTCTCTCAAAAATCAATAAATGTTAAAAAAAAATCTATTCCCTTAAAATAAAATGAGGCTATATCAAAGGTACATAAACAAAGGACAAAGGGTACCTGCGGTTCTGGCAAAGGAATACTATAGAGAACGTGAAGATTCCTACAAATCAACAAGAAAAAGACCAGCAGCCCCCAAAGCAATAATAACACCAACAGTGGAACAAAGCTTCGAAACAGCAATTCACAAAAGCAGAAACTCAAGTGCCTACGTGGCATCTGCAACGATACTTAACCTTATTAGTTATCTAATGAACGCAAATTAAAACCACAACTGTATACCATTTCATGACTGTCAGCTAGGCAAAAGTAAAAAGGTTGATAATACCAAGTGTTGTCATGGATATGGTACAATGAAATTCACACTTGCGGTAAGACTATAAATTAGTTGAAGCACTTTGAGGGGAATTCAGTGATGCCTTCTTGCATGCCGATCGATGTGCAGAACCTATAACACAGCCCTCACACTTACCTCCTTGAGAGAAATTCTTGCCCATGTGAAAAATGTTCCCTGCATCCGCTGTTTGTACAAGCAAATGGCTGGCCTTGTGTGTCTCAGTTAGGTAAGCGTCTGACTCTTGATTTCAGCTCAGATCATGATCTCATGGTTCAGGAGACTGAGCCCCAGTTTGGGCTCTGTACTGACAGAATGGAGCCTGCTTGGGATTCTGTCTATCTGTCTGTCTCTCTGCCTCTCCCACGCTCATGCACATATGCTCTCTCTCAAAATAAATAAACAAACATTAAAAAAAAAAAAGTAAAAGCAAAAGACTGGAAACAATCTAAACGTCCATCAACAGCAGAATGGACAAATGGTGGCATACTCGTGCAATGGAACAGGATACTTAAGTTAAAATGAATGAACTCAGAACAATATATCGACCTGTGTAAATCTCAAAAAACACTGTTACAAAGGCAAAAATATCAAGTGGGGAAATGATACATTTACTACCACTTATATAAAGTCTTAAAATGGAAAACAAAATCACGTATCATTTGAGAATACATACCCTTGTAACATACCAAAATACACAACGGGAACGCTACAAATCAGAAGCAGAATGGTTACCTCTGGGCGAGGAGGGAGGGGAATGGCAGAGTAGGGTCCACCAGGGGCTTCGGTAGTAACTGTAAGGATTTACTTAATAAAAAAAAAAAAAATAAATAAATAAATAAAGCAAACGTGGAGCATGTGAAGATCTGACCGAGCTGTGTTAATGCCGGTTTTCCTGACATTAGTTCTTATACTTTTGTTAACTGGGAATGTTACTATTTTCTTTTTTTGGTCACTCTTTCTCTGTTTTTCGTTTTTTGGAAGGTTCTTTGATGCCTGGTGAGGATTCAGCTTTATCTACCATATAGCAAATTTTCAGAGCCTTGTCAAAGTCAAGCCATGTCTTAGCATTATTTGTTGGTGGGAAAAACATGATTATGTTTTAAAACCTATGGGGATACTTCCCACTTCCCAGAGATATATTATATGCATAAATAATTGTATAGTCTTAAGTGACAGGAAGAGTTTTGAATGAACTTGACATCATTCTCTGGGTCTCACGTATCTTGAGAGGGATGACATTTTCAGTCACAATAAAATTCTGTTCTCACCAGACAGCTGAACAGATGGAGACCTTGGTCTCAGGTTTTACAAAAAGCAATGAGGTCAGACAAGGGAAGAGCCAGTCGGACAGAAGAGCTGTCTGCAGAAAGTGCAGGTGACAGGCCCCATTTATCATGAGAATCTTCTGGTTTTCACCTTTGAAAATAGCTCAGTTTGTCTTAGGCATGAAGCACTGGAATAAGAGGTGGCCATTAGCCAAATTTGTTCGCGCCTCTGAGAAAATTTTTGGGGTGGTACAGCTCTTGCTGGGGGTGTGCCCCTGGGGTGCAAGGCTGGGCAGCGTGCTGTGCCTGTGGAAGGTTGTTTGGAGGGTTCACTTCTGAAGCCTCCTACAACTCTTGGGGGGGCATCATGACTATCACTAGTGATGAAAACCGTAAGAAGAGATTTTCTTATGATATCTTCTAGAAGCTTTATTGTCTTATTTATCACTTTTAGAGCTTTAATCTACCTTGAAATGAAAAACTGCGATACAGGGGTGCCTGGGTGGCTCAGTCGGTTAGGCATCTGACTTCGGCTCAGGTCATGATCTCACAGTTCGTGGGCTCGAGCCCCACGTCGGGCTCTGTGCTGACAGCTCAGAGCCTGGAGCCTGCTTCAGATTCTCTCTCTCTCTCTCTCTCTCAGAAATAAATAAAACATGAAAAAAAATTTATAAAATAAAAACTGAGATATAATTCATATATGATAATATTCACCCTTTTAAAGTATAGCTCAGAAAAAATAAAGTATAGCTCAGTGTGTTTAGCTAAGAATATTCACAAGGTTGTGCAAACATCACCACTGTGTAGTTCCAGAACATCTCATCATCCCACAAAGAAATCCCTTACCCCTTTGCAGTCATATCCCATTCTCTCCTCCCCTCTAGCCCTCACAAACTATGAATCTACTTTCTGTCTTTTAGATTTGTCCATTCTGGAAATTTCATGTAAATGGAATCATACGGCACATGGCCTTTTGTATCTGGCTTCTTTCACTTAGCATGTTTCCAAAGTTCATCTGTGTTAACAGCGAGAGTGGGTACTTTCTTCCTATTTATGGCTGAATACTATTCCCTTGTGAGATTACACCACATTTTGTTCATTCACTCATCAGCTGATACACATGTGAGTTGTTTCTACTTTTTGGCTATTATGAATAATGCTGTTATAAACATCTGTGTACAAGTTTTCGTGTGCAGGTACTTTTCCCATTCTTTTGGGTATATATCTAAGGGTGAAACTGCTGGGTTATATGGTGGCTCTATGTTGAACTTTTTGAGAAACTGCCAGTGCTTCCCAAAATCGCTTTGGCATTTTATATTCTGACCAGCAGTGCATGAGAGTTCCAATTTTTCCATGTCCTTGCTGGAACGGATTTTTTTTTTTTTTTTAATGTTTTATTTCTGAGAGAAAGAGAGAAAGCGTGAACAGGGGAGGGTAAAAGAGAGAGGGAGACACAGAATCTGAAACAGGCTCTAGGCTCTGAGCTGGCTGTCAGCACAGAGCCCGACATGAGGCTCAAACCCACAAACCATGAGATCATGACCTGAGCCGAAGTCGGACACTTAACCAATTGAGCCGCCCAGGCGCCCCTGGAATGGATTTTTGTATATGGTGTGTGGTAAAGGTCAAGATTAACTTTCTTCCCCATATGGATATCCAATTACCCAGCACTATTTATCAAGAAGACCATCCCTTCCCAGCTGAATTACAGTGCCATTTTGTCGTAAATCAAGTGTCTATATATGTGTGGGTCTAGTTCTTTTTTTTTTTTTTTAATGTTTATTTATTTCTAGGAGACAGAGAGAGAGACAGCGTGAGCAGGGGAGGGTCAGAGAGAGAGGGAGTCACAGATGAAACAGGCTCCAGGCTCCGAGCTGGCAGTCAGCACAGAGCCCGACGCGGGGCTCGAACCCACGAACCGTGAGATCATGACCTAAGTGAAAGTCGACGCTTAACCAACTAAGCCACCCAGGCACCCCTGTGTGGGTCTAGTTCTGAACCAGATCCTGTTCTGTTGGCCTGTCTTTGCTGCCAGGACCACACAGCCCTAATTACTACAGCATTAAAAGAAGTCTTGATATCCTGAGATTTAAGTCTTCCAACTTTGTTCTTTTTTAAAATATTATTTTAGGTATTCTTGGTCTTTTGCATTTCTACCTAACTTAAAATTTTTTTTTTAATGTTTATTTATTTTTGAGAGAGACAGAGTGCAGAGACAGAAGAAGACACCGAATCCACAGCAGGCTCCAGGCTCTGAGTTGTCAGCAAAGAACCCGATATGAGGTTTGAACCCATGAACCATGAGATAGATCATGACCTGAGCTGAAGTCAGACGTTTAACCTACTGAGCTACCCTGGTACCCCTCTACCTAACTTTTAGAATCAACTTATCAATTTACACCCACACTCCCAACTATCCCCAACTCAACCCAATGCTTGATTTACTGTATCTATAGATTAATTTTGGAAGAACTGACATCTTTTTAAAACAATTAAAAAAAATTAATCTATTTTGACAGAGTTCATGCATGTGTGTGAATGGGGAAGGGGCAGAGAGAGAGGGAGAGAGGGAATCCTAAGCAGGCTCCACGCTGACGTGGGACTTGATCCCACTGAACTGTGCGATCATGACCTGAGCTGGAATTAAGAGTTGGACGCTCAACTGACTGAATCATCCAGGTGCTCCTCTACTTTTACTTTTTTTAACGGAATGCTTACAAATGCGCCCCGTCAGTTTTAGGAGATTTGCTGAGAGCTGTGCCCAAGAATAACCATCCTATTTTCTCATTTTTCTGACTGTCATTATGCATACCTGATTCTCATTTCCCCTTTTCTTGGTGTTTGGGCTCAAAAAAAAATCTAAAACTTGCTTTAAATATTTTTTTCCAGATGGTTTTGAATTATGTGAATTTTTAAAAAGTTCAATATGGTCAAAATACTGTGCATGTACACATGATGGAATATTATTCAGCCTTAAGAAGGAAAGACATTTCGAAATGTGGGTAAATCCTGAGGACATGCTGAGTGAATTAAGCCAGATGCCAAAGGCCAGGTACTGTAGACTCCACTTTCATCATACTGCCCCGGAAGCATCTTATTCATAGAGGTGGGAAGTGGAGTGGTGGCTGCCGGGAGGGAACGAGAGGCCCCCACTTCACGGGAATGGAGTCTCAGGTTAGGAAGACGGAAAGGGCTGGAGGTAGATGGCTGTACAACCACGTGAATACTTACTACTTCTGTACACTTAAAAATGGTCAAAATGGTACATTTTATGTTATGTATGTTTTACCACAATAAATGTGGTATGTAAAGATACTATAAAGGAAAAGAAAATAGCTTCACAGAGAATATACTGCCCAAAATATTTCAGACTCCATAATGTGATAAATCTAGAAGGGCCACGGAGAGTCCGATTCAGTGCTCTCATTTAAACAGGAGGAAACTGAGCCCAGGGCAGGGAAGCAACTGCTCATGATCACAGGGGCACTCAGAGCAGAGGAAGGACTAGACCCTAGGTCTCAGGGTCCCTTCCCCCACACCAGATTGTGATGCTTCCTCTATGGTAATTTCGTGCAAATGGAATCCATTTCTACCGTGTGCTCAGTCACAGGTACCATAGCCGTAAGGCTCATTAATGGCCCTGCAAATCCCAGAAGATTCTCTGAAAAATCACAAACTAGCAAGAAGCATTACAAATATCAATACGGTTCAGTTCCATATGCCCTTGCAATTGCTCAAGAGGGCTCTGGGACCCAAAGATAAATCATCCACTGTATGGAGTAATCGGGAAGAGAATGAAGAGCAGGAAGACGTCTCCTTTCCTATTTTCAGCACCAGTAGTGAAGATCATCTAAATTCAGGATCTAGTACCTTTGTGGCCAAGCAGAGGCAGCTGAGATTGGGCTAAATCTTAGCTTTCACTTACACAGCTTTTTCAAAGCTGGGATTACAGCCGCTAGGAGACCTGAGTCAGAATCTGTCCTCGTCTTTGTGAACTTCCCGATTCCTGTGGCTCTGCTGCCTGAGTAATCATGCCTCCAGCTATTCCACTGCTTGGGTTTCTAAGCCCAGACACTCAGGGCAAGCAGGGGCCCTGCTAAACCTGAACTTCACGTGGGACTCCATCACGGCTCACACTGTCCTTCCGCTCCTGCCCATGCCCGCTCCTAGGCTGCGCTCCCTTAATCACCCACGCCCGTTTGCCTTGTACAGAGAGGAAAATTCCAGCTTCACAGATGCTTTTCTCATCCGCGTCTCAAAGCAGAAGTTAATACTGGCCAAACTGATATTTTTCTGAAGATATGGGCTTTGAGTCTGAGCTGGTTATTTTAACATTCTTTTAAAGAAGACAAAGTCTGAGGAACATACATACGATGTTGGATTTCTGTGACAATATGAAAAGACCATGGTTACCAGACACTAAGTCAGCTAGCACGGCTTGGGCGAAGCTGCACACTCACGAAAACATGTTTCTAACCAGTCTACTTCCAGTGGCTTCACCAAGTCTAGACACAGGAAGCTAGTAACTCAGAGAACTCCACAAAGCTTCTCTCAGACACACGGACAGTCTTCCACATCCTCTCTGAATACACGCAACAGTGAGTGAACAGAATGAATTCCCAGTGACACCGGAGATGTGCCGGGGTGTTATCCTGCTGTTTCCAATGGAGAGAACTAGTCCCACGCCTATGACATTCCAGACTCAAGAAACTCTACAGTCAGGCACAGTCCGTCAGCCTCTGAATCCACGCACCCTCCCAGGAAGCCTTCTGAGACAAGGCTTTTGACTGTGGCTTAAAAGCTGGTCAGCCAGATAACCCGCGGCAAGTATCAACCAGATGGCAGTATGAGGGGAGGTGTGCACTGAATGCAGAAACAAGTCATGTCCTTGGTCTAAGAAAGCTTAAATTAATAAGAGCTGCCATTTGCTGAGGGCTTACCACGGGCCAGACATTGCATCACTTTCTGTGCCTTGTCTTCTTAATCCTCACAACTATTCTGTAAGGTGCTCCTATGATGATCCCCGTTTTTTTTTTTATGTTTTATTTATTTCTAGGAGAGAGAGAGAGAGAGAGGGAGAGAGAGAGAGAGAGAGAGACAGTGTGCGCAGGGGAGAGTCAGAGAGAGAGGGAATCACAGACTGAAACAGGCTCCAGGCTCCGAGCTGGCAGTCAGCACAGAGCCTGACGCGGGGCTTGAACCCACGAACCGCGAGATCATGACCTAAGCGAAAGTCGGATGCTTAACCGACTAAGCCACCCAGGTGCCCCTGATGATCCCCATTTTGTAGCTGGGGAAACTAAAGTGTTGGGGGGGTCTATCTAAGTACAAATGGTTGCTATGTTGCAGAGATAGGATTCGGCTTCAGACCTCCACGATTCCAAGACACCATACTGTTTTTTTCCATAACTCAGGAAGGCCATCCGTTTACAAAGAGTATAAAAGTAGTTGGGAGGGGCGCCTGAGTGGCTCAGTCGGTTGAGCGTCCAATTTGGGCTCAGGTCATGATCTCATGGTTCATGGGTTCGAGCCCCGCGTCGGGCTCTGTGCTGACAGCTAGCTCAGAGCCTGGAGCCTGCTTCGGATTCTGTCTCTCCTTCTCTTTCTGCTCCTCCCCCACTTGTGCTCTGTCTCTCCTCCTCTCTCAAAGATAAATAAACATTAGAAAATTAAAAAAAATAAGTAACTGAAATTGGTTAAATGTTGCTGTAAAAAGGTCTAGAGAGAATTTACTTAACTGAATATATGAGAATCATTTATCAGTACATGAACAGTTTGCATCTAAACATGTTTTTCAAGAACTAGGGACTGAATATTATTGTTTTTGTTTATTTGTTTTAATATTTATTTTTGAGAGAGAGAGAGAGACAGAGCATGAGTGGGGTAGGGCAGAAAGAGAGGGAGGGGCAGAGAGTGAGGGAGACACAGAATCCAAAGCAGGTTCCGGTCTCTGAGCTGTCAGCACAGAGACTGATATGGGACTCGAACCCACAAACCATGAGATCGTGATCAGACACTTGACTGAGCCAACCAGGCGCCCCTTATTGTTTTTATTTTTATTTATTTAAAAAATTTTATTATTGAGAGACAGAGACAGAGCACGAGCTGGAGAGGGAAACACAGAATCAGAAGCAGGCTCCAGGTTCTGAGCTGTCAGCACAGAGCCCGACATGGGACTCGAACTCAAACCATGAGATCATGACCTGAGCTGAAGTCAGATGCTTAACTGACCGAGCCACCCAGGAGCCCCTCTTTGCTTGCTACTTTTAAGAGGTCTCAAAAATAATCAGTCTCTCTGCTCCTTCTGCCTGGACCCTTTTCTCCTAGTCCTTTCAAGCCCAAGCTCTGGAAGAGGCCTTCTCTGAGCATCCACTTTAAAGCCAATACTCCCAAGATGCCTGGGTGGCTCAGCTGATTAAGTGTCTGACTCTGATTTTTGGCTCAGGTTGAGATCTTGTGGTATGTGAATTCGAGCCCCACACCGGGCTCTCACATACTGGTGTAGACCCTGGTTGGGATTCTCTGTCTCCCTCTCTCTCTGCCCCTCCCCTGTTTGCTCTCTATCTGTCTCTCTCAAAATAAATAAATAAACTTAAAAAAGATAAAGCCATTACTCCCTCATGCCCCTAAGAGAATTCTTTCACAGCACATAGTTTTATGCCGTTTAGCATACTTAAGTTAAAAATCACCTTCTAGTTTGTTACCTCATATATAATCTGTCTTTTCTTACTAGAATGTGAGCATCGTGAAGGAGAGGTCTTTTCTGCCTTATTCACTGGGGTATACCTAAACCCAGCACAATGTCCATGTACTTAGTAGATGCTCAACAAAAATGTTTTAAATGAGTGGCTGAGTTAGGCTGTCAGGTCCTTCTTTTGTCCCCAAACAGAGGAAATGAGCAGTTTTATTTCTCCTGCGTAAATCCCTACTAGAAAGATGTGTTTGCTCTCTGACAAAAGCCAAAAGGAAAAGGCCTTATACCAATTCATCTCACCTGTTCTGCTCCCACCATGCTAATCGGCTTGCACTTGAAGAGGTGGGTGATGAACTTGGGAATGAAGGAGCTGTGGATAAAAAAAAAAGGGGGGGACAAATTAGGCTTAATTCTCTCTTCGGTAAAGGACTGCAGAAACTTTTGTTTTGTTTGTTTTTTTGAAAGTAGGCTCCATGCCCAGCACGGAGCCCAACTTGGGGCTTGAACTCTTGACCTTGAGACCAAGACCTGAGCTGAGATCAAAAGTCGAACGCTTAACCAACTGAGCCACCCAGGTGCCCCCAGAAACTTTTTTTTTTTAAGACCTCATTCCTTCTATAAAAAAAAATTGAGAAATTGACGTAGAGGCTACTGTGGCCTCCCAGCATCCATTGCTTTCTTTTTCTTTCCAGCCAAAGTCCTGGTTTTACTTAACGTGGTCTTGAGGTGATGGGGAAAAGTTGATCCCTCCTCAAGTGCAGAGGTGACTTCTAATCGGCCTCAGGCGGCCAGAGCGTGGCATTCCCTTGTTGACTGCTGTTGGTCCTGAGAGGGGACACGATCCACGCTGGACAATCTGACTGGAGGAAAGGACCTCATTGCATGGTCTGGGCAAGACTTTCTCTCCTTCTTCAGGGTATTCTGGTGTCTGAATAAAACATCTAGAGTGGCCATGTTACTACCATTCTAAGGATGAAGCCAGCCTCAAGGAGAGCAGGGGGATACAGAATGTGGGTCCTTAATGACATTGCGGAACCACTGAATCATCCATCTTTGGATCTGTCCTACCTCTGATCTTCTGGTTACAAGAAATACAAAGTTCACCTGATGATGCTTCAGTGAGATTAAGTCAGGGCTTCTGTTATTAGCAGCTGAAAATCACCCTGACGGACATAATACTGACATAGTTATAGGATGTCAAATGCAAAGACAGGAAGTAATTGCTAAGGGAGTAACTGTCAGAATAAGGGGGAAAAAACATGATCTCTGAAAAATTTACTGGGGACTAAAGGGCAACTGGTTTGGGGAAAGGAAGGAGTAATTTTTATAGATCACAAGGCCTTTTTAAGAACCAACTGCAGGGCCTGAGTAGGGAAAACTGAGTTGTACTGGTACAGAACACAAGGTGTGGGATCAAGGCCAGATCTAGACCAGGCTGGCCAGCGGGACACAGGGCCCATGAAGGAACGATGAGAAACAGGATGTGGAGGTCAAGATAAAGGCTGGCTGGCACCCTCATCGCCTACTCTTCAAAAGCTGCTCTCAGGCCTGTGGCTCCACCCACCCTCTTGGGCCTCTCTGTACTCTCTCCTGGACACTGCACCCGCTCTAATACCCACCCAAGTACTGGCCATCTCGCTGGAACGGCACTCCCCTCAATTCCAGCACAGCCAGGACTCGGCCCCACCCTGGAACCCAGGCTCAGCGGGCCTGATCTCTTTACCCAGAATCCAGGGGTTAACCCAACACGGCCCCTCAGCCTTCCCTCCCAACACCCAACCAGCCCCCAGCCTTTCCCCTGCACGCCTTACCCACCCTCCTGACCATGCTCACCACGGCTGCCCCTCCCCTTCCCACCTGAGCTCTTACCCCAGTTTCCTAACTGGGCTCCCTGCCTTCAGCCTCACCAACTGTCAAGGGGATTTCTTTCAGATGCCAGTATGCTCAAGACCCTTCCCTGATTAAAATTCTTGAAATGGCTGCAGACACTGCCTTCCTTGACTGTCCTGGCTCTCTGTCCCTAGCCTTATCATGCTAAGCGGTGGCACCCTGTGCTTGATTCTGCAGGCCATTTACTGCCACTGAGACTTTGCTTCCACTGCGCCCTGTGCCCAGAGTGCCCTTCCCCACGGCCTTGTGGGTCAGTGCCCACACAGCTCTTGCACCTGCTCCAGGACCTCTCTCCTTATGAAGCCTCTCCTCAGTCACCTCCCCCATCCTCTACACAGAGTTCACAGACCTCTAGCCTAGCACAGAACCTTCCTCACTATATTACTTGCTTACATGTTTATTTCCCTCCACTTGACTGTAGGGTAAATGAAGACAGGGACCGTATCTGTTAAACCAAAGCACTTAATTCTACATCTGGGACATAGAAGGTGCTCAAATGACTGCATGTTAAAGAAAGGATCAATAATAACAAATTAAAACGGTAGCAGCTACCACTGTTTGAATGTCAGCTTGGTACCAGCATGGAAGTTTACACATGACTTCTCATTTTATCCTCTCAACCACTATTAAGGGATTTGTTTTATGATTGCCATTATTGAATGGAAGAGAATTGGCTTAGCGAATGAGGGAAGTTGCCTGTGGTTCAGATAGTTTTAATCGAGTGGTGATCGTGATGTCGAAACAGGAAAAGCTGTTGTTGCTTCAGCGACCAAACGGAGGCAAAAGGAACCATTTATGGCTTTGCATTGGTGCGATAAGAAAGGAAGTTAAAGGGAAAGAAACCTAAACTCTAGAGATCTGATCTAGGGGGAGGCCTGCTGATCAGGAGGTACAGCAGGGGCTCTATAGGAGGGATTCTTCAAGGGCACCTGGGTGGCTCAGTCAGTTGAGCTTCCGACTTTGGCTCAGGTCATGATCTCACAGTTTGTAGGTTCGGGCCCTGTGTTGAGCTCTGTGCTGAGAGCTCAGTGCCTAGGGCCTGTTTCAGATTCTGTGTCTCCCTCTCTCTCTGACTCTCCCCTGCTCATGCTCTCTTTCTCTCAGAAATAAATAAAAAAACATTAAAAAAAAAAAAAAAAAAGAGGGATTCTTCAGTGCTCTACACCAGAGCCAGGCCAAACAAAACACATGAGGTTGAATTCGTGACTAATCACAATGGTACACAGTTTATAACCTAAGTTACTTCTCTCTAGAGTAGCCTCGGTTGTACCCTTGAATTGGCTCTGTGTGCTAGTCCACAAGGGTGGGGTGGGGAAAACTTAGGGACCAGAAACATGTCCTGGTGGGGAGAGGTCCCGGCGATGTGATGGGTAAGTGCCCAAGGCTGCTTGGCCCCATGGGGCAGTGCTGGCCACTGCTCTTGCTGCGGAAGGATCTTCTCACAGCGCCACCTCTGAGGTTTCCAGTCTTTTGCTGGGATTTACAAGGATGAGGAGTACCATGGATTAAATCAGAAAACTGCTTTTTCTATCAGAGGTTAAACTTCCAGATATGAGAGATGGGCATCCTCTTCCTAGCTCATCCAGTAGAAGCTCAGCAAGAAAATCAAAGGGCTCTGAGAGAATGTGAGGCTGATGTCAGGACCAGCTTAGTAAATGGACTCACTATTCTCTTTAACATTGGTTCAGACCTCTGTGCAACCACCCTGGAGATCCTGAGCCACAGTGAAATTGTACGGAGACATTGAATCCACCAAGGGCACAGGCGGTGTCACGGTGTAATTTATCAGCAATGCCTTTAATGCACACTGATGAGCGCTCCGAGGCTGTAGGGAATGTCAGTTCCCGGGTCACTGGCCACACTGCAAACGTTAATGACTCCCTGGGGAGGCTACCTGATCCTTCTTGACAAACTGGAAATGAAGTTACTGCCACAAGGCCTCCATAACTGTTGTTCCTTAGGGTTGGTTTGTGAGGGAGAGAGAAGGCCTTAACTGAATACGAACTGGGGGAGATTTGGGGAGGACAGAAACTTGAAGCCCTAAATCCCCCTTTGGGACTTGGACAAGGACAGCCTAAATACAGTAGCTTGGAACGGGCCAACCTTCCCGGAGCCCTTCGTTGCGGTGTGTGCCAGAACGCCTGTCTGCTTGAGGTGCTGGAGGCGGCACTGACCCTCTCCGGCGCCTGGTCTCGGGGGAAACGAGGCTAACCGGAACAGGCCCAAACCATATCCCCACTTCCGAACATCAAGCCAGAAATGGCCACACAAGAGGATGCAGCAGCAGACAAGCAGTGCCATGTTTGCTTCATCTCCTTTGGCAGTGGAGCTCCCCGACTTGCTCTTCCCAATTTCTAGTACCTTCCCTGGGATCGGGATGTCCAGAAGCAGATCAATTCTGGCAGCCCCAGTAATAAGTACTATGGGGAAGGAGGAAGAGAAGGCTTAAAAGAAGTAGAACTGACCCTAAAAAGAGTTTAGAATCTAGTTGGAGAGACAAAAAACATAAGAAATGAAATCACTGAAAAATATTTTTAATTATCCAAACCTGTGGGGAGGCAGGGACACTATTATGTCCACATAATTCCAAAGAACAGTCTCCCCAGCTCATCTGAGTGTGTCTTCCTGTGGCTGATGACCATGTTGCTGTCGCTGTTGTCTGCGACTTCAAGCAGTGCACTTGGAGGCACCAGAGGAAACCCCTGCTGGGCAGTGGGACCCCGGGACCGTGAGCATGCTGCTGCTGAGGGCGGCCCGCAAAACAACCCCACGATGGGAATGCTCCACGACTTACTTTGCAAATTTGATGCAGAACTGAGTAAAGTATTTCCGGGTGGAGGCCAGGTTGTCACGGATGATAGGGACATTCTGCTTAATGTGGAGAATGACAGAGGTGACATAAGGGCTCTGGTCCCCAACGTGCTCCACATTCTGCCACTGCATCTGAAAATGGGGATACAGGAGGACAAGCCTTTAGATCCTTCGCAGGAGAACAGTCTTCTGTGTTACCCAGGACAGGGCAGGCGGAGTGGCAGTGAGGCCAGAGCTTGTGGTCGCGGCCGCCATTTATTTCAGGCCGTTTGTCCTACCCCGTCTGTAGTGGCTGACGATGACCCACCTTGTCCTTAGCGGTGAGGTGTGACTCGGGTACCTTTTCCCGCCCGGAGCCCTCATGCTTGCACCGGCCTTCCCTGCCCAACCAAGTGGCCAACGTGCAAGGGAAGCCTCACCAGGCGGGAGAGCTGGACAGCACCGATCCGTCAACTGACCCACCAGGGAAGGACTGGGGGGATCCGGGGAGGCGCACCCTTTCTGAGCAGGTTGGTAGCTTGGGAGATCGGAGGGCTGGCTGGGCTAAGTGAAATGAAACCTGGCCGAGAGTTACTCGGGCCTGTCACTCAAGTAAACTGTAAGGAGGTGAGGATTTGGAAAAAAGGGAGCAAGAAATGACAGGATGGGGGAGACATGCTTCAAAATAATCTAGGATCGGGAGGAGGAGATGAAGGATTAGTGAAGCTGGGGGATGGGTCTGTGAGGTCTGTGATACTGTTTTCTCTACTTGTGTACAGAATGGAAGTCTTCCATAGTAACACATTCAAACCTTACCCATAAAACCTTTGCGATCATGCAGGGCTCTCGGTCCAGGGAAAGGAAAGATGTCTGGGAAGTACAAGGGGGGCACAGGAGAGGGCAGGGCGGTGGCATGCGGACCAGGGCAGGCAGGAAGCACAGGGGCAGTGTGAACGGCAGGCATGGGGCACGCCGGCTTCACAGAGAAGGACCTGAGCGGTCCCTGGGCAGGCCGGCGGCACAAACGAGGGACCCACTTGGCTCAAGCTCTAACCATCTGAGGAGAATCAGGAGAAACGCTCTGGAAAACATCTACACTAAAACAGGGCAAGAAGCAATACTGTGGGGCCTCTCCCCCCTTGGACACGTACAGGAGAAGAGAGGCAGTGGCGGCACCCAGCCTGCCCTGAGGCTGGCAGGAAACGGGCACTTTAGTCCTGAAAAGAGCAGGAATGTGCTGGAGGATTCTGCTGAGTCAGCCTCTTGGAACGGAGCTGGGCCGTCTATTAGAAAGATCCTAAGCCAAACACAAACCATATAATATGTTCGCAGAAGGGGGGCGGCAGCTCGGAGGCCTTGATGTCTCTGGCAAGAGAACACTATTTTATACAGCTCTTGGGGAAAGGAAAAATTCAATACGGAGGGAACTCGTTTAAAGGAATCATATTGTACATGGATGACTCCCCAGCTCCTGGGAAGCTCGAATGGCTCCATGGTTTGTCCTCATGTTTCTTCAAATCAGCAGATGCTTATATTTGAAAACTTTAGGTATGTGTGAGCATAGAAAAAAGCAGGAAGGAACCTCTGTCTTCATTTTAGAGATAAGAAAACCAAGGCCCAGAAACATGAAGCCTTATGAGGAGGTTTCACAACAAAGTGCCAGATAGAAAAAGGTCTCTAATTTTTCACTGGGGAAAATTAGGAACAAACCATGGAGAAACAGTAGAAGGTTCTACTATGAACCGACTTTATATTCTATTGCTTTATGTGTAATGTTTTCCTTATTATCTTTTTATCCTATGCAAAAGGCTTAGAGGCTAGAGCCTATTCAAAAGGCTCTAATCCTAGAGATCTGACCCACCTGAACAAAAAGCATCCTAGGTGATCTTACAGGAGCTCATGAGGTGAGGCCAGAATTGACAGATGCTGCTCCTGTCTGAACCTCACCCTCTCTTCCCTGGCTCTGCGGCACCGCGTGGAGCAGAGTGCCCTGTGGAAACACAGCAACCCGGGGACAGAGCCTGCTGCTCCTTCCTGCACCTGCCATGAGGCTCTTGCACAGAAATGACTACTGTTTTCCAGGTAGGCAACGTTTGACACTTCAACATCTCACAAGGTCAACACATAATTGTCTACACATTGTAGTTCTCCATTAACAGAAGACAACCATAAAGGGAGGTGGCGACGCACCCTGTCATTGATTACAAAGCAGCTCTGAAGCAAGATAAAGCGTGGGACGTTGGACTTTTGAGTTCTCGCTGGTGGGCTAAGCCCTCTTATTGGCCATGGTAGTATGTATCCACATTTGGAATATATATGAAAAGATCTGATTTGGTTTAATAGTTAGCCGGTGATAACTCCACCGGTCAAGTTAAAAGAAGTATTAGTGGGGCGCCTGGGTGGCCAGTCGGTTAAGTGCCCGACTTCGGCGCAGGTCATGATCTCATGGTTTGTGAGTTTGAGCCCCATGTTGGGCACTATGCTGACAGCTCAGAGCCTGGAGCCTGCTTCGGATTCTGTGTCTCCCTCTCTCTCTGACTCTCCCAGGCTCGCACTCTGTCTCTCAAATATAAATAAACATTAAACAAATTAAAAAAAAAAGTGTTAGCAAAAGTCAAGTAGATTTGTGATTTTAAATTTAAGTCAGCTTAATGACATAAGAGAACTATTCATTCACTTATTTATTTATGAGAGAGGCAGAGAGAGAGAGAGGGAGAAGGAGAAAGAGAGAATGACTGGGGCAGAGAGAGAGGAAGAGAGAAATCCCATCAAGCGTGGTTTGATCTCACAAACTGCAGGATCATGACCTGAGCTGATACCAAGAGTCAGATGCTTAACTGAATGAGCTATCCAGGTGACCCATGTCAGAAAATAGTTTAAAGTACTAGAGAACGATGAAAGTTGACACCGGCATTACTATTTAAAAAACCCTGCAAAATGTAATTAGCAGCGATTCTGTCCAGTCACTGCCTTAGATGGTTGATGCTTGCCATCACCCGTCCCAGATGACTTGGGGGAGAAGCTGTGACCTGAATGGCCCAAGACACTGATGTTAGGACCCGCCATATGCAGGTCATTTTGCCTGGTGCTTCGTATACATTACCTCACTTACTATTATTCATGCATGAGCTCCTTTGGAGAGGAGGAAAGTCAAAAAGCTCAACAAGGTTAGGGAACTTGCCCAAAGTCACACGGCTGGCAAACAATAGCGTGGAGACAACCCAAGTCTGTCTAAAACCCAAGCACTACAACACCAGGCTGTTTCCCAGATGATTATTTAAAAAAAAAAAAAAAAGAGAACAAAAGCACTTCCTGGGCCTTAATGCAAGCCAAGCCCCGTTTCTCAGGGAGAAGCTAATGAAATACACGGTGTTCAAAACAAAGTTCTGTGTCAAAAAAGGAAACAAAAAGTAGCTTGCACTGGAAGAACAAACATCATGAAAAGCCATCAGGAGAAATAAGGTTCCTACTTTTCCAGGTAAACTCTGCATTTGACATTCACCCCTCTAGGGACACCTGCCTGCTTCAGCTGGAGAAGCATGTGACTCTTGATCAATGGTTGTGAGTTCGAGCCCCATGCTGGGTGTAGAGGTAACTTAAAAATAAAATCTTTAAAAAAAGAATTTACCCCTCCCTACTTAAAGTCGCCCTCTTGTGCTTTTAGTGTAGGTGGGGTTGCATAATACTGCTACTATACGAACAACAGGAAAGACAGTTTGCAAAAGCAGCTGTAACTAAGATACAGGATGGAGAGAAACGGCACCCAAGGAAATGGTCACACTTAGCTACAGGGGAGGCTGTGGGGCCGGGAGCACAACCACGGTTTCTGCCACCTGAGGAGGAGTGTATGACTGATGTTAATGCTTCACAGGCAGGGCTGAGGAGATAATCGTAGACAGAGCTCCCTGTAGCACAGAATTCTGACCAACCCACCAACTGGAGAGCAGAGCTCCAAACTAGCTTACTTTGGAACATGGTTTTCTCTAGTGCTATATGAAGTTGGAAAGAAGCCTCCTGAGCAACTAATTTTCCCCGAATTCAGATTCCCACCTGTTCATTTGATCATGGGACTAGAGAGACACAGAGCATAGACTGAGGCATGCGGATTCTGGGGACACTTCAGGCAGATGGAGCATAGGGTTATGGTGTGGGCTGCTGGGCCACTGGCCCCAAGCACCGACATCTGCCTGGGCACACAGACATACTCTACAGCTTGTCTGGGGTTACTTTTACTCCTACAACAAACATCTGTGGCATTTATAGCTTCCTTGTGCATGCAGAGCACTGGATCAAGCACTGTGTGGGGAATTAAAAGGGGGAAGGAACGTTTTTTGAGCACGTACTATATACTGAGCATCATGTGGTAGACATCTCCACATGAACTTCCTGCCTACGATAACACAGTAGAGGAGGCTTTATAGGTAAGACAGGTGTGAGGACAGTGATTTGCCCAATGAGCAAAACTGAGAAGTTAGCAGGGCTGAGATCTAAAATCGGTTTGTCTGACTCTGAAATCAATGTTTTTTCCATTTTACCATGTTGCTTTCCAAAAGAGTATTCCCACCCTAAATGAACTTGAAATTAGCTGAAGGAATTGGAGCAGGCAGAATCTGTGTATGGGGCTGTACGTGTGCAGGTGATGTGGTAGTGGTGATGGCGGTGCTGAGGAAGAGGATGCGCGTGCCTGGACTCCAAGGGGCAAACCAAGAAGATCCAGAATAGAAACAAGTAACAAAGGCTCTAGGATGATAAATACATACTTTTTTTTCCTACTCACTGCTAGGCCGATGGGAAGGTGAATTTGTATAACCTTTTCTTAAATACAATTTGAAAATATCTACCAAAAGTCTTGGCATTTTACACAGCTTTTGATCTCTCCAATTCCCTTGAAGGCAATGAATCTGAGGCTAATAATTATGAGTGCTCAGAAAACACGGACATGCACACACCCACACATGCATACACGAGTTGTCCATTGCCAGACTGTTTAAATGTGAATAATTGGAAATAATGATCAAAAGAGAGTTGATGGCATACATTTTAAGGGAAGGACTCCACTGGAATACTTAAAATGAGGAAATGTGGAGTCTGCCAGTCCTGAGTTCTAAAACTGTGCAAGCTGCTAAGTGTGTAGCTCAGGTAAGTTACCCAACCCACCTCACCTCCCCGAACCTCCGTTTTCTTGGCTATACATCTTGGGGTGATAATTCTGTAATTCACACAGTTGTTGAAAGATAACACGTCGAATGCTCTTAACATAGTGCCTGTCAGGTATTAGTTCCATGGTAAATGTAAATTGTTGCTACAATTTTAACAACAAACACCCTGTCCATGGAATTTAGCAGCTCTGGACTAAACAACACAGAAAACTATTAAAACCTGCTAAATGAGAAAAATAGTTATAAAGCTGTATATAAAGTATGAGCTTCTATTTAAACACTATATGTGGGGCGCCTGGGTGGCTCAGTCGGTTAAGCATCAAACTTTGGCTCAGGTCATGATCTCGCAGGCTGTGGGTTCGAGCCCCGCCTGAAGCCTGCTTGGGATTCTGTGTCTCCCTCTCTCTGTCCCTCCCCAGCTTGTGCTCAGTCTCTCTCGCTATCAAAAATAAGTATACACAGGGGCACCTGGGTGGCTTAGTCAGTTAAGCGTCCGACTTTCGCTTAGGTCATGATCTCGCGGTTCGTGGGTTCGAGCCGCGTCGGGCTCTGTGCTGACTGCCAGCTCAGAGCCTGGAGCCGGTTTCAGTCTGTGACTCCCTCTCTCTCTGACCCTCCCCTGTTCATGCTCGCTCTCTCTCTCTCTCCTAGAAATAAATAAAAAAAAAAACAACATTAAAAAAAATAAGTATACACAAAAAATTTTAAAAAACACTGTATGCATAAAAAGACTGACGTAAATCTATTGGCTGGACTATGAGTGATTTAAATTTTCTTCTTTTCAAAAATCTGTCATTTTTTATATAGTTTTTTATAATGAAGCTGATTTGCTTTGGTCATCATGAAAAAAAGAAATCTTTTGTAAAAAAAGATGTGCTTTGATTGTTAAGTGGAAGGTGAACTTGAGGATTTCTTAACCATGGAGTTCTGCGGGCCTCCTGAAATAGATTTACATTTTAATGACAGAGGAAAAAGAACAGATTTGAGCACTGTTCTAGCCATTTCAAAATGTCTTTGGGGGACAGTAATGTGGCCTCCTAGATTAGTACATGTTCACAGTCTTGAAACCTAATAGAAATTACATGCCAGACTGTAAGGACATTTAATTTGTTCAGTTTCTTCTTTCTGGTTTTTTTTCTAAAACTACTATTAAGGGGCAAAAGCAAAGTGTGTCTGATCTTGGACAGAGAGTTAGATTCTGTGAGGAGCCCCAGGAAAAAGGACGCAGTGAGGAGGGGACCATGGGACCAATGGTCTCTTTCTCAGGAAGCCATTGTAAAGCCTAATTACAATGGCTAATTGCTGAAGATTTATAGAATTTACATTTAAACTACAGAACTCTTCGTATTTCTCCTAAAGCACTACAAATAATTACCTCTTCAAGAATCTAGAGACTTGGTTTTATTTCTGGCTTCACCGTTACAAGGCTTAATATGGTTTTGGGTATATTATGAAAAAGAAAACAAACACACCAGAATGAAGATTTCTTCCTTTTCAGTGAGAAATATGCAAACCAGGCTGGAACACCTGGGTTGGCTGCTCAGCGGATTATCTCCCCTGGGGGAAAGTCTCGGTGTCAGACTGAGAAAGACTGAAGACGAATATCTAACAGGGTGCCCGTGAGTGCCCAAAGACTCAGTCTGGTAAGCATGACGATTTTCAGGAACCCAGCAGCACCGGGCACACATTGACCTAGGGCCCTTCCACTTTTAGGCTAAGTTACTTAAGCTAAGTTTGCTTCAGTTTCCACAGTTGCTCACTATGTATGTATGGTGTAGTATAATCCTGCAGAGAGACCAACCTGAATTTGGATCCTGGCTCTCCCACATGCTAGCTAAGAGGTCTGGGACAAGGGACTCAACTTCTCTGAGTTTCAGTTACCTTATCAGTGAAAGGGAGAAGGAAATAATAGAGGTACCTTATACATTTATTGTCAGAATTAAATGAGATCCTGCATTTGGGTGCTGATACCTGGTCAAGTGCTCCATAAATGACCACTATTATCTCCTAGAGCGCATCTAAGAAAATAATGCAACATGGTAGGGGATAATGGTCTGAAATTTTGATATACCTTATCTACAACATTACTGTAATCTCAAAATTACCTTTTCAGAGAGACCACTAAACTCTTACCATATTTTACTTCTTTCACACGGGCCGGGTCTGTTTAAGGCTGTTCCTGTATTTTCTACCAAACGTTGCCACTTTGTGTTTTCCTCTCCTTTTCTAGCAGCAGGGCTCTCGCCCACACGTGGGGGGCTAATAGCTAGATGTGGGCATTTCCTACTTCTGATCTCCCTTCAATCAGCTCCAGGATGCTACTTGTTGAAGTCAGGAGCCCTGCTGTTGAGTACTATCAAGGAGTATCATATCCTCAACAGTACTTATATGTGCCAAAAGGTTTCAGTCTCTGATCCTGCCATTTCCTAAAGAGATACTCTATGTCTACCTGCTCTGTCCAGCTAAATTAGTAGGGTTATCTGTGTCTCATTTTGTCACCATTCTTTGGTCAAATGGGTGTCTACAAACTTTAGTTCTTTCTTCTTCCTGCCTTCTTTACCGTCCAAGTCAGTGAGGGAACACTACTGTTAAGCTATGCCACGGAGATCCAAAAGTGAGCAAGACACAGCCCTCAAGTCGTTCAAAGCCTAACAGGGGAAACGGATATAAAAACAATTGTATGACAGACTGGAGAGGTGGTCTAGGTACTGTGGTGCTTCATGGAGAAGGACACTGCAGGGAAGACAAAAAATGGTGACACTGTATGAGATCAAAATGGTCAAACAATCTCGAAAAAGAATAAACTTGGAGGATTCATGCTTCCGGATTTTAAAGCTTGATACAAAGCTGCAATAAGTGGGGTGCACTGGTGGCTCAGTTGGCTATGCCTCCAACTTTGGCTCAGGCCATGATCTCATGGTTTGTGAGTTCGGGCTCTCCTTCGGGCTCTGCGCCGACAGCAAGGAGTCTGCTTTGGATTCTGTCTCCCTCTCTCTCAAAAATAAGTAAACATTAAAAACTCCCAAAAAACAAAACAAGGCTGCAATAATCAAAACAGAGTGGTAGTGCTGGCATAAAGACAGACATATAGATCAATGGAATATAACCGAAAGTCCAGAAATAAACCTGTATATCTGTGGTCAACTGATTTTTGACAAGAGTGTCAAGACCATCCAGTGGGTAAAGAATAGCCTTAACAACAAATGGTCCTGGGACAGCTGTATATCTACATGCAAAGAAACAAAGCTGAATCCTCATCTCACATCATATACAAAAGTGAAGAAACAAAGCTGAATCCTCATCTCACATCATATACAAAAGTGAACTCAAAATGCATTGAAGGCCCAAATATTAGGGCTGAAACTACAAAAAGCTTAGAAGAAAAATACAGGTGTAAATCTTTGTAATTCTGGATTAGGCAATGGTGTCTTAGAACACCAAAAGCACAAGTAGCAAAAGAAAAACTATGAAAACTAGACTTCAACAAAATTAAAAACTTTAGTGTTTCAAAGTACGTAATCAAGAAAGTGAGGGGCCCCTGGGTGGCTCGGTCAGTTAAGCATCCATTTTCAGTTCAGGTCATGGTCTTGCAGTCTCATGAGTTTGAGCCCTGCGTTGGGCTCTGTGCTGACAGCTCAGAGCCTCAAGCCTGCTTTGGATTCTGTGTCTCCCTCTCTCTCTGCCCCCTCCTGCTCATACTCTGTCTCTTTCTCTGTCTCTCTCTCAAAAATAAACAAAAAATAAATAAATAAAAGAAAGTGAAAAGATACCCATAGAAAGGGAGAAAATATTTACAAATCACATACTTGATAGGGAGTGTAGTTATCTTGACTATAAAAATAACTTTTACAACTCAACAATAAAAAGAACCCAATTTAAAAATGGACAAAGGATTTGAACTGACATTTCTTCAAAGGAGATACACAGATGGCCAATAAGCACATGAAAAGATGCTCAACACCTTAGTCATCAGGGAAACACAAACACAAACTGAAACCACAATGAGATAGAATGGCTACCCTGAAAAATAAAGCACTGGTGAAGATACGGACATTTTAGAGCCCTTGACTGTTGCTGGTGGGAAGGTGAAATTTGTTCCAAACATCACCATCCTTCAGGGTCTGTTTCAAAGGCCACTTCCTTAGGAAGGCTTTCTTCGCTTTCCCACCTGATGTGAACAGAGAGATGAACTCTCTCCTCTTTTAAAGAGGGCACATTTTGTACTTTTCTCATGTACTGATTTCCTCACACCTTATTTTGCTGTTGCCTGGGCATTCCTCTCAACTCAGACATTCCTTACCCATGTGTTCTGGAATCTAAGCATTGATTCCCATTGATTGAGACAAGGTCCATGTCTTTCCCGGCCTTGCAACCCCCAGCAAGGAGATTGAGTATGAATTGAACTGTCCAAATAGCAGCAAAAATGGTGGAATCAGAGACAGAAATAAGCATGATCACACAACAGAAGTTTGAAAAAAATCCCAGAAGAAACTCCGCAAAACAGGATGCTGGCACAAATAACAAAGAGTGTATGTTGAATCAATGTGTGACCACTCAGTTTGTTTATATCTGGTCATTTTCATCACATGGATCTCATTTCACTAGAACTGCAGAATTCAGACAAAGAGCTACGGCTTCCCAGCTGCTGTGCTCCCTCGTCTGTGGTTTTCCTAGGATATAAACAAACGATTCTGGAGGTATGGTCTCTGTTAATACTTGCTGTTGTGGGTCTGGGGGAGAAATGGGTGGTGGTCGGGGGCAGTGGGTGAGAGGATATTTGAGGGAAATCCACTAATGAACTGACAGTTCATATAAGCAACACCTGGAGTGTTAAACCCCCTACAAGTGTTATTTTACTGGGGGAAAAGACCCACTCTTCCTTTGGTAAATGTAAAAATTCTTCTACCAGCTGCATTCTGATGTAAAGTGTGTGGCAGTTCAGCAGAGATGGCAGCTGGAACAGATCAGATGCAGGATACGGTGATGTTCACCAGCAGCTAGGGGATAATCAGAGCCCAAAAAGAATGACTCTTCAGAGCCATGTTCCTTTAAGAAAATGGGTGAGCCCCAATCTGCCTGCTCATGTTCCGCTCGTAAACAGAGAACACTGGAAATACACGCACCCATCTGATTGGCGGAGGCATCAGCTTTTTTAATAGAAACTCTGTGACATCAGCTGTGCATGACTCCCCACTCTGCTTCATACAACCCTGCAGACTAAGTTTTGGTTTTCATCCTATTTTTGTTAAATATTTACAATCTACTACAAACCCCAATTCAGACCAAATGTGTGCTTATACAACCTTGTGACACGGCCACCGCTCCCGACAAGAGCACCAACATCTATTGGCGCTGGGCCAGCAGCCCTCTTCATGTTCTGTCCCGACAGCACTGGGCAGCGAAGGGCCGCATTTCACGCACTTGCGTTCACTTGGGCCCAGAGGGGTTAAGTCATTTGCTCAACGCCCCCAAAGGAAAAATGGGAAGAGTTAGGTCTGTCTGACTCTGAGGCCAGTGTTTTTTCCACTGTACTCTGCTACTGGCCAGGAGGCTCTAGAGAGGTTCTTTCTTCAGAGTTTAAGAATGCTACAAGAGGGGCGCCTGGGTGGCTCAGTCCGTTCAGTGTCCGACTTCGGCTCAGCTCATGATCTCACAGTTCGTGGGTTCGAGCCCCGCATCAGGCTCTGTGCTGACAGGCTCTGTGCTGATAGCTCAGAGCCTGGAGCCTGCTTCAGATTCTGTGTGTCCCTCTCTCTCTGACCTTCACTCTGCTCACACTGTCTCTCTTTCTCTCTCAGAAACAAATAAAACATTTTAAAAATTTTTTAAAAAAGAGAATGCTACAAGAGTCTGATAATTCGAGAACAGTCACTGGCAAACATTTTCTGTAAAGGGCCAGACGGTAAATATTTTTAAGCTTTTTGAGCTGTATGGTCTCATTACTTACTTACTAATTAATTACTTAATTCTGCCGCTGTAGCACAAAGCACCCACAGATAATATATACGTGAACAGGCATGGCTGTGTTCTGATAAGACTTTACAAAAGCAGGCAATGGGTAAGATTTAGACTGCAGGGTGTAGTTTGCTGACCCCTGCTCTAGAAATTCTAGAGTGGACAGCTTTGTGTTATTTGGGTTAAGAAGCAACAAAGAACTGCCCATTTCCAAGGTAATTAACCAACAAACAAGAGATTCTTCTAGATCCTAGATTGTCTAACCACTTCAGGAATTTATATTCTTTTAGGAAGAAAAGACACAGGCACGTGAAAGCCAAATAGTAATGCCAGGCAGCATGTGCTAAAGGAGGGGACTGGGGGCTCAGGACTGACTGATGGGCCACCATGACATAGGTAAAAGCAAGTTCTCCAACCCGGTCAAATAATCCTACACTGATACCGGAGCTGGGACAGAGTCAGTAGTTACTTCCGTAAGCACTAAGAAAAACACCCGTTCTGGGAAGATCACATGAAAGTTTTCAGCATGTGTCAGATGCTAAACAGAGACCTCTGCTTTGGACTTACCAAACGCACCTGCTCCCTGTCTCGTTCTCAGAGGAGAAGCAACTGGCCTAGGGTACGAGATACACTGATCTGGAGGTCTTCTGGCCTCCTCCCCGCTGATACTCGAAGCCATGAAGAACCTCAAGGAGCCATGGGCTAGGGCTGGCAGGGACCACCTGGGACCCTCCTGGAGGAATAGAAGAGGTACTTCCCCAAGCCTTACCTTGCTCATGGCAGTCAGGGCAGGGTCGCAGGCAGCATCCAGGTCCTGAACCAACAACTGGATGCTGCTAGAGATGACACTGCAAGTGAAACAAATCACGGTGGTCACGACTTTAAAAGGCTAACTTCCTGAATGACCGACATGGCCCCCGCCAAATCTTCTAGGGACCTGTGTCAAAATTAGATTCATCATTCCTTCAGAAGAACTCGAGTTTGATTTCAAAAGGGAACGGATGACAAGGAGGAGCCTCTCGGCTCTTCACTGTTGCTGTGTGTCCTGGCCTCTGTTTGGCTGTGTGCCCACTGAGTCAGGTCACAAAACTCCATGGCGAGTGCCCCTGCTCCACATCACATCTTACTCCAAAAGCACCTGTTTGCCCAAGATGTTTAAGTCAGAACTTGAAAAAAAAAAAAAAGTTGAGAAGAGGAGAGGAGCTGACTTAAGAAAAGAGTCTTGATTTTTTCTTGGGAAGTGGCTGGTGTGCAAGCCGGGGCCTGGCCTACCCCAGTCGCACTTACCAACCACAACAAATGCACCGCAGGCAATACAGGCGGTGGAAGGGCTACCCTGAGAAGGCTCTCCAGCTGAGCCTCTCGGATAGACACCCTCCACCCCACTCCCACCCCCAGCTAAAGTCAAGCCGCTTACACCCAGCGGGTGGGGACTTGGGGTAGGGGGCCAGACAGGAGGCCCTGGACTTGACCTTCCTGCAGGGACAGCCAAGGGAGGACTTCTCTTTTTGTTAGTGTTGGGAGTGCAACGGTGGAGACCCTTTGCGCTAAATATGACTGCTTCTGAGGAGCCCACGCAGGAGGCACCGACTTCTAATGCTTCGTCTTAGTGGCTCCTGGGGAGTCATCCGGATTCAACAGGGAGGCCCTGGGAACCTCTGAGGCTTGGTCGTCACCTACGGCTGATGGCCTGAGACACGCTGCTTTGTGAGGGGCAAAGGGCCGGCCTTAAGCAAATATGTGCAAGGTACATACGTGCTGAACGTATCCATTTCTCCAGTCAGATTGATTCGTTCAGTCAGACTCACATCAACTTTTTCTTTGAGTTTTTCTTCTAGCTATTAACAGTAAGAGAGAAGAACACACTTAACGATTATCCAAAGGAGTGCCGTAAGTAGCAGTACTTAATGGGTCCCAAATTTGAGGAGTCAGGTGCAACTCCAGACACTTGTCCTGTAAGGACTCATTTGATCCTCATAGCCTGAGGAGGAAGATCCTATTATTATCTCCATTTTATTTATTTATTATCTCCTATTTATTATCTCCATTTTACAGAAGAGAAAGTGGATGTGTGACCTCCCAAGACAGGGTGTGGTCAGGAGTCAAACTTCCTGGAGAACCCGTGCCCGTCACTGGGCTGCACTCAGTTCTTATGACACGCAGACAATTCACTTCACTGATTTTATTAAAAACTATATTTTTTAATGTTTTATTTATTTCTGAGAGAGAGAGAGAGAGAGAGAGAGAGACAGTGTGAGCAGGGCGGGGTCAGAGGGAGAAGGAGACACAGAATCTTAAGCAGGCTCCAGGCTCAGAGCTAGCTGTCAGCACAGAGCCCAGCTGTGGGCCACCCACCATGTTAAGGTGCCAGGGACACTCAGGTAAACAACAACAAAAAAACCCAGTCTGCCTTCATCAGCCTGCAGCCAAACACTGGTCATGCTCCCAATGGCCTCAAAGAAAAAGACAACTGACTGGGGATTGTAAACATTTCCAAGCACCCTGGGAACTGACTCATCTAGCACTCCCAAAGCTGCTGAGTACACAAACTCTAAGAATAATGAATGTTTCGTCTGAAATTAAAAAAATCCTTAGGGATGTGTAAATTAGTGTAACCTTTTGGAAGGCAATTTATTCAAAAAGCAGAAATTTAACTACACTCTATCTAGAGATATATTGCAATGAATAACGAGGACAATATACAAAGATATGCGAGTATTCTTTGCAGTGTTCACTAATTCAACCAAAATTTACAGAAAGCCTGCTTTGTGCCAGAGCAAATGAGTTACTCGGTGAACAAAACAGGTAAGATCCTCTTTTTTTTTTTTGTAATGTTTTATTTATATTAAAGACAGACAGAGTACAAGCAGGGGAGGGACAGAGAGAAAGGACAGAGAGAAAGAGACTCTGAAGCAAGCTCAAGGCTCTGAGCTGTCAGCACAGAGCCTGCCATGGGGCTCGAACTCATGAACCGTGAGATCATGACCTGAGCTGAAGTTGGATACTTAACTCACTGAGCCACCCAGGCGCCCCAAGATCCTCTTTTCTTAAAGCATACACTCTGACCTTGCTTACATTAGTGACAAATTGGAAACAGTCCACACATTTATAAGGGACAAAGGGAGCAAATGACAGCACAGGCCTACAATGCTTAAACTCTTCAGAGATCTCTTCCTGTGATGCTGAGAATAAAATCCAAACTTCTAACTAGCCGAGAGTGGGTCCTGTCAGGTTCTCCGGCCCACATCTTGCTTTCCACCTTGCCTGCTTGGCTTCATTTACTCTGAAGGCTTAAGGTTCTGGAACTCACCAAGTCTCTCCCCCTCAGGGCCTTTATACTTCCCACCTCCCACTACCTCTCCCTGAAACATGCCTTGTGTACCCCCCTAACCAGCCCCCTTGCTTTGCCACCCCCCCCCACCCCTTCCTCACGCCTCCGCTGGCAATCCCCTTCCCAACCCTTGGCGTCAGCTTCAATACCAGTTCTCCTCCGGGAGCCCTTCCTTGATCAGCTACTTGAGTAAGCAACTCCCTAACCAGTACTCACCCCAACATTGAAGTTACATCTTGGCTTATTTAATATTATCTTGGCTCCTCCATTAGTTCTAAGTTCCCTGATAATAAGAAACCTTTTACTTTGTTCACTTCTATTAATTAACACCAAATACCGTGCCTGGTACATAGTAAGCACTACATAAAGATCTCCTGGATGAATGAAAGCAACACCCTATGCAGGCGTTAAGTGTAAAAGGGTTACAATTAATGAGCCAATAGTGATTACGTTATTAGCGCTGTTTTCTAAGTTTTATTTTTGAGTTCTTCACCACTTAGATCTTTTTTTTTTTTTTTTTTTAATTTCTAGGAGAGAGAGAGAGAGAGCGTGAGCAGGGAGGGTCAGAGAGAGAGGGAGTCACAGACTGAAACAGGCTCCAGGCTCCGAGCTGGCAGTCAGCACAGAGCCCGACGCGGGGCTCGAACCCACAAACCACGAGTTCATGACCTAAGCGAAAGTCGGAAGGTCAGACGCTTAACCGACTAAGCCACCCAGGTGCCCCTAGATCTTTTTTTTTTTTTAAGTTTATTTATTTTGAGATGGGGGTGGCACATGAAGTGGGGAGGGCCAGAGAGAGAGGGAGAGAGAGAATCCCAGGCAGGCTCCACACTGTCAGCACAGAACCTGACACAGGGCTTGTACTAACAAACTGTGGGATCACGAACTGAGCTAAAATCAATGGTCAGACACTTAACTGACTGAGCCACCCAGGCACCCCACACCGCTTGGATTCTTGTCTCTTTGGTATCTCACTCCAATTCTTCATGCCCTCTTCCTGCCATTTTTTTCCTAAGGAAACTGGATTGTTTGCTCTGTAGATTTTCCCAGTTTGAATTTTGCTGATTGTAGCTACAGGGTATTAACACGTTCCTCTGTTCCTTGTATTTTCTCTAAATTGTAGTTTCATGTAGAAGCTTGATCAGATTCAGGTTCTTTTTACTTTCTCTTTTTGAGATGGTGTTGTGTGTTTCTGCCAGCAGATACATGATGCTCACTTGTCTCTGTTTTCATGTCAGTAGCCACCGACAGTCAATGCCCAGATCCATTATTTCATTAGGAGGTATAAAAGGATGACATTCTAATTCGTTTCTTCTTCACTTATTAGCTGAAATTCTGCTATAAAGAGATACTCCCATTGTCAATGATTTCATGATCCTGAGGTTTAAGTTAAATAGGAAAGAAAGGATAAAAACTTCCTCTTTACCAGTATTCAATTCACACCAGTGGTTCCTTAGTGTTTTTGAAAGTGATAAGTAAACTTAAAAATAAAATCATCATAACCACATGGATTTAAACATGTTTGGTGTTTTCAGTGCACTGCAGTTAACTTCTCTTTGATGCTTACACATTCCCGCCTCTGACCAGCAGAGCGCATTCAGGTGGGCTCCTGTATTAGATCCTTAAGGCTGCTCCAGCATTACCTGGTGGCTCAGGACAGACATTTATTCTCTCAGTTCCAGAGACCAGAGTCCAAAGTCAAGGTGCTGGCAGAGTAGGTTCCTTCTAGAGGTTCTCAGGGAGAAATGATTCCATGTCTCTCCTCTATCCTCTGGTTGCTGGCAATCCCTGGTGTTCCTTGGCTTACAGACATCTCTCTCCAATCTCTGCGTGGCTTCACATGGCTTTCTTGCCTGTGACTTATTAGATCTTCCTCTCCTTTCTAAGGATGCCAGTCATTGGATTTAGGGTTCTCCCTAAATGCAAAATAATCTCTTTTTCAGATCCTTACTTAATTATAGCTTCAAAGACCCGATTTCAAACAGGGTCACGTTCATGGGCACTGGTAGTTAGGACCTGCGCACATCTTTTTGTACAGTGAGCCCATTATGGCTCCGGAATCCTCTGGAAGGACTCTCACAGTCTTTGATATTTTTCTTGCTTTTTGTATGACATGATGCTTCAGGTTCACCTTGTACATTTCTTGTCCCACACCTGGGATTACTCATTTCTCCAGGGATCTCTGGTTTCTTTCAGGGAAAAACAGTATTTAAATATCACAATATAGGTGCTAACAATGTACTGACTTTTATGATCAACAAAAGTAATTTTTACCAAATCACAAAAAAATTGGCTACACTTATGAGTCATCAAAATGGTCTTTGGTTTACGAGTACTTCTAGAACTTTTAAGAATCTGCTCTAGAGGGGTGTCTGGGTGGCTCAGCTGGTTAAGCATCTGACTCTTGATTCCTGCTCCGATCATGATCTCCGGTTTGAGGGATTGAGCCCTGCGTTGGGCTCTGCAGTGATAGCGTGGAGCCTGCTTGCAATTTGTTAACTCTGCTCTCTCTCTGCCTCTCCTCTGCTTGTGTATGTGCACGCACACCTTCTCTCTCTCTCTCTTCAAAATAAAGAAATAAATGTTAAAAAAACAAGAATCTGGTCTAGAAAAATAATGCAAAACATATTGGATGTTCTTTGAAGAATTACTTATAGAAGCAAAACCTGAACCAGCATAGATAATTCTGCAGGATCCTCTTAAATCATTTATGGTGTTGTCCTTTAATGGAATATTTTATAACTGTAACATTGTTGGTAATAAAGATATCATAGCAACAGGAGAAATGCTAACACATAACAACAAAGGGATATGAATGAAGTAAGTTAAGATTATAGTGTACAAAACTGTGGTGGTGAAGCATCCGACTCTTGATTTTGGCTCAGGTCATGATCTCAGGGTCTGTGTCCCTCTGTGCTGACAGTCTGTGGAGCCTGCTTGAGATTCTCTCTCTCCCTCTCTCTCTCTCTCTCTCTCTCACTCTCTCTCTCGCTCTCTCTCTCCCATCCTCTCCCCCGCTAATGCGCATGCATGCGCACACATACACATACACATTCTCTCAAAATAAATAAACTTTATACATAAATAAATAAATACCTTTTCTGCCTTGCAGAAAGAAATGACTATAGCACACAAAACTATGTTCATGAAAAAGGATCAAAGGAAAATACTCCAAATTGCTAATATGATTATTTGACAGTGATGGGATTAAGAGTTATTTTTTAAAAATGTTCATTTATTTATTTTGAGAGCGAGAAAGATAGTTTGTGAGCAGAAGAGGAGCAGGGAGAGTGGGAGAGAGAGAATCCCAAGCAGACTCCATGCTGTCAGCACAGAGCACAGTGTGGGGCTCGATCCCAGGAACCATGAAATCATGACCTTGAGCCAAAATCAAGTCTGATGCTTTAACTGAATGAGCCACCCAGGTGACCCAAGAATCATTAGTTTTATATTTTTCCCCTTTGGTACCACGGTTATTTTACTTTTAAAATACTCTATTTTGGGGCACCTGGGTGGCTCAGTCTGTTAAGTGTCTGACTCTTGATTTCTGATCAGGTCACGGTGTCTTGCTCTGGCTCACAGGCGCTCTAAGCTGGGCCGTCTGAACCATAATTGATGACTACCTGCCTATGATCCAGACATGTGTAAATAATAAGCCCAAAAAGGGGGGAAGAGCTGAACCTTCTGCAATTATTTTCCTTCTCTTGGCCTTAGGTGAATTCCAGACCAAATGTGAAAAGGAACTCCTAATCCCATGTCTAAAGCTAAATGGAAAATTCTTCTGGGTCTTCCTTCTGCTAAGGGGGAGCTCCAGGAGAGGCATCACCCTTTCCTGCTTCACAGTTCCTGAACGTCAGCGTCCAAACAATGGTTGTTTGTTTACGCAAGCCCAGAATGCTCTGAAAATTTCGGGAGACACATGAAAGCCCAAAGGATTCTGCTCAGCCCAGTAACACTTCTGAGCATGGGATCACTGGCTGTGACTCATCACCACCAAAGGCCGGGTCCCAGCACCATTAAGTGTGTTACTGTTTTTCTCACATGGGAGACAGTGCTACTGACCTACTTTCAAGCAGACATGCCCTCTGAGGAGCTGAGCCCACGCTGGGGAGGAGACTGGTCATACTTTCTTACCCAGTCTCCTTTTAACAAGGCTCTTCTGTAAGATGGCTGCCTGGGCCATCTTCCGGCTGGACTGCAAATTTTCCTCTGTGACCAGCCTGTTCATGGCTGCCCAGGGTTCTACATGGCCAGTCAGGGCCCACGGTTTCATGCTCTGAGTTAAGCAGCGCAGATGGTTCAGGAAGAGGAAGTGGCAGGCAGCTCACCTGCTGGGTGGTGGCCAGACAGTACTCTGCTGTGCTCAGGATGCTGCAGATGAGGCAGAGCTCCTCCAGAGTGAACTTGGCTACTTCGGAGCCTTCCTTTTCCTTGAGGAGGCTGCTGATGGTCAGCCCTCCGCTGCTGCTTGTGGTCCTAAGGAAAAGGAACAGGAACCAGTCAGGCTGGGGCTTTTCATTTGCTTCCTGAGCTGGTAACGGCACATCTTAAGACAAAGAAAAGGGGGAAGGAAAGGCTGGATGTGGCCCAAACAAACCCACGCACAATGAGTCCTTTTCCTATTGACCTTACCTTGACTATCATCTGTTTAAGTTCTCTGACCATCAGAAGTAGGAAGAGACAATTCTAACAGCAGGCCAGTAATCAGTCATATGAACTATAATGACTCTGGTACTCACAGAGAAGGCTGCCAGCAGCCTCTCTGCTTAGCTTAGAATCTCCCGATCTGGAGAGTTCGACAGGATCATCTGTAGCACAAAAGCTGGTTCTCCAACTGCCCTTCTGGGTTGAGGAAATTCTGCACAGGAATCTGCACGCTGTGTTTGTGGAGGGGTACCACAGGGAATGTTAAGGCATGGGTCCTACCCAAAGCCCTGACTGCCTCATGCCTTCCTGCTGACCTAGCCACGTGTCCACAAAATGTAAAAATACAGTTATAAAACCTTCTGGTGTTTTATTTTATTTTTTTTATTTTTTAATTTTTTTTTAATGTTTTATTTATTTCTAGGAGAGAGAGAGAGAGAGAAACATCGTGAGCAGGGGAGGGTCAGAGACAGAGGGAGTCACAGACTGAAACAGGCTCCAGGCTCTGAGCTGGCAGTCAGCACAGAGCCGGACGCGGGGCTCGAACCCACGAACCGCGAGATCATGACCTGAGCGAAAGTCGGACTCTTAACCGACTAAGCCACCCAAGCGCCCCAAAACCTTCTGGTATTTTAACTGTGAGATTCTAAGTTTTTTAAAAAGGAGACAGAACTCAATGACATCTACTTTAAAAATAAAATGTTAAAAAGGGTAACCCTAAAATTTGCCAGTCTTACTGGGAATCAAAGCTTTGAAAATATCTTAATTTCCAGCACTTCCGAGGGTTGTGAGGACACTGACACCCTCTTGCACTATGGGTCAGGAGCACTGAACTGTACAACCTTCGGGAGGTAGATTTCAGGAGCTTAAAAAACACGTTCACACTATTTGACCCAGTGGTTCTACTCTTGCTCAAGGATGCTTTTCTGAGTGTTTAAAATACTGAAATAGTGAACCCAACCTACATGATAAGTTAAGGGAATGATCAAGAAGTTCAGAAGTTAAGTGAGGTCTTCTGTACGCTGGATTAGCATGACCTCATTAAGTGTTTTGATGACGATGTACTCGTGCTGAACAGTCCCTGTCGGCCTTCCAGACCCATTCGTTGCTCTTCTCCTCCCTTCTCTATGGCTCAGGAGACTGACCTCTTCAGACCTATCACCCAGGCTCGAGAGGTAGAGGAGAGAGACGGCTGAGGACTAACAAGGTCTCCTGCTCCATCTGCTTCAATGTGGTGCTGGCCCTGACCATGGCCCTCCATCTTCTGTGGGACAGCCCTTCGTCCATAGCCCTGGCTCTCAAAGGAGTTTTAAAGTAGTTAACAATTACTCCCTAGATTTTGGATGCTTCAGAATCCTGTGTTGGTGCCTCCTTTCACCTTGCCCCCGTTTCTGCGAATAGCTGCTTTGCTAACGACACCCTAGCAGAGTACACCGTTCCTGCTGTGACACACGGGGAAATGCTCACAGGCTGATGCTGGGTGAAAGCTGCAGGGTGTAAGACTACCGGCTGTATCGTCCCAGCACTGCAGAACGAACAAAAGCACAAAACCACACACATTATATATATATAAGTAAAAAACAGAAAAACATACACCGAAATGTTGGATTTGTTTCTTCTGAGTGGTGAGATGGTAGCTGCGTTTTATTTGTCTTTGTGCTTTTCTGTGTTTTCTAAACTATAATGAACTTCTATTATTCTGATGACCAGAATAAAAGTTATTAGAAATTTTAAAAATGTTACTATCATGGTCAAAGAAATTCTCATTGGTGAAATATATCTTTTACTTCCAATCTCTGGCTAGAGCATAGGGATTTTATTTTCTTTCCTCCAAATGACGTAAAAGTCCCATATACAACACATTTTAGTGAAAACAATAGCAACTAATTCCAGAATTATTGAATTTGGCCATGGGGATGATTTATAAATACTAAGTTCCAAAGCATCACTTTAGATTGTATAATTATAATTGAAATTGCTATAGAACCAAAAATCTTTAAACTCTAGTCAAATACCTATCTATTTCCATTAAGAATACAACAATATTCTAATGTCCCAAAATGCATACAGTGAAGTCACTATAATTAGGGGCTGTGCCATGCCACCCCCTTCCCCCAAAACCTACCAGATCTTTAAACATTAGACTCTGTCCCCAGTATAGCGAGAAACACTCACAGTAAGAGACTTTGGAATGTACTCAGCTCAAGGGAAAAGGAGATTCATGCCCCCTGTATGCTTATCCCAGGACACGATCTCATTGAGTGAAATTGCCTACGTTGTTTAAAAGTTACTACTACCACCACCTTTTTTTTTTTTTTTTTTGGTGGCAACAACCTATTGCTGAACCCATGTCAATTAAAGATATACATAATGGGCCAACTCCCTGGAGTCCACTGCGGTAAGATCCGACCTAGGCTGGTGGCCAGCGTGGGCATTTCCTCTAACAGTCTTTTTTTTTTTTTAATTTTTAATTTTTAGTGTTTTATTTACTTCTGAGAGAGAGAGAGAAAGAGAGACAGCATGAGCAAGGGAGAGTCAGAGAGAGAGAGGGAGACACAGAATCCAAAGACAGGCTCCAGGCTCTGAGCTAGCTGTCAGCACAGAGCCCGATGCGGGGCTCGAACCACAAATCATGAGATCGTGACCTGAGCCGAAGCTGGACGCTTAACCAACTGAGCCACCCAGGCGCCCCCTCCTCTAACAGTCTTGATCAGCTGTGGAATTCCATTCAACAGGAAATAGTCTCAGGCTCTTGGGAACTCAGTAAGGGTGTTTTTCTCCTTGACGCTCTTAGTGGTTCAGCAAACCGTTTCAGAGTAGATTTCCTTATATTCCCATATTTAGGTATACTCAGAATCTTACTTCACCACTTGGACCAGGAAGAATAGCACTCACTTGGGCAGATTGCCGGAGAGGATTTTCCACGCATATTCTCGGAGGTACTTCTGGAAAATGGTGGTCAGAGCGATCATCGGCTCCCCAGTACTGAGTTGAGAGCACTGCACCATGCACTTCTTGTAGTAGACAAAGAGGTCAGCACAGCTGGGGAGCACGGCACCCCCTTCATCAGTGTTGGGCTTAGGTGGTCCCTGGGCTTTGAAATCGGCCACAAACCGATCTATCAGCTCTCCAAGGTTTCTAGGAGGAAGAAAACCTGCCATGTTATTTCAAGAAAGATAAAGCAAACGTGCTTGACTGCCATGAGTAAATCATTCCTCATGTGTTTTACATTTAAAATCGGACCCATTTTTATCAGTTGACTTCATTAACTATCACCAGCTTACAGTAACAGCAGCAAGAATTGGCATTTGTGTGCTGCTTTATGCTTATCTTTTAAAAAAAGTTTATGATTAAAAAAATTTTTTTAATGTTTATTTACTATTGAGAGACAGAGAGACATACAGCATGAGCATGGAAAGGGCAGAGAGGGGCAGAGACACACAATCCGAATCAGACTCCAGGTTCTGAGCCTGATGCAGGGATCGAACTCACAAACTGCGAGATCATGACCTGAGCCAAAGTCGGATGCTCAACCAACTGAGCCAGCAATGTGCTCCTAAATGTTTATGATTTTTGAGAGAGAGAGAGAGACAGACAGACAAAGAGACAGAGAGCAAGGAGGGGAGGGGCAGAGAGAGAGACACACACAGGATCTGAAGCAGGCTCCAGACTCTAAGCCCTCCACACAGAGCCCAACGCGGGGCTTGAACCCGCGAACCATGAGATAATGACCTGAGTCAAAGTTGGATGCTCAAGTGACTGAGCCACCCAGATGGGCCTGCTTTATATTGTTCAAGGCATTTCGTGATCACGTCTGACCCCAAGCCTCTGTGAGAGAGATAAGGTATTCTTGTACCCTCTAAGAAATGAAAAAAAAATAAGGTCTAGAAAGTCTGTCACATAGTTTAGTGGCAGAGCTGAGCCTAGAATCTGCTACCATATTAAGTATCATTTCCCTTCTCCACAAATGAAAACTGTAAGTAATGACAGAGATCATGGTTTGAATGCTGATGATATATATATACCAGGCACATACCATGTCAGCAGTTTCTAAGTGTTAACTTCATTGCATTTCACTTAATTTGCACACTAACTTTATGAGGTACATATTATTACTGTCCTCATTTTCAAAAAGGAAGGTGCAGAGAAGGCAAGGACCTTGTCGAAGGTCACACAGCAAAAGGGTTGGAGAGAGCCAGAGTTCAAAACCAAAAAGCCTGGCTCAAACCTCATGTTTTTAGCCCATCTACCTTCCTACCTCCGAAAACACAAAAAGGTTATGATGTCAGCAAATATTTTGATATCATTAACCTAAATATGCCCATGAGGTAGATGCCGAAACAAAGAGAAACTATAAAGAATTCTAATGCTTTCTTGCTGTTTTTGATGCAGTTTCTTCTTAAAACTTCCAGAATCAAAGGTGTAAAAACTCCTAGGAGAAAGCAGGTTATGGCAGCCCCACGTTTGTAGCAGGTCACAATGGGGAGGGTGGCTGTAGCTGTCCCCATTCCCCATTTGAACATCACTAAGTTTGCTTAGCCGTGTTGACTCATCGTAGCTACGATCCAGTGGGGCTCTACTCACTGCTTCCTGCACAGTTGTGCTGTATGAAAAATGGGAGGGGTCCCCTCCACCCCTTGACATTTTATCTTCTAGGCTGCTGTCTAAGGCTACAAGAATCCAGCTGTGCTTTTAATTTTTTTTAACGTTTATTTTTAAGAGACAGAGTATGAGCAGGAGAGGGGCAGAGAGAGAGAGAGTGAGACACTGACTCCAAAGCCCAGCTCCAGGCTCTGTGCTGTCAGCACAGACCCCGATGCGGGGCTTGAACCCACAAACCATGGGATCATGACTTGAGCTGAAGTCGACGCTTAACCGACTGAGCCACCCAAGCACCCCACCAGCTGTGCTTTCAAAATGTATTTATATAACAGGAAGAAAAAGACAAGAACCACACACAGCATCAACTAGCAGGAAGAGGAGAAAACTGACATTTTACTCAAGAGCTCTTGTTATTGAAAGTTTATTATATCCAGATGTAGCCACTCTGCCCTCAAAGGACTTCAGGCCTCGGCTGGCTCTTTGTGGTGATGGCAAGCACGGGAAGACCTTGTGGGCTAACCCTGAAAGCTGCGGGGACACCACCCCATTCCTCACCACCTCTTCCTGCCCCACCTTCTCCATTTAATCTCTCACTTCTCCTCCATAGTGACCCTCTGCTCTAGCCTGAGTCCCCTTCCCTGCGCCCTGTTCTACCTCCATCCCTGACTCTGGACCTTTGCCTGGGTGCCTCCCCTGGCCAAGATGTTCTCCGGCCACCTCCCCACTCACCCTCAGGCTCAGCTCAGGGCTCGCCCAGACAACTCCTACTCACACCATTCCTCTGTCTCAATTTTGACTCTGCCATCTGCAACACACTGACACTGTATTCTCATTATTTTCTTTTTTTACACTTTACCATACATCGTAAGGATTTCAAATGTTCAAGAAACATGATGACCTTCTCCCATCCTGGGCCAACAGCAGGCAATGCTCTCGATAACAGCTCTCTTTTGCACTGATCTTTAGTGTAACTTCAGGATCCTTCTTGAGAGAGCATTCTAGCCAGTCACTTCTAATAAGCTGGAGTTGGTACAAAAGGTGAAAGGTGCTTGCTATGGAGTAGAGTCTTCTCCAATTCATATGTTATCATCTGCTCCTCAAGAGAGGGAATAATATTTCCAGGAACTCTACTCTCCCTAGGCCCACCTCTCATGTTTATGTGTGAAGTTCATTTTTCAGTTATGTTGGCGCCCAGTACGCACGCAGCTGGTCCGGCCCCATGCTTTGTTCCTGACAGATGGGAACAGGAAGGTGGGAGGGTGGAGGTGGGGCAGGGGCTGGTGCAGAAGGGAAGGGCATGTCCTAGGGAAGCCAAGGGTTCCACTGGAATCTTCTTAGGAGAGATTCTACTCTCCAAATCTCTACTGCCAACCAAAACAGGGGCCGGAGCTCCAAAGTGTTTTTACTTTAACGACTCATCCAATTCCCCTGGCAGCTGAAGTCAGAATACCTACTCAAATGCCTCTATTTCAGAGCCACCTCGATCAATAAGATTATTAACTACTTACACTCATAAAGCATAAAGAAAATTCCCACTTAAAAAAAAAAACTCTTTAAAAGACCTCCCATACACTGCAGGCCATCTCCCAGGTTACTTCTGACACTGCTTTCCGTGTGGACGAGATATAAACCCGTTAGAATAAGCGTCCCTCCCTTTAATCTCCACTCTCTGCATGTGCGTGCTCTGTGCCACACGAGACACGGGAAGACGGGTGATCGACATGTCACAGCATAGACGGTTTAGTCCAGTCGACTTCTAGCCGAGCGTTTAGTATGTGCAAGGCTCTGGACTCTGTGTGCCATACATAGGAAGGAGATCAACTAAAGAAACAAAAAGCAAAAGTTGTCATTTCTTCCAGGTATCAAACACTAGCCTGAGTGAGAAAGGTGTGCTGTGGCATGTTGAGCTGCTGACTGGAATCACAAGGAGGTGTCTTTTACACCATAAAGCAAGTACAATCCAGTAAGAGTTTATAAAGGGTCAAGTCCTGATCAAGGTGTGGCAGGGTACAGGGGTTAAGATAGCATCTGCCTACCAGAAGCTTTGATCTTTTTTAGCCCTTATTTCGATTTGGAGACAGCAACAAAATGCTAATTTTGCAGTATGGATAATGCGAACAATTTGTTTCAGACAAAGGAAACTAGAGGTAGCTAGAGAGTAAATTTCACAGCAAACTTAGGTAAGAATAAAGGCACGGAGTCAAAAGTAAGCTCGGATTATGATGTGTGGAAGGGAGGATGTAAGGAGGAGGGGACGTGGCTAAGCTGGAAGTCACAAATTGGAGAAGTCTGACCTACAGTTTGATTTATACACTCCTCTGTAACTCCCACAGCAAAGTGCTGCCAGCCTCACATCTTCACGCCAGGTACCACCATCTCCCACGGGGCCCTAAGCCTATAAACTAGGCATTGTGCTGGGTGCATTAGAAATTCAATCTCTTGTAATCCTCACAACAGCCCTGAAGGGAAGGCATGATGATCTCCATTTTATAAATGAAGAAAGTGAGGCTGAGAAAAAGAATATGACTTGCCCTAGGTCACGGAATTTGTCGGCGCTGGAATCAGCCTGGGGATGTGACCCCCGAGCCCAGCTCCATCCACTATGCCATGCTCCAACTTTCCAACACTAAAGCACTACACAGAGAGATGGCATCGTGCCTGGTGCTGTTATTCACCTTCTCACCAGCTTACGCCACATGTCACGAATGTGGAAGGTATCTTCTACCCCCTCCCCGTAGCTTGAGCTTTCTGACCAAGATGTCCGAGAATGTCAGGGCCCCACGCGAACTACTGCTGGGGGTTGCGCTGATCGATGAAATGACTCAGGAAGAAAGACCAGTGCTGAGCAGTATTAGTAAGGGAATGACGAGGGCCGTTTCTTCTGGTGGATCTGCAGTCAGCATCTCTAACAACAATACTCTAAATGGAAGGCAGAGTGGTGACAGCATGGGGAGGGGCAGACGGCAGGCGATCTGAGCTGTCCAGGAGGGGAGCATGGGCAAGGCAGCTTCAGATCCCCAGGAAGTTACAGAACTTGCTAAATCGAGGGTACTCAAACCAATCTGCACCCCTCCCTCCTCTGCCCTTAGTTTGGGGCCAATGATTTGGTTCTGATGTGGCCAGTGGGGTTGGGGAGCCAAGGTATGGCTTGAGCACAACTGGGAGATGGACTACACACAGGTAAATGGAGCAAATAAGTAAATACACGGAAGATCTGGGGGGCCAAGTTTCTCACTGCTGCAGAATGTACTTGTTATAGACGAAAAAAGGGGGAGGCTAAAATAAATCCTGTGGTGTTGGAGTAGAATTGGAGTTATCAGCATAAATTCACAGCTTTTAATATATGCTGGTATAAAAACAGATACAGATGCACGTGTTTAAACACACATGTGTACACCTACATCTATCTCTTAGGTCTCTCGAGGATAAGGACCTAGAAGCATGACATCCAAGGAGTCATGAACATACCTGAGGCCCAGAACTTAGTTTCTAAATCTCATTCCCACCAAAGAAACAAGGGATCCTGGAAAAATGGATGACTCCAGGGCTGGGGTGGGAAAGTATAAGATGAGCCTGGTATATTTTGTTGTGCCAGAAGGGAAGTGCCCCAGAAATGACAGGAGCCTGCAAAATAGCACGAAAAATCAGCTTGGAGGGGTTCCAATGGCCAAATCAGGGACAATTTAAGCATTAAAATAATGATGGATGCTGAAAGGGAAAAAGGACATTAGTGGAAAAAACAGTGAAATCCAAATAAGGTCCGAGTTTAGTAAGCTGTACTGTACCAGTGTTAACTTCCTGGTTTTCAGAACTGTTCTATGGTTACGTAAGACATTAACATTAGGAGAACTTGGGAGAGGGGAGTATGGGGAATCTGCACCACTCTGGAAATTTTTATGTAGGTTTAAATTTAGTCCAGCATAAGCTTAAAAAAAGGTAATAAAGGCTATAACCCACTGAATAAAATAGGAATCCATGCGTACGTGCTGATAGAATAAATGAGGAAAAGAGAAAGCTTTTTCTTAAAATATAATGCCAACTCATAATGTAGAAGAAATGGTGGTATTAGAAAAATGATCATTTGGCAACTATCTTACGAATAAATGATTCAGGCAAGTAGCAGTGGGAGGTGAAAGATGAGAAAAAGACTATTTATGTGGTTTCAACGTTTCTCCTGACACTTATTAATTATTAATGACTTATTAATAAATAGAGAAACCTGGCAGACTCCATCTAAAGTAATAACGATGAACGCCACAAGCTGTAGGGCAAAGACACCGTGTGCCTCCTGACATGAATTTCTGAGAAGAATCCAGCACTACTTCTGCATAAATCATAAATCATGAGGATACATTAGTCAAATGCAGACTGAGGGGGGCATTCCACAAACTAACTGGCCTGTGCTCTTCAAAAATTTCAAGGTCGTGAAAGATAAAGAAAGAATGCGTTATTTTTCTGGATGGAAGGGACCAAAGAGAAAGGACAAATAAACGCATCCTAGGATCCTGGTGCAGATTCAGGTCCAGAAAAGACCTCATTGGGATGGCTGGGAAAGAGGAATGGAGTCCACGAATGAAACGGTAATGGTGGATCAGGTGACTTCCTGAGGTTCGCAGGTGTACTGTGGTCAGGTAGACTGTGCCCTTATTTGTAGGAAATGCACACTGACGTATTAAGGGGTACTGGGGCCCTCTTGCCTACAATTTGAAGGCAGTGTTTACATAGAGAAATTGCCAAGAGTCAGCCAGAGAAAAACACAACATTCCCAAGGGTAAAAAGTTATACTAACTTCCTTCTTGAACATAAACAAAATTGGAGGAAGCCACCCAATGCACAGAAGGACAGCTTTGCCCAGCCTGCTGAGATGGCTGTGGGAAACGTCCTGCTTCCTGCCCCCTCACCAGGTGCTGGCTCTGCAGTCCTCCCACTACTGTTTGGCTTTTGGTTAGGGCAGGCGCTGCCAGAACTTTCCTTAGGCAGGAGGGAGGCTGGGGAGAGGAGATGGCAGACCCCATGCCAGGCCCCGCGAAAAGCTGGCAATGCTGATCGGGCCACCCAACTGCTTAAGAGTCCGGAACAAGACCACTTGTGCCAAATGCCAACATGTCATCTCAACTCATCCTCACTATCAATCCTGTGAGGGGAACATTACTGACTTTGCTGTAAAGAGGACAAAACAATCTCAGAGAGGTCAGGTACCACGCCTGAGGTCCCAGGCTAGTGAGTGAGGAGCTCTGACTCAAATCCAGGTCTGTCTGGCATCCAGGCCCACGCTCTCTCCAGAGCTGGCTCTCTGCCACCTGGGAGCTTGTGAATGGTCTAAGATTCTCCTCCCTTGCAGATTTCTGAGTCAGAGCTACAAAAATGTAATATGTACGAGATCGGGCCCCACCTGAGTCTCTTCCCCAGCTGAGGACTCGTGGACAGAAGGGAGAAAGGGCTTTGTGGAACCCCTTGAAATTGTACTCATGATAGTGTGTGGGTTCATGTGATTTTCTTTCTTTCTTTTTTTTTTTGGCAAGAGAGCCTACAGTTTCATCGGACTCTCAGAGGGATCTATGACTCAAAAAAGGTTAATCACCACAGCTTTAGGCATTATTTTGCCTGATTCTCTGCTTTAAAAGATGAGGAAATGGATTTCTTGAACTCTTAGTTTCTCCTTCAAGTCTCTGTTGCTTATTCTGGAGCAACAACAGCACAGCCTACGCGGTTCTCCTCCGGCAGCTTCTGCTGCTTCCCCGGCGCTGTGGAAACACCCGCGTGAGGCCAAACGGCAGGCTGAACGGCCAGCACTTCATTTTTCACAGAGAAATGGAGAGTCCCTGGGAAGGGAGGTCTGGCTCTCGGCCCGAAATGCCATGAACAATGAGTATACTTTACATGAATCAAGGCCACGTGAGAAAAGTAGATACCAGAATTATAATAAGTCAGAAAAATGACTCTCCAGACCGGGTAGGTTTGGGGCAAGTATGTGGTTGTCTCAGATATATGCGCTTTAAACCTGGGACCGGCAGCTCTGAAACCTTCTTAAAAAGAAGAGTTTGGGTTAATGAGAGAAGACGGGGCTCTGTCCAAAAACAGTCATCCAAGTGGTCTGCTCTACGACCTGTTACTCTAATAGGCAAACAACTGATCTTCTCCCTGCCCCTCGAGGGGGCCTGTTAACATCCTGACAAAAAACTTTTTACACAGAAAACAGGGTGTTTCAAAGGAGCAAATGGCAATGTTAATGACTGCCTTTCTGTGTGCCTTCGGACATGAGCACAATGGATAGAGGGGCAGACTGGCTTTACAAGGCCAAACGTAAAAGTAACTATTGTTGGGGGGAAGGGGCAGGAGGTTGTTTTTGTTAATATAGAAGCTCTTCTACAAAGTTTATTTTCTAAGGCTTTAATATGAAACATTCTGTAATCCGGGAGGAAAAGAGTAGACTCAATCTATAAAACCAAATAGATGAATAATGATAATGTTCCATGTAGTGATTCCACTTGAAATTGTCTCTTAATCTTACGGTTTACCTCCAAAACATATTTGGAAATGAGAATTTGCTAGCCCGCAACAGGAGGATTCAAAACAAAAAACAAAGAACTAAGTTTTAGCACCTAAACACTTTCCCAGAAAACTCTTGAGAACTTCTCAAATGCTATTGCACTCCCTGCGTGAGCCACCGTCTGGTCCTCCCAAGTGTGTTCTTTAGGCTACAAGGCCAGCCTGTCTCCAGAAACCTGACCTTTCCAAACTCTGCCTTCCCATGTGGAAGGGCCTTCAATAGTTCCTCTGGCTGTGGACAGAGGATGGGGAGGGGTCTTCCTCCTTGGCGTGAATTATGGACACTGGAGCTTGAACATACTTCCCTGGCTGTGAGGAAACTTGGCTGCGGTGGGCTGCTTTGGAAAAGTCCTGGGGGCCCCTGAGTTCGTAAAAAGTATATACATTAAATGGCTGATCATCCATAAAAAGAAGCAAGAATCCATCAGTCCCTACTGACATAAATACACACACACACACACACACACACACAGCAGGGAGAAGGGGAGGCGTTTCCTTACAGAAGAGATCCAATTAATAAATACAGGAGAAATGATGGAAACAGAAAATGAACATTTGGCAGACGCCACAGTAAATTATTGCTGCAGGCAGGAATCATCAAAGCATGTCAAAATGAGTGGGCAAAGCGTGAGGAGACACAGGATATTTACGTAGTCCCCAAGTGTCCCCCCACGAGATGCTTATGAATTACAAAGAGAAAAACAGTAGCTGCACAGCAGAGAAAGCTGGTGAGCACTACCCAAAGCAAGTGATCAGAGCTGACACCACCAGTGAGGGGACAGGTCTGCACAGTGTGCCTCCTGCTACGACGCACTGAGAGGGACACAGTATCACCTCTACGGTATACTTGCCCACGATGCAATAATCTGGATTTTATCAAGCGCAAACATCAGACAAATATAGAAAATAACTTGCCAGTGCTCTGTGAAGTGTCAAGGTCATGGGAGACTAACAGGAGACTGAGGAGGTATATTCAAGGTTGAAGGAGACTAAAGAGACCTGACAACTAAATGCACGATGGGATCTCAGGCCAGAAAATGGACATTCATGCCATAGCGATTCCCTTCTGATTTTGATAACCGTGGTTATGTAAAATGGTCACATTCTCTGGGGGAAGGATATATGAGGATTTTTTTTATAGCTTTCCTGTGAAGTCTACATTATTTTGCAATGAAAACTTCAGCAAATGATACTCAAAAATATATTACAGATTAGGCTTTCTTTCTCTGGTTTCCAGTGCCTGACATTGTCAAGGTTTGTGGGCTGACGTGCAACTACATAAGCGCTCAGCGCCCACAGGGGAAGGGGTTGTTGGGATCCATTTGGGAGCCTATTTGAGTCAAACTCAGGCTTCTATGATTTATGAACACAGTAAGTGATAACATTCATAAGATATAAAGAATATCCTTAGTAGGTTTCCAGCAAGGGAGGGGGGGTTGTCACAGGAACCATGCCAAGTCCCTCCTGCAGCTTCTGGAAGGAGTCATGCCCTTAGGAGGCCCACCCGTGACCAGGGGAGGGGAAACACAGTAGAAAACAGCAAAATGTTCATCACTCACTTGTCCTGGGACTCGATATACACATAAAGATGAGGCTCAAAACACTTGGAAACAATGCCATGAAATGGATTGTCTGGGGCTTTAGGCTTCTTTGGCTGTAAAGAAGGAGAAAAAAATAAGAAGAAAGAAACCTACACTAGAGCCATCTTTTCAAGTTTTCAAGCGGTTTCAAAGAAAACATTCCTTCAAAGTTCACTCCTAACACAGATAAAAAGCAGTCGATGTAACTAAACCAGAACCAGGTCCTGCCTTATGACTCAGGCCAGTTTGTGGACAAGGAGCCAGCTTTGTTAGCATCACTGACCGCCTTTATGGTGAAAGATCGCCTGCCACTCTGATAACACATGCGCTTTTGATTTGGAAGCTATTCATCATCTTACTGATGTTTTAAAAATTTAAATCCTAGCTAAGAATAGCACCTTATATTTATACAGTGCTTTAAAAGGTATAAAGTGTTTTCATGTGATCTATTTTTTTAAGTTAACAAATAAGTATGAGAGAGAGAAAGAGCACGCGAGCACACAGAAGGGGTAGACAGAGAGAATCCCAAGCAGGCTCCATGCTGTCAGCACAGAGCCCGATGCGGGGCTCGACCTCATGAAACCATAAGATCATGACCTGAGCCAAGACCAAGAGTCAGACACTTAACTGAGTCACCCAGGTGCCCCCATGTGATCTATTTTTGACAGCCTCCATTTACTGATGGTTATCACAGACCAAACGCTTTGCCATGAAATGACATCTCATCTATTCCTCACAACAACCCTCAAGGTAGGAATTATTTCTACTACTTTACACCTGAAGAAAGGAAGGCTCAGAGGGTTCTAGCGGCCTGCCCAAAGGCACATGGGGAAGCTTCCCATCTCCTAAACTAGAATTCTTTCTGTTAGAGCACTGCTTTCCTGCAGTGGTTCCTAGATTGTTGAATTTCACTGACAAGTAAATGTAAGAAAAAGAAGTGTAAGGGACCAATATAGCATTGGTGACTTTATTTTGCTACTTTTCATTCTCGGTAGGTTCCTGAAAGAAAGAGTATTTTACACCCAAACATTTCATAGGGAGAACATAGCAGCAAGAGGGCAGTCCCTCCTTTTCAGACAGCTGGTGACCCTATATCAGCTTGCTAGCTAGGCAGGCAACAGACAGCTGTGTCTTTATTTTTTGGCTTGGACCAGTGTAAAACAGGGCTAGCACTGGTCCCCAACTGATACTTAAAAACCACTGACATACAGACCATGTAGGTAGGCAAGCATTTAAAAACTATACTTGCTCCCTAATTCCTTTTCAAAAATCTCTAAAAAATAAGCAAAGCTCTTCCTACATATTTTGTTCTATTCCTAAAAAACGTCAATTCTATTTATTGTCAAACACCAGCAAAAGGACCCTGAGGCCTTGCTTGGGCTCATACTAGAATACAATTTGGGCATAAACGGACACCCACAGCATACTTATTGAATTGAGCTGTTAATATCTTTTCATAAATACAGAAAAAGCTGGGCCCCTAATAGGAGAAAGAATGATTCCCTTCTTCTAGTAACTTTTAGAAATAAAACACTCTAATGGTTAAAAGCAACTGTAAAAATTGGATATCAATACCAAAAATTAAATGTCAACCGGAGACATATCCCATACAATCTCATATCTAGCTCTCTTCCCCTTTCACCTTTTGAGAGTTCCCTGTCTTTAGGTGTTTTGTTTTTGTTTTGCAAGATTTTTAGAAATTCTGCTCCTTCCTAAAATCTGGGCTACTTTCCCTTTTCATCCCAAAGCCACTGCCAAAGTCAGGTCTTAGGCTAAGACTACAAGAGGCTCCCACGACTGGGTTCATGAAAGTTGAACTGGTGGGATTCAAAGCTCCACTTCATTTCACAGGTGCCCCTGGAACCTCTCCTGCATGTCCATCAGTTTAACATGGCGGATCCACGACATGGTATGATGGCTGCATGGGGGTGGTCCTTACCTAACTGTTCTACATTTTCCACATTAGTTACCTATTTTTTATTATTTTATTCTTTCTAATAAGGTGATTTTTAAATGAATAGACAAATCTGATTTGTCTAACTTTTGTAAGACTAGATATCCTGATTTTAGAACTAGAAAATATAATCACAACACCCAAGTACCTTTTTATTAATAAAATATAATCATTATAAGGATTATAATTATCCCCCTCATTTATATCTTCTTCCCTTGATAAAAATATTCACACATCTGCAGGATACCTTCTGGTAATTACAAAGTGGAATATAAATTATATAATAGAGAGTGTTGTCATATTTTTAATTAATTTTTTAAAAAGTTTATTTATTCTGGGAGAGAAAGAGAGAATGAGCAGCAGAGGGGCAGAAAGATAGAAAATCTTAGGCAGACTCCATGCTGACAGCACAGTGTCTAATACGGTGCTCGATCTCCAAAACCACGATATCATGACTTGAGCTGAAATCAGAGTCAGATGCTTAACCGACTGAGCCACCCAGGTGCCCTAGATGTTGTCATGTTTTAAATCAACGTGTATATTTTGAATTTGGTTTTGTTTCCAAGTTCATGTGCAATTTTCCAATTACTGACACATTTTAATTTATCACCTTACAATGGCTACATTATGAAATTTAACTCTACAAATTAGATAATAGTATTGTACTGATACACACTTTCTGATTTTGATCAGTGGTGATTTAAGTGAATGACCTTCTTAGGAAATGCACACAAGAATATTTAGAGGTAAAGGACATGATACCTGCTAACTTAACAAACTGTCTTGAGAGAGAGACAGAGATGAAGGTGGGGAGAGAGGGAGAAAGAAGAAGAGAGAAGGAGAGAGGAGTGGGAAGGGAAAAAAAGGAAACGATAAAGTGAATGTAGCAGAATGTTAACAACTGGTAAACCCAAATGAAAGATATTTGAGAGTTCTTGTAATATTCTTAAGACTATTCTCTAACTTGGGTATTTTCTTTTTCTTCTTTTTTTTAATGTTTTATTCATTTCTGAGAGAGAGAGAGAGACAGCATGAGCAGGGAAGGGCCAGAGACAGAGGGTGATACAGTATCTGAAACAGGCTCCAGGCTCCGAGCTAGCTGTCAGCACAGGGCCCGACGCGGGGCTTGAACCCACGAACTGTGAGATCATGACCTAAGCTGAAGTCGGACGCTTAACCGACTGAGCCAACCAAGCGCCCTGGGTATTTTCTTTTTAAAAAGTAAAAAATAATGACAAAAAGCTTGGGAGATGGGTGGCAACGGACTGGCAGATAACCCCAGAGAGTGTTGTGGAGCACTCAAGCAATGCCACATTACCAATGTTCGAACAGCCTGGGGGACAACAGTGTGGAGAAATGCAGACCTCCATTTGTGACTGAGCAAAATGGGAGTTAGAAGCAACTGCACAGACTGAGTAACGCGCTACAGTTACAGTAGCTGTTGCAGCTGGGGGAGGCTGGGAGATGGGTAAACGAGACCTCTCTGTACTCCGCAACTACTTATGTAGTTCATAATTATTTAAAAATACAAAAAAATTTTTTTCTTTTTTTTTTAACATTTTTATTTATTTCTAGGTGAGAGAGAGAGACAGCGTGAGCAGGGGAGGGTCAGAGAGAGAGGGAGTCACAGAATGAAACAGGCTCCAGGCTCCGAGCTGGCAGTCAGCACAGAGCCCGACGCGGGGCTCGAACCCACGAACCGCGAGATCATGACCTAAGCGAGAGTCGGACGCTTAACCGACTAAGCCACCCAGGCGCCCCTAAAAAATATTTCTTTTAATGTTTATTCATCTTTGAGAGACACAGCGCAGGCTGGGGAGGGGCAGAGAGAGAGGGAGACACAGAATCTGAAGCAGCTCCAGGCTCCGAGCTGTCAGCACAGAGCCCGACGCGGGGCTTGAACTCACAAACCGTGAGATCGTGATCTGAGCCGAAGTCGGATGCTTAACTGACTGAGCCACCCGGCGCCCCAACACATAAAGATTTTTTACAAAGTGGTACAATGTGCTCGACGAGGCCCCACGGAACAACGCGGACCCCACGGAACATCATCAGACCGTGCAGGCGCCCCAACACTACAGCAGGTGACTGCCCCTAATACTGCTCCCGGCAGGGAGACCTGACACCGTGTCTCCAGGTCCCTTGCAGCGTTTTTAGTGTGAGTTGGAAGCAAACGGGGAACAATGGGAGGGGCTGCCCGAAGTTTCCTTTTTGCCTTTTGTCCACAGGGCTGCCTCCGGCCTGTAGCTGCTTTATGACTGTGCTCCTATTTAGATAAGAGGTGCTGGAATTCAGCTCAAACTGGCGTCTCCCTTCACACTGGGCAGCTCCCCAAAGGGTTGATTCTCAGCTTAAAGAACACACTAACTCATTTAGCAGTAGCACTCGGGCTCCATTTCAGAGTGTGTGAATTCTGTCCAGAAGCCGCAGATGTTTAAGTTATTTCCTCTCGGAGTTAGATGGAATAATAGAAGGTTACTGTTGTCACAGTCAGGAGCTGTGCAGCTGGCCCCATTTCCTTTTATTACTATCCAGTGTAAGGAGATGAAATCTAACTGCTTGATCACCAGAAGGGTACATTTTTAAACCAGAAATTCCTCATTTCTTCTCTCTTTGTCTCTGGGCACCCTCAGTCCCCTTTCAGAGGTTGTTTTTTAACACTGGAAGTAGGCTGGCAACTGCTCAAACTAAATACCTCTTCTTGAGTTCACACTCCTTTCTCACCAGCATATGCTCCAGGAGCGAGCGGGGAGGGGCCCTTCCACATTGCGGGCCAACTGTCTACCTAGGCAGTGACGCAGTGGGTTAGGTAACCCGGACAGCCGCGGGCTGGGCTCACCCCTAGCATCCTGTGGCCTTCCTCCCCGAGGCCCCACGGGGCTCCTGCGCTTCCTGCGCACCCAACTCCAGAAGCCAATAAGGGGCTGGGAAGACGGAGATCCTGGAGCTCCCACCTAATGGACCACCAGCAAGGCAAGCGTCGGCGAGGCCGCGGGAGGCTGGGGACGGCATGTGAGGAGGCCTCAGTCACTGGTGTACACGTGTCCTCGCTAGCAAGTAGTGGCCAATGAAACTGCAGGTGGGTCTTCTGGTCCAGGGGTTTTTGGTACTTTCTTTTTAAACAGATCTCAAACCCCTCGTTTGGAAGAATTCCATGACAGACGGGATTCAGAAGAGGATTGCTCTGTTTTGGAGGGACTCGGAGCGCTGGTCTCCTCCCAGCTCCCCACAGTGACATGTGATGTGGCACCTAGGAATATAGTTTGAAAATCACAGCCTCTCTCTAAAGATGAAAAAAACTAGGGAAGTCTAGAAAGAGTAAAAACCTACCACATGGTCAACAGTGTAAACAGCGGACCAGACTCTGGCTCTGTTCCACCCCCATATCTGTGTCCTGGGAATGAACAGCCCTGGTCCTTACAACAACCACCTCTGGCCTCCAGGATGAGCAAAAAGTTCCATGAGGGAGACAAATCATACGTATCTACCAAACTGATTTTGTAGTAATGGGGACTGTGTCATAATCTAGTTTAATGACATCTGGCGATGACTGGGTAAAGGGATAACTTTTCATGGTGGCCACTAGCACTGGGAAGACACAGAGCCCTGAAAACTGAACTACCACCCAAAGCAAATGCAAAGGGTGCAGGCAACAGAGTGTGGGTGGAGGACACAGCAGAAAAATGAACTCTATATCCAGACTTCTTCCTATCCAGGTCCTTCCTCTAAATGTGAGAGATGCATTTCTTTAGTTAGAAGAAACCTGCTTTCTCCCACACGAGCTGAGATGACGGCACTAAATCAGTTATACCTAATCCCACCGATCTCTGGGATATAGCCGTGAGGTACCCTTTCAGTTTATATATCCCCCTGTGTTCATGGGGTTCATTTCTGTGTCTTCCACTTTTCACTGAGACACCCCGGTGAAGCAAAAGAGCTCCAGGAAAGGAATGAATTCTAGTCTCTGACTTCGAGACCTTGCTTTCAGTGCTAGCTCCTCCACGCCCAAACTCTGTACCCCACGGCAAATCACTTGACCTCTCTGAGCTACACGCACTACATTCACATAAAATCCTATGAAAAGAAAGACGGGGGTTGGGAAGAGGAAGAAGAACAGAGCATGCACAAGACTCTGAGACTATAAAGCCCATGAAAATGTGAAGCATCCATATTATTACAATTATTTAATCGGTGGACCAGACACACTTTACTGCATCGCTTCGGAGTTGCTCCTGGAAATTTTGTTCTCTTGGCTCCCACCACGATGGTCCAGCGACCCTCGCCACATTGGGAGTGCAGGGTTAGCTGCAGAGCACGTGGCTACAGGTTTCCCTGGCCAGACTTCCCAGTCGGCCTCCCTTTCAGTGGTGCCCAGAGCAAAACAACACTATAAAATAACCCGCAGGCAGACAAGTGTAGAAAATTAAAAAGAAGGCTCGCTAATCCAGACAGGAAGAGGTCGGATTTATTGCTCTAATCGCTCTGCCGTAAAATGGCAGTGAAGCAGGGACACCATGCTATAGGATGGAGGGAGAGGAAATTTAGAGTTGGACAGAAAATCCGAAGGAAATGAAAGTGTTAGTGTGCCTTGAAAAGTAACGCTCCAAATATGCCACTGGTCACCTGGATGTTTCCAAGCCGCCCCGATGGCTTCCAGACCTCAAGGGCTTGGCTTACACTGACTGCAGACCTCGCCTAGCTGATGGTGCTGCTAACTTCACAGCGGATAGCAGAGCCCCTGGCACAGCCGCCAGACGTGGACATGACTGAGGGCTAGGCTGGCAGGTGCAGGAGGTGATGAACAAGGCAGGGCGGGGTTCCAACCGCCGCACTGCTCAGGCCAATTAGGCTTGTGCGTGCTGGTCATTCCTGCAGGGGACGCTGTTGGGGAACAGAGGTGGGCAGGATGGGTGCTTCCACTCAGTTTTCAGAATCCACCTTCAGATAAAGGCTTTCTTTCAGGCCACCAAAGCTGTCATCTCTGCAGGTGGTCAAGAGCCAAAGAACCATATTTGGAGCGAGCAGACCCACACTCGGAAGCAAACATGAGGTAGGTTGCATGTGGAGATGCAAACTGGACTTACTTGATCCAAGTCTCCCTTCTCTATCGCCAGTTCCTCCATCTCTGGTGCTGGTTCATCTTCCAGGAAGGGATTGGTCGATTGGGGCGGAGACTCAAGTTTTTTCTGTTAGGAAGGCAAGAGAAAGAGGTATTATCTGAGCATATTCCCAATACCTTTCGCCACTGATCTGCTTTTTTTCTAGTCTCTCCAACAGCTGAATCACGAAATCTGATCTAACAAGCAAGAACGGAGATGACATGGAGCACATTCTCACCTCCTGGACTTCAAACTATTTTCCATCTTCCCAAAACCTTATTGCCCACCCCAATCCCAATCTGGCTGAAACTCTCATTCATCCTCAGCCTTCAAATTAGAAGTCCCTTCTTCTGGGAAGCCTCTCCCGTCAGTCAAGTTTGGGTTAGCTGCCCTGCTACACGTTTCCATCCCACCCAGTATGTCCCCTACCCAGGTATTCATTAAACTACTGCAACTGCCCAGTTATTTATCCCCACCAGAGTCCATGATCATAGGGATCATGTCTGTCTTCCTCACCCTCTATCTGGTGATTGGCATTGACTAGCTGCTCCCTGAATATGACTGAATCAAAATGCTGGCCGGGCTGGAATTCAAGAACAAACTATAAAACTAGTCTTATGTGTTGGGGCGCCTGGGTGGCTTAGTCGGTTAAGCGTCTGACTTTCGCTTAGGTCATGATCTCGCAGTTCATGGGTTCAAGCCCCGCATCGGGCTCTGTGCTGACTGCCAGCTCAGAGCCTGGAGCCTATTTCAGAGTCTGTGTCTCCCTCTCTCTTTGACCCTCCCCTGCTCACGCTGTCTCTCTCTCTCTGTCCTAGAAATAAAATAAAAATTAAAAAAAAAAAAAACAAAAACTAGTCTAATGTGTTCTAGGTTACAGACAGAAGTCTCTTCCCAAATAAGTCCCATTATACCAAGCACAACAAAATCTCCTAGGTAGAAATTACTTCCCAGGTCCGGATGATGAACACTCTTCTAAAATATGTTGCTGAGTGGGAACACAGGCTAGCGGGAAAGCTGGAGGCACGAGGTACGGGCTTTGGCTCCAACTCTTCAGCTCTGGCCAGTCACCTAACATCCCTCAGCCACCGTGGCCTGAGGTCACAGGTACAGGACTACCTGAAGGATCAGATGTGAGGAAGTGTGCAAAAGGCGAGAAGGGGCCCATGTAAGGGACACTGGTGACAATTCCAGTGCAACAAGAGAATTGAGGCAGCTCTTAGAATTTTTTACAAATTTGACCTGAAGATGTTGTTTATGCCAGGACACTGGGAGTCCTAGCAGAGAGAAAACTAAGTGGACAAGGAGGAGAAGAAGGACTGGCTGGTGCTGGGGGTGAGGGGAAGGGGCAGGGAATGCCTCTTTGGAGACAAGAAGCCAGGTAGAGAGGGTGTTTCTAAATGTGACATTTTCATATATATCAGAGGAGCAACTTGAACTAACCCCGTAAGCCAGGAGGGACAGCACATGGACTATAGTGTGAACGACTTTGTTAAGTGTCAGGATATCAGCTGAAGATATAAGAAAATGAAAAAAAAAAAAAAAAAGAATGAAACAAAATAACAAAAAACAATCCAAAAAAAATATAAAAAACCTGAACACAAAAAGCACAAACCACACCGGTGTCTGGTTTAGGCTTTAAGCCCATTCTGCTTACACTCACGTAAACTACTTCATTCTCGGTCCAAACACTTGGATGCTGTTATGTTGCTAGATAAAGACTATATGGAAAAAAACCTTGTGATCGATGCATTAGCTTAAGGTAACCATTAGTGGGACAATGACTTTTATGGTATCCTGCTGAGAAACAATATGGTCTAACTACCAACCAAACATCTAAAATTTATACACTCCAAACTTTGGCTGCTTTGCCTGCTATGGGAAAAAAAAAAGTCCCTGTAAAGTTAACTGGAAACAGTTTATTTTTAGAATTAGGTTATTTTTAGAAAGCCATGTATCTTTCAAACAATATTTCTTTTTTTTTTAATTGTTTAATGTTTTTTATTTAACATCATCTCATGCTGAGAGAGACAGCATGAGCAGGGGAGGGTCAGAGAGAGAGAGAGACACAGAATCTGAAACAGGCTCCAGGCTCTGAGCTGTCAGCACAGAACCCAACACGGGGCTCGAACCCACAAACCGTGAGATCATGACCTGAGCCGAAGTCGGTGCTCAACCGACTGAGCCACCAGGTGCCCCTCTAAGTGCTTCTTTATACAGGTGATTAGACAAGGCCCCTTCAAGGAGGTGATATTTGAGCAGAGACCTGAATGAGAAGGAGCTAGTCAGGCAAAGATCTGGAAAGAGCACTCTCAGCAAGGGACCTTGTGCAATGCCTGGAAAGGGCCTGGTGAGTCTGAGGGACAGCAAGGAGGCCAGGGGATGTGAGGAAAGAGAGGCAGCAGGAGCCCAATCACAGACTTCCGTGGGCCGTAGGAAAGGTGAGATTTTCTTTGCACTGCAGCTGGGCAGTCGCTGGGGGTTTTAAACAGGGAAGTGATACGATCTAGTTTAGATTTTTAAGAGATCCTTCCACCGCTATGGGGAGGGTGGCCTGTAATGCGAGAAGACCAGTTTAAGGGTTCTGGGCAAAGACAGATACAGGGCTGGACTGACCTAATGTTGTGGAGACTGGCACAGGCAGCCAGACTTAGGGCGTACTTAGGAGATAAAGCCAAGAGGCCTGGTTGAGAGAGTGAATGCAGGTGAAGGAAAGAAAGGAATCAAGGATCAGTCACTTTTTGACCAAGGCAACCATGTGGGCAGTGTCACCATCGCCTGGGTTTGAGTCCAGGCTCTATCACTTGGACACGCCGCTTAGCTCCTCCAAGTCTGGGCTCTTCCCTTGCAAGGGATACCGATGCCCACCACGCAGGGCTGCGTCAAGACCAAATGAGACCGTGTTTGTGAAGCACAACACATGTACACCACATGCTAAACACAAAGGCTGGCTCCTAGGAGCGCTCAGTGAGTGGGGGCTCTCATCAGTGTTTAATGGGGCTGAACTGTGGCTGTGCCGCTGTCAATGGAGCATCTCTGAGACAGGAAAGAAGTGGCAGCACAGCGCTGAGAAGTGTGGCAAAAAGGATTCTTTTAGTGGGGCCCAGGGGGGTGGGGGCTCAGTCGGTTAGGCTTGATTTCGGCTCAGGTCATGATCTCACAGTTCATGAGATCGAGCCCAGCATTGGGCTCTGCGGTGACAGGGTGGAGCCGGCCTAGGATTCTCTCTCTCCCCACTCTCTCTCTGCCCAACCCCCCAATAAATAAACTAAAAAAAAAAAGAATTCCTTTTAATCACAAATAGGATTTGATGGGTCCATCAAATTACACAGGCACAGGCAGGCCGAGGTTCTGAATTTCACCCTAGCCTTCAGAGAAGCCTTCAAAGTATCCCAATCAGTAAATATTGTTCAAGAAAGCCCTGAGGGGCGGATACAGACTCCTGCTGTTTGGAGGGCTAGGTTGGTGCTCAGATTCACCTGCTGTGATGAAAGCATAGCAATCCTGATCCCCAGCACAACGGAGCCTTCTATGGGAGAGACCTGTTGTCAGAGCCAACCACACCATGCTTCTCGTTGCTGCTTTGCAGCTGTCATAGGCCATAAAGAATTACAGGTTTGGGTTTATATTTGAAATAACTCAAATGACAGATTCCATGAGCTCTGGGGCCGCTAAATAAAATGAACAAAGAAAAAAATTGCCAAGACACCACTGGCTTTCCAATGTTACAAGAATCTATTCTTTTTGCCATGATCACAGTTAATTTCAAGTCCATACAGGAAAGAAAAATTCTTCAGATAGAAAGTTAGATCCTACTAACTAAACCACATGGGATTCCCAACACCTCCAAAACAATAAGGTCCGCAGGCCGGCCAACCTGTCTAATTTACTACTGGGAAGAGAGAACCTGGCTTTACTCAGAAGTATATCCGCATGTGGGTCGGCCTGCACAAATCCTTTTCTGAGGCCCGTGCAGGACACTTCAAATTACCAGAGAAGGAACTCTGAAATTTAAGACTAATCTGTTTCCTCTCCCTGGAGGAGAAAGCTTTCAGTTATAAGATGAAAGTTACACAATTTCTGTATTTCTTATTCCATAAATACTTTACTCCAGTCCAACTCCTGATGTGTCCTTAAATAGACGGCCTGGAAGCTCCAGGTGACAGGCCTGTAAACAGAGGGCTCTGCACACCTGCTTTAATACCACTGGGAGCTCTCTTGGTACACCATGCTCCTACCTTACACCGTGACAGTCACACACAGGCTCCTTTTCCCACTAGACCATAGGCACCTGTCTGATTCAATTTTTCATTTTTTTCTCAGGCTCTGCACAAACAGGGACCTCGAAAACCTTGGTGAATAAATCCTGGTTGGATGGGAAACACTCATTAAAATCCTCTTCAGACACATGGGAAACATTTTCTATTTTCCGTAGATGAAGCAAAAGAACCTGTGCGTGTGTGTCTGTGCATGCTTGTAGGAAGGTCTCAAAATATACCCCAAACTATTAAACAGTGGCCATTTCTGGGGAGAGAGATTTAGGGTAATTAAGAAGGAAGAGGTTGTCCTTTAAAAATATTTTATTTTGTTTGAGTTTTAACAAGATATTTCTCTCTTCTCTCTCCTTTTTTTGGTAGACAAATTATCTGAAGAGTGAAGATGATTTATAACTGAGCTCAGTATTTTCTCAAACGCTTAGTATTTTAAAATTGTGATACATAATTAACATAAAATTCACCATTTTTGGTGATTTGTAATTCAGTGATTTTCCATATCTTTACCACGCTGTACCAACCATCATCACTATCTAGTCCCAGAACCTTTTTTACCCCAAAGGAGGCCCCATGTCCATTAGCTATTACTTGCACTCTGCCTCTTCCCCCAATCCCTGGCAGCTCCTAATCTACTGACTATCTCGATAAATTTTTCTATCCTGGACATTTCATATAAATGGAATCATATAACATGTGGCCTTTTGTGTCTGGTATCTGTCACTTGGTATAGTATTCTTGAGGTTAATCCTATAATATGTGTCAGTATTTTAGTCCGTTTTTTTTTGGGGGGGGGGCTGAATAATATTCCACAGTATGGATATGCCGTATTTTGCTTATCCATTTGTCCATTAACAGACATTTGGGTTGTTTCTACTCTTTGGCCACTGTAAATAGTGCTGCCATGAACATTCATATACAAGTGTTTGTAAGAACACAGGAGAATTTTCAATTCCATTGAGAGTGTACCTCAAGAAGTGAAGCATGTTTTACTCTGAAAAAACATTTTTAGATTGCTGTGCCTTTTTTTTTTTTAATCTGGCAGAGTTACCCCCTAACACCAGGCATCTGTACATTAGTACCATGAATTACACGAAAACAGAGTAACTATTTCTTCTGAATTTTAACAAACTATCACTAACATCAAGACTCAGTGCGGGGAGGGTGGGGGGGGACTAAGCAGGTGCATTCCTAAGAGACAAGAATACTGAAAGGAGTTTAAAACAGAGGCTATCCTTGCTGTGGATTCTGTGTCTCCCTCTCTCTCTGTTCCTCCCCCATTTGTGCTCTCTAAGTAAGTAAATAAACATTTTAAAAAATTAAAAAAAAACACAGAGGCTATCTTAAATACTTTTTGGCCCTGTAACCATTCAACTTGTATCATAAGAAAATAATCTCCAATGTGAACAAAACTGTATTCACTGTAGCCTTATTTACAATAGTGAAAAAATGACAAGTGTTTGAGGATCCAACAAGGAAAGGTTAGTTAGGGAAATTCTGGGCCATCTATGTAACAAAATGTCATATACTGACCAAAACACCACTTGATACGACATACGAAGAAAAGTAAGCTTTAAATTGCATTTACACATCACAGGGCGCCTGGGTGGCCCAGTTGGTTAGATGTCCCACTCTGGATCTCTGCTTAGGTCACAATCTCATGGTTTGTGGGATTAAGCTCATCATACTCTGTGCTGACAGTGCAGAGCCTGCTTAGGATTCTCTCTCTCTCTCTCTCTCTCTCTTTCCCTCTCTCTGTGCCTCTACCCCGCTGACATGTGCTTGCACACTCTCTCTCAAAATAAACAAATATTAAAAAATTGTATTTATATATCATATATAAAAACAAACTCAATATGGATCAAAAATCTAAATATAAGGGCTAAGACTATAAAACTCTTAGGATGAAGTATAGGTAAATGTGACCTTGCGGATGACACCAAAACTCAAAGAACAAAAGAAAAAAACTAGACAAGTGGGATCTCATCAAAATGGGAAACTTTTATGTATCAAAGGACACTATCAAAAAAGTGAAGGGACAACCCACAGAATGGGAGAAAATATTTATAAACTATGCAGCTGATATATGATAGAATATATCTAGAAAATATTGTTTTAGAAAATCCTCCCACAACTTAACAATAAAAAGACAAACAATCCAATTAAAAAATGGGCAAAGGACCCGAATAGACGTTTCTCTAAAGATGTCCAGTAAACACCTGTAAAAGATGTTCAGTGTTATCATTCACTAGGAAAATGCATATCAAAGCCACAATGAGGTACCACTGTACATCCATGGATGGCTGTAACAATTACAAACAAACAAAGAAAAAATAGTAACTACTGGCAAAAACGTGGCAAAAACCTTCCTAGGCAAGGGGTGAGAATGTAAAATGGTACAACTTCTGGAGAAAACAACGATGGTTCCTCAAAAAAGCTAAACATAGAGTTACCATGTAACCTGGCACTTCCACTCCTGGGTAAACTCCCAAGAGAACTGAAAACATATTTACACAAAAAATGGCCCATGAATGTTCATAGCAATGTAACAGCCAAAAAGGGGGAACAATTCAAATGCCTATTAACTGATAAATGACTTGAAGTGCATACCCAAGCAATGGAATATGATTTAGCCATGAAAAGGACTGAAGGGCGCCTGGGTGGCTTAGTGGGTTAAGCGGCCAACTCTTGATCTCGGCTCAGATCATCTCATGATTGGTGGCATACAGCCCTGAGTCAGGCTCCATGCCAAGTGTGGGATTCTCTCTCTGCTCCTCCCCTGTTTTCACTCAGTCTCTCAAAATGAACATATAACTTTAAAAAAAATCATTAAAAAAAGAAAAGAACTGAAATACTGATACCTGCTACCCAATGGATGAATCTCTTAAAACCGCAATGCCAAGTGATGAAAGCCAGGCACAGAAGGCCACATGTTGTATGTAAGATTTCATTTATATGAACTATCCAGAATTGGCAAATCCATAGACAGAAAACAGATTAGTGGTGGCCTGGGGCCAGGGTGGGGGGGAGGAGAAATCGGAGTGGCTGCTGCCGTGGGACAAGGTTCTTTTGGGGACAATGACAATGTCCTGGGATTGCACACCTGGAATGCTGGCATACCCTTATAAATATACTAAAAACAACTAAACTGTATACTTTAAATGTATTATGTAAAATTTTATTATATGAATTGTATTTCAATTTAAAAATATATTTAAAAGGTCCAATTTCAATTGTATAAAATGAACCCCAAATCTTCATCTGAGGGAGGGGAAAACAAGTGACTTTCTTTCCCCTTCTCCATTTTTGCCATAGTTTCTACATTTTCTGTCTTGACCATGTATTACTCTCTTCTCAGAAACAAATAAACAGGGGCGCCTAGGTGGCTTAGTCGGTTAAGCGTCCGACTTTCACTTAGGTCGTGATCTCGCGGTTCGTGGGTTCGGGCCCCGCGTCGGGCTCTGTGCTGACTGCCAGCTAAGAGCCTGGAGCCGGTTTCAGTCTGTGACTCCCTCTCTCTCTGACCCTCCCTGCTCACGCTGTCTCTCTCTATCTCTCCTAGAAATAAATAAAAACATTAAAAAAAAAAAAAAAGAAACAAACAGAAGATAATCTCCTCTCAGGATGTTACTCACATAAAGCATTTATAAAATGTTTTGAAACCTCAGAGGAGAGCTATCTCCTCATTCGGGACCAAAGTCCTTGTCTCCGCATGCACAGGGCCCCTGATGCAGCTGTTAGGGTGCTGGAAGACTGAGGCAGAGGGCAAGCTGCCTCGTGTGGGCTTTCTTAACAGAGTGAGCCTTCTGTGAACACTCTGATATTCAAGCCACGTGATTAAAAATTCCACCTATAGGTTGTATGTTTATCATGTAATTTAAAAAAACTGGGCAAGTATAAATGTATATTAAAATGACCCCTATAAGCCGAAGGATGATTCTATTTAGAAAGGCAACTTAGGCAATGGGAAATTTTTAAATTTTACTTTAAAAAACTCTCAGTGGGCCAGTTAACCTAATCTACTTTGCTTTCATAGAGGTTAAATGTAATGTTTAGCTCAAATCTAATTGAGTCACTAATAATGCATGTTGGTATAGTAGTTTTTTTTTTTTAAATCCTAGTTAACATATAGTGTGATAATGGTTTCATGATAGAATTTAGTGACTCATCACTTACATATAACACCCAGTGCTCAGCCCAGCAAGTGCCCTCCTTAATGCCCATCCCCCCACCTACTTCCCCGCCAGCAACCCTGTTTATTCTCTGTATTTAAGAGTCTCTTATGGTTTGCCTCTGTTTTTATCTTATTTTTCCTTCCCTTTCCCTATGTTCATCTGTTTGGTTTCTTAAATTCCACATCGAATGCAAACATACACAGTATTTGTCTTTCTCACTTCTTTCGCTTAGCATGATAAATTCTAGTTCCATCCGCGTTGCTACAAATGGCCAGATTTCATTCTTTTTGATCAGTAATACTTCATTGTATATATATACACCACATCTTCTTTATCCATTCATCTGTTGAAGGACATTTGGGCTCTTCCCATAATTTGGCTATTACTGATAGTGCTGCTATAAACATTGGGGTGCATGTGCCCCTTTGAATCCGCATTTCTGTATCCTCTGGATAAATATGTAGCAGCGTAATTGCTGGGTCATATGGTAGCTCTATTGTTAATTTCTGGAGGAACTTCCATACTGCTCTCCCAAGTGGCGGCACCGGTTTGCATTCCCACCAGCAGTGCAAAAGTGCTCCCCTTTCTCCGCATCCTCGCCAGCATCTGCTGTTGCCTGAGTAGTTCATGTTAGGCCTTCTGACAGGTGCAAAGTGGTATCTCATTGTGGTTCTGATCTCTAATTCCCTGATGATGAGTGATGCTGAGCATCTTTTCATGCATCTGTTAGCCATCTGCATGTCTTCTTGTCTGTTCATGTTTTTTACCCGTTTCTTCACTGGATTGTTTTTTGGGTGTTGAGTTTAAGTTCTTTATAGATTGTGGCGCATGTAGGTACAGTTAAATCACATCCAGACATTTGTTTTTAATTTCCAGGCATTCTAATTTATGGAGTATTTTGAATCCCTCTTAAGGGCCAGGATTTAGGCAACTAGCAAAAAGCAGTGGTACCTCACCTCCTCCAGTAAATTACAGCACAGGACGCCTTAACTTTGTTAGGGCCAGCACCGTAAAACAAGATGAGCCCTGTCCTTAAGTTCTTTCAGTCTACATCTCTAACAGATGTCAAAGTGGCATCTGTCAAAAAAGAGCCAAAGATGACATATCACAGTGATCAGTTAGGGGAGCTGGACTGTGACAGGTTCTTCCAGGTGAGTTCATCGTTGCTACTACTCACCCTAATGGTTAATTAGTCAGCAAGGGGCTTAAAAGGGTCTGAATAACACAGTGAGAAGGGATGGGTGGGCCCGGGAGGGTCATTGGTCAACGTGACTCCTTGGCTGACTTATCTGTTTCATAACTTTGCAAGGAATTCACTAAAATTTCTATGAAATTTGGCATATGTTACAGGCTATCAAGATATACCTGGGTTTATTTTCTAGTTTATTCTGATGCCCTAAAATAAAATGGTGACCACAAAAGATTTTCCAAAAACCAAGACAGCTCAGGGAGGGGGTAAGGAGACAAGTCTTCAGGTGGGGTGCCTAGCAGCTGGACTGGGGAGTCAGGCCATTTGGACCCCCAGCCCAGCCCTCCTCAGCACTGTTTGCTGGGACATGGTCAGTGGCCATGACTAATCCACCAGGGGCCCTGCCACTGAGGCCTACAGGCTACAGAGGTGAAGGTGTGGTGCCACTTGAGTCCCAGCAAGGTTATGGGAGGTCAGGCTCAGGGTGAACGTCACCAACAGTGAGAAACAGCATTTACATATTCCCAAGGCAGGGTTGCGATGAACCGATTCTCTAAGACCCAGCCTGCCTTGCTGAGGAGGCCATGGGAGTTCAGGTGCCTTTTCTAGAAACTACTCTTTAAGGGAAAATCCTTAAAGGTTATGGAGGAGCCGTTGTCAGGACTTGGAATGTATAATGGTCGCTGGGTCATGAGAACTGGGACAAAGAATGGTCCAGGGTATGAGTCTGATCCAAACAGGCTGAATGGTTTCAAGAAGTCTGTGGGAAAAACAGCTGACCATCGAGAGGGATGAATAAAGAGCTTAGGTCTCAGCAGGACTTTATTTTTTATTTATTTATTTATTTATTTTTTTACAAATAGTTTATTGTCAACTTAGTTTCCATATAACACCCAGTGCTCATCCCCAGAAGTGTCCTCCTCCATGCCCATCCCTCCTCCCCCCCCACATCCATCAGTCCTCAGTTTTTGACAGCATTCAAGAGTCTCTCATGGTTTGCCTCTCTCCCTTTCCCCCACCATTTCCGCCCTTCTTCTCCCCCTTGGTCCTCTGTTAAGTTCCTCCTAATCCTCCTATACGTGCAGGTCCTTTATCCATTTTGAGTTTATTTTTGTGCATGGTGTGAGAAAATGATCTAGTTTCATTCTTCTGCATGTTGCTGTCCAGTTCTCCCAACACCATCTGTTAAAAAGGCTGTCTTTTTTCCATTGGATATTCTTGGATATTCTTTCCTGCTTTGTCAAAGATTAGTTGGCTGCATACTTTTGGGTCCACTTCTGAGTTCTCAATTCTGTTCCATTGGTCTATGTGTCTGTTTTTGTGCCAATACCATACTGTCTTGATGATGACAGCTTTGTAGTAGAGGCTAAAGTCTGGGATGGTGATCCCTCCCGTTTTAGTTTTATTTTTCAGGATTACTTTGGCTATTCGGGGTCTTTTGTGGTTCCATACAAATTTTTGGATAGCTTGTTCTAGTTTTGAGAAGTATGCTGGTGCAATTTTGATTGGAATTGCATTGAATGTGTAGAGTGCCTTAGGTAGTAATGACATCGTAACTATATTTATTCTTCCTATCCATGAGCATGGAATGTTTTTCCATGTCTTTGTGTCTTCTTCAATTTCCTTCATAAGTTTTCTATAGTTTTCCTCATACAGATCTCTTGTATCCTTGGTTAGGTTTATTCCGAGCTATTTTATGGTTTTTTGTGCAATTGTGAATGGGATCAGTTTCTTGATTTCTCTTTCTGTTGCTTCATTGTTGGTATATAAAAATGCAACCTATTTCTGTACGTTGATTTTGTACCCTGCAACTTGGCTGAATTCTTGGATCAGTTCTAGTAGGCTTCTGGTGGAGTCTGTTGGGTTTTCTATGTAGACTATCATGTCATCTCAGCAGGACTTTATGGCCAAGGATTTGTAACCTGAAACTCTTTGCAAACTTGACAGAAGAAGCAACAAATGAATAATTGGAGAAATTTATAAATCCATTAAGCCAGAAAATTTCCAAAATAGAAGACCAAAAAGGGAAGAAATTGGTAAAAAAAAAAAAAAAAAAAGTGTTCCCACCTGACCATGGCCGACCCCACAGAGTGCAGCACCTGCCAGGAGCCAGAAGACTGCAGTCCAGGGGCCTAGACAGTGGAGAGGGGCCATGCTGCCCCGAGACAAGCACCCCCCAGCCCTCTCCTCCCTCAGACAGGAAGAAGGTGCTTACGGTGGGCCAAATGCCACTCTGACATTCCTATACCTACTGTCTATACCAAAGCGTGGTCTTCACACAGCCCCTCCCCGTGTTTCATGGTCTCTATGGGGCCATCCTGTTCATTAGGCTCACCTTGTCCAGAGGGGGCCCTCCTGGCCCCCGCATTACTCTGCTTCTTTGGACCTGGCGGGCATTTCCTAGCACAAGTGAGGCGCGATCCATCCTGGGACAGCTCCTAGTTTACAGTCTCTCCTGGTCATCAGAAACAGCGGGGCCATTTGTGTTCCCTGTAATCCCAGAGCCCCCTAAACATACAAACTCAGCAGGAAGTAGGCCCAGCCAGAGGAGGAGATCGGTGCAATACAGGGGTTTGTGTGGCACTGGCGTCATTCTAGCAACCTTCACCCAGATCGGTTTCCCGCAGCCAGCTGGACTACTGGCTCCCCTCACCCTGCCTGGCTGGAAGCCACGTGTGAGTGGTGGGGGGGCACTCTCAGGTGGGGTCTGTGTTCAATGCTTAAGCCTCCTGTGCCCAAGCAGCCCTCTGTAGTGCGAACCCCAGAGCTGCAGGAGTCTCTGAAACCAGGCCAGAAACCTGACCGAGGGGCGGGGGGGGTGGGCAGAGAGGAGGGCCAACAGGAGGATATCGGGATGAGGTCAACCAAAGATTTCTCAGGAGACAAGTCACATGTCTATTACCTATTATTTCCTTTTGTGACTTGCACTTTATTTAAGGGCATTTTCATTTGTTTCGTTGCTTATTTTTTCCCTTACTACTAAAAAGAAATCAATTTTGAACAGGAAGTGACAAGTAGAGGAATATACATATGTACCTTTATATTTTAAGTATGGAAAGAGAGCTCTATGGGTCCTCATATCTTACTTCCCTAAGTAGATAGGGCCTTACAGTCTTGCCTTAAAACTAAGTGTTACAGGGACACCTGGAGCAGGTAACTCTTGATCTTGGGGTTGTAAGTTCAAGTCCCATGTTGAGTGCAGAGGCTATTAAAAAAAAATCTTCTCTTTTTAAAAAAATTAATTTCTGGGGCACCTGAGTGGCTTAGTCGGCTAAGCGTCCGACTTCAGTTCAGGTCACGATCTCATGGTTTGTGGGTTCGAGCCCCGCGTCGGGCTCTGTGCTGACAGCTAGCTCAGAGCCTGGAGCCTGCTTCAGATTCTGTGTCTCCCCCTCTCTCTGACCCTCCCCTGCTCATGCTGTCTCCGTCTCTCAGGAAAAAAATAAAACCATTAAAAAGTTAAAAAAAATAATTTATTAAAAGCTTGTTTGTTTATTTTGAGAGAGAGAGAGAGACAGAGAGAATGCGCGTGAGCAGGGGAGGGACAGAGAAAGGGGAGGAGAGAATCCCAAGGAGGCTCTGTGCTCTTAGCACAGAAGCAGATGTGGGGCTCGAACCCACGAACTGCGAGATCATGACCTGAGCTAAAATCAAGAGCTGTACGCGTAACCAACTGAGCCACCCAGGTGCTATCCCCCATAAAACCTAAAAAAAATCCTAAAAACCAAAAAAGTGAGTGTTGCAATGCAGGGCTTGAACTTACAAACTGTGAGATCGTGACCTGATCTGAAGTCGGTCGCTCAACCGACTGAGCCACCCAGGTGCCCAGGGACCCATTCCTGATGCACGTACTCTAAGGCAGGTCTTACAAGGAGGCAAAGAGGAGATTTTACTGAAGCCCCAGGATATGGGGACTGAAGGAGTGGGGGCCAGAGAAGCTAGTGGAGGTGAAAGGTGAACCGGACTCCAGGCCCAATCTCTGCTCTTACGTCCCTGCTTCTGAGCAGCTGGTTCTGCAGTTACATCAGCTGTATGACCACCGGTAGGTTTTAAAGGAATACAGCGCGTCCCTGCCATGGCTGATGAGGCAAATGACCGGCTGCCAGCAGACTCACCCAGCACGGTGCAGACACGAGGTGCGTGTCCAAAAAATGTCAGCTGTTATTCCTTGCGGGTTCCACATCATAACTTAAAGTATTAAAGAGTTAAGAGAAATAGTTTGGAAGTCACTGTTTCGGCTCATCTCCCTCATTTAAAAAAGTTGAAAAATTACTTTGTTAAAGCATGTAAATAGAAGAAATATTTTATAAAATTCTGTAAATGCATTTGTATAAGAAAAATTCAAACAAAATACCAGAATGAACAACAACAACAAACCTCCATGTCCCTCCACCCACTGTCACTCCAACTTCTTCCGCAGAGGCAGCCACGACTGTCACTCCTAGACCTTCTTCCTACATGCTCCCAGACACAAGCATGCTTTTTGTGTTTGACGTTGAGAGGAATGACACCATATGTACTGGGCTGCAGCTTACATCTTCCACTTGACAACAGACGTGAGGGGCTGCTTCTCTATGATGGCACATCTAGATCGAGTCCCCATTCTCCCGCTATTCCACAGAGTGGCTATATTATATCTTATGTAATCATTTTTGAATGATAAACATTATAGAAACCTCCACATTTTTTCCCCTTTTAAGGCTGCAGTTCACCTCTTTCTTGGTACATCTTCTGACACATGTGCAGATTTTTTACAGACCTCATGTCTAGATGTAAAGCTGCAGCCTCACAGGGCAAGCGCATTTAAATTTTCAATTACATAGTGACGACTTGCTCCCCAGAAAGGCTGAACTGATTTGCATACTGGCCACTGAAATCCTGTGTTGGTAGTCTTATAATATTTGTGCCGACCTGATGTAAGAAAATTAGTATCCTCTTCCATTTTCTTTCAAGTTTACTGGCTAACTATTTCTTCGATGAATTTCCTCTTAGGCGCTGTACTCATTTTTCTAATTGGTTACTTGCCTTTTTTCTTATTGATTTTGAAGAACTCTTTTATGCTGGCTATTAATCATTTGTTTTATAGTTTAAACTGTATTTTAATTCCTACTTTGTTGTTTATCCCTTAATTATGTTAATGGTCTCTTTCATTCTTTTTATATTGTGAAATCTTTTAGTACTTTTCCTTGTGGCTTCTGGATTTGATGTCTTGTTTATTTCCCCTAGCGCTCTCTTACTGAAGGGTAGTTCCTTTTTTCGTTTAACAGGGAAGGCTGCTCCCTGAATTCTAGCAGAGTCTGGACTGGATCACAAGTGTCCCTTGACTTGTCGGTCCAAGGGTTTTCCTTCCGAGTCACATCACTTCTCTGTTGTTACCAGTTTCAAAGGAAGTTAAAAGGCATGACTCTTTCAACTTTGATTTCTTCCTTTCCTCCTCCTTTTTTCCTTCCCCTCACTCCTGCCTGCCTGCACAAGGTCTGTGTATTTTCTGAATAACTAGGGAACAGAAATGAATTAACCATGATTCCTGCATGCATGGAGCTCAAAGTCTGTGTGTGTGTATATGCATGTGTGCAACAATGTGAATAGAAATTACATAAAACATAACAATTTGGTTTCTTCATGGGTAGGAAGTCTGAAGAAAGCATGCTGAAGTGTTGGCGAGGAGGCTGGGTTTTCAGTGGTTTTTACACAGTGGTTACACAGACACTAAGTGATGCTAACTAACACCACCACGTCCCACCTTCCCAAGTGGCCTGTGTGCATACCTTTGTGTTTTTATCATTTAGTGGTTCTCTGACACGTGGATTTGTATACTTGGCTTTGAGGTTTACAGAGACACACTGACCTGGTTTGCTCACCAGAGACATTGAGAAAACAAACTCTATGGGCTCCTGGGTGGCTCAGTCCGTTAAGCAACTGACTTTAGCTCAGGTCATGATCTCACGGTTCATGAGTTCAGGCCTTGCATTGGGCTCTGTGCCAGCTCAGAGCCTGGAGCCTGCTTCCGATTCTGTGTCTCCCTCTCTCTCTGCCCCTTCCCCGCTCTCTCTCTCTCTCTCTCTTTCAAAAATAAATAAACATTAAAAAAAGAAAAAGAAAAAAAACAAACTCTAAAGTAAAAACATAATTGTAATAAAATCCTAATTGTAATAAAACTCAACAGCTGATAGAGTAATACAGTGTTTGTGAGTGAGTAAGTGAGGCCTCTATGACTCACAAAAGTACTAGTCTGTAAAATGGGGCAAAACATTGTAAAACGGTGACAGAACATTCTAAAGATGTGAAGTCCTGCACAATAGGAAACACCAAATCCACGGAGTACTCTGTGCCACACTCACATGAGTTTAGCGAACTATCTGGAATGGGGATCGAGCACTCAAGCCGCCGGGTGCAACCACCGGAGAGGAGAGACTAAGTGAAGCCCAAGCACAGCCCCGAGGTCACGCCCCTGCCTCCCTTGGGAAGGTCTTACCAGAGCTCCATCCATCAGGGTACACCCCGAGAAGCGTTTTGCAAGAAACCCCTCAAAGTTAGTTGTTCTCTGAATTGCAAAAAGAAGCAATTTCACTTCAATCTCCTTGGCTCTGGTACGCATAATCTTGGCGAGTTCTGTCCTTCAAGAGAAAGAGGTAAGACTGCTGTCAAAAGAATGGATCAATCGAGACAGGATAAAGTAAAGGGTTGTAGCTTATATTAAAAAACAGGAAGTCTGTGGTCATTTCAAATCCCAAGGTCTGTTACCAACCAAGTTTAACGCTCGGGGGATAACTAGAAATACATACTCTAAAAAAGAATTTTTAAGGTGATATTATCCACTAGTCAAAAAATAAATCGAAGTGGGGCGCCTGGGTGACTCAGTTGGTTAAGCGTCCGACTTTGGCTCAGGTCACGATCTCACAGTTCGTGGGTTCGAGCCCTGCATCGGGCTCTGTGCTGACAGCCAGCTCAGAGCCTGGAGTGTGCTTCGGATTCTATGTCTCCCTCTCTCTCTGACCCTCCCCTGCTCACACGGTCTCTCTCCCTCTCAGAAATAAATAAAACATTAAAAATAAATAAAAATCAAGGAGATCAATTTGTTTACACGGTTAGAACGATTTTTAGATCTTTCCATAATTCATTACTAATATCTATAAAGCACTTAGTGTTTTACAAAAATGCACGTATTTTTTGCAATGTCACAAGTTGTTAATTACTGGATTACAAAGCTTCCTCTTTCTGACAGCTCACTAATCATCCTTTCAACCGGAGGTTGGGAACCCTGGAGAGCCACGGGAGAGACCAGTACTGCTGTGTGAAAGGTGACACGTCCGTGTGGCGGTGGTCCCCACCCGCGAGGCTGCCGTGGCACTCAGGGCTGTCTTGGAAAGGGAGCCATACGGGGCAATGACCAGAGAGCACTTAGTAAGTCCTGGGCTGTGATCATCTTCCCATACGCATAAATGGCAAAATCAGACCAAGGGCCACTGAGATTACTTGAAAATCATGTATCTATAGGACTGTAGCCAAAATTCCCACACGGGAGCCTGGCAGCAACAGCAGCAGCCGGGCATTAGCTGCCACCACACATCTGTGGCTTGAGTGCCCTTCCGTGCCCCTGCAGGCTTCACTTTCCAGAGGCGGTTTGCAAGTCACTGAACTGGAGGCTGACGAGGATCAGTGACCAACTTCTCCAGGAATTTGCTTTCTTCGGTAATCAGGACTTAGAAAGTGACAGCCACAACTGCCCTTGGATCAACATTGAAAGGTTATCTAAACCCATGGCAGCAAATGTGCTTCCGAAAACAAGAGCCACGCAGAATGTACACCACCAGCAGGAGTGAACCCGGAGGTGAACTGGGGACTCGGGGTGATGGCCGTGTGTCAGTTCCAACAAGTGTACGTTTTGGTGGGGATGTGGGTAACGGGGGGAGAGGGGGTTATGTGTGTGCAGGGGCAGGAACGTATGGGAAACTTCTAGATCTTCCTGTCAATTGTGCTGTGATCTTAAAATTGCTCTAAAAAATAAAATCTATTTGAAAAAAATGAAACCAACAGTCGAAATCCCTTAAGAACCCCCCCTTGTGTTTAAAGCATACAACTTGATTGTACTGTATGATGTAAAGAAAGGTGCCTACCACAAATTATTCTAAAGTGGTTGAGTTACACTTAGACATGAGACTTTTTTTTTTAATCAGCCTGGAATTAATGTAATTGTGCACTGTGAGAAAGGCATGGATAACAAATAAAACCCAGGTAGCGGGTGGTGACACTGATGAGGTAGAGCTGCAAAGAGAATAAAAAATCTTGACCACAGCTTCAGCTTTCTCATGGGCACACAGACACAGACTTCTTGGGTTTTAGTGTTTCAACATAAATGAGCTATCTGCCCCTGGGCTATACCATAGAAACTGCAGACAGGATGAATGACAGGAGGCCGTTAGAATGCTTAGAACCATTCAGATGCTGAGACTATTACCTATGCAAAGATTATAAAAACACTGAATTAGGAGCAGGACATTTGTTTAATAAATATTTCCTGAGTGTCTACTATGTCGATGAGGTAGACACTAGCCCTGACCCTACAGAACTACCTATGCAACAAGTCAGAAAAGCAAAATGATGACTGATACACTGTATGCTAATATATGTGATGGAGACACAGGAGAAAATGTAGGGTGATGAATAACACAGGGAAGCCTGCTTGATGAGCCTTAAGCAGGTTAACTAGAAAGGGCAGGGTGTTCGAGGCAAGAGAAAGTGCTAGAGCAAAGACAGGAGCAGCTGTAGCTGCTGTGTTACACATAAATTACTGTAGCCCGGGTTACAGGCTACTAGCCCAGGGCTCTCACGTACTCTTCCCTTTTTTTCTAGAAGATTTTCCCCTTCTTCCACATACAAGCTCTCTCCTCTAGGTTTGGAACTCTCAAGTTGAAGACATTAGAATACAGCTGCAGCTGTAGTTTAGGGGTTGGTTTTGGGTATATAAAATATGACTGTCAACAGGAAAAGGATCTTCTAAAGGGAGAGAGTCCAGCACAGGAAAAGTTCTCATTAAAATTGGTGACTTTGAAACAACAACAACAAAAGGTGGAAGTGGTCACCCCATCCACGAGGCAACACAGAACCCCTAGAGACCAGGGGACTGATTTCAACTGGCCAATTTCAACTGATTTCAATTAATGGTAAAACTGGTCGAGATGGAATCTACCTGGTGACGTGGCAGAATTCTACCGCAATCCTCTCGGTCATGTACCACTCACGTGGAAACATACGGCCATATTTCTCCTCATAGTCCACGAGCTGGCGTTTAATCCAGGCATAGCGTCTGTCGATTTTGTCCAGCCAGGCAACCTTATTAGGAATGGAGGGAACAAAAGCCACCCACTGCTTAGAAGGGGTGTTGACAGTTTAAGGAAACAAGCAGGAACACAGAACCAAGAAAAACAAAACCAGTCTCTTTATTTCTCATAGTTTTAAAGACTCTAGGCTACTTTTACACTTGATCCAGAGGTACTTAACTCGGTCTGTGATTAGACTTCAGGTGTCTGTAAATTTCCTGAAACTGCATGCAAAGTTTTATGGATGGGTATATTTTTCTGAGGAGAGGATGTGTAGCTCCCATTAATTTCTCCCAAGGGTCAATGACCTCAAGATGGTTAAGAACTACTGAACTGAACAGTCAGCCCCTCACAGTACAACCACAAACATTTTAAGGCAGGATACTAATAACATACAAATCAGTAGACTTGAGAGTATTTAATTTTCAGTAAAATTCAAATGTAACATCTGATTTCACTTGGTTAACACTTACATCTTGGTTTTCTTGAAAAAGTACCAGGTATTCTGACAGATGCTGTTTAATAAACTTTTTGATGATTTCCTGTTTGATTCTAGGGTCCAAAATATTAGCAACCAGACATGCATCTCGTAGGACGTTGCTGGGTCCTCCCGGCCTCTGGTAAAAACAAACAACGCACACCAGTTCAAGGGCCAGAAACAACCTTGAAATCTCATGGCCTCTGACAGCTGCTACTTTTTGTTCCTTTCCTGAAGCTGTTATTACTTCCATTCCCCTGACCTGTCTTCTGCTGTGGATGGAAACTTGTTACTCAGTGAAAGAATTGTTAAGCTAGCCTGTAGCAGCCCATATAAAAGCTACTCTGTGACTCAGCAAGGAGACATTTAGGAAACAGGGCCAGCAATGGTCACAGGAAATTCTACTTTCTGAACGCAAAACCTGAAATCTCCTTGCTGAAGAGCTTTAGAATTCTTTTTAGTGTTTTTTGAGAGAGAGAGAGAGTGAGCACAAGTGGGGGTGGGGCAGAGGGACAGGGAGACACAGAATCTGAAACAGACTTCTGGCTCTGAGCTGTCAGCACAGAGCCCGATGCGGGGCTCGAACTCACAGACTGAGATCACGACCTGAGCCGAAGTCGGATGCTTAACCGACGGAGCCATCTGGGCATCCCACCTTGTTGAAGAGCTTTAAAAGTCAGAATGATACCAGTCTCACTCCACATGTGCCATTTTCCCCTGATTCCAACTTCAGATTCCTGTTCCCAAGGTGCTTTATTTGTGGCAAACAGTGAAGGGGCATTTAAAATCTAAAACCAGGCTCCAAACTGCCAAACTTGTTTTGCTGACAACCAACCACCCAGACAGGTAACCAAAGGTAAGTATTATGGTTTGGGGCACTTGATCTGCAAAGTAACAGAAGGGCTGTCAAGGGGCCATACTGATACATCATGCTGGCAAGGCCTTTGTTATCACTGAAGGCAATTTGATCTTGCTAAACTTTTCTTTATAGTAACTCATGGAATGAACATGGCTGGCCGAGCGAACTATGGCAATAAGAACACTTGGAACCTACTCTTGGCTTGGCTAAATAGCTGTATAGCTTTGGCATGGTTACCGAAACTCATCTGCAAAATGAATGAAAAAAAAAATGGACTTCAATTAGGTGGTAATTAAAGTTCTTCCAAATCTTCATGATTTTTTGTGGTAAACTCTGCCCAGTAATATGTATCTCAACTGAAGTTCAAGAGTTTTGTAAGTTTTGGGGCGCCTGGGTGGCTCAGTCTGTTAAGCATCTGACTTGATTTTGGCTCAGGTCATGATCTCACGGTTCATGGGTTCCAGCCCCTCGTCAGGTTCTGTGCAGACAGTGCAGAGTCTGCTTGGGATTCTCTCTCCTCTGTCTCTGGCTCTCTCCCAGGTGTGCTCTCTCAAAATAAATAAACATTTAAAAAAGAAAGAAACAGTTTCATAAGTGTTATGAAATTGCCTAAGAGCAAAACTGTTGAGATGCTAACTGGCTCTGTGCTGAGTGGTTGTTATGTCATCCGCTGAGAGCTCTGACTGCTTGCTTACCTCTTGCTTCCAGACGAAAGTGATCTGATACAGAAGTCACAGAAACTGAAGCCTGTGGGATCATGGATTCAGATATTTTCACTTAAAAAGGACTTAGTATAATATTTAATATCTTGATTTCTAGGGGCACCTGGGTGGCTCAGTTGGTTAAGTGCCCAACTCTTGATTTTGGCTCAGGTCAAGATCTCACAGTTTGGGAGTTGGATCCCCACATCGGGTTCTGTACTGACAGCGTGGAGCCTGCTTGGGATTCTCTCTCTGGCTCTTCCCCGCCTGCATTCTCTCTCCCTCTCTCTACTTTGTTTCCCTGACCCTCCCCCACTTGCATTTTTCTATCTCTCAAAATAAATAAACTTAAATTAAAAAAAAAAATCTCGAGTTCTATTTGTGAAATAGAAATAGCAACACAAGTCCTTTAAGGAAAGTCAATAGTCATTGAAAAGGAAAAAAAGTAAACTTAAAAAAGAAAAGTTAAGTTACCCAGCCACAGAAAAAGGAAGCAAATTGTTAAAGAAAACCATTTGAACTTCATCTGCCTAGTGGGGTCTGAGAAAAAAGTCATAAAGTAGGTCATGATTAGTTTCTTCTAAATAATAAAGCTGGTCTTCATTCATATCTTTCTGAAACTTCCTGAAACTGGGCTGGGTAGCAGAGCATATAGTAAAACAGACTTGGGATTAAGAAGAGTCTGGTGCTTATAATTTGTGGCCATCTTAAAATCTCTTTTTAAAGACAACGTCCATAACCTACTGTTATATCAAAAGAATATAAAGAGAACAAAGTCCCGAGAGGAACATGTTCTACAAATAAAATATCTGATTACTAGAAGGCAGCCATAATATTTGCAGACACTCAGATCAAGAGCAGGCTTCCTATAGGAAGTAATCTACAAAGCTGGGGCAGCTACCCCCACCTACTTCCTAAGTTTCTTTCATGGAGCACAAAGAAACATGATTAAGATATTTCCAGTTATTGAATTATAGAGCAGGTCCAGGAAATGTCCCTTGGCTCAGTAAATAAACGTATATCCCATCTCCACCCGCCAAGTGCAGTGAGGAATGCTGCTTGCCCGTGTGTGCTTTGGTTCATCTGTGTTGAATAATTCCTGCTCCTGAAATAGCTCCAATGATAGAGAAAACGAGCTTCTGAAGATTCTTCTCTCCCTGACACATGCAAAGCATTAAGATTACATCTGCTACAGTTTGAAAGATAGAGCTAAGAGCAGTTACCCAAGCACAATGGCAGCCAAGTGAGCCGAGCTTGTTATGGGAGAAGTGCAGCCATAGCTCCCTAAGAAATCCTGTGGCCTCTGCAGACACAACACAAACAGCCACGCCACTGGCAAGAGCTATAGGGATTAACCCCAAAGCACAGGATTCTGGTCATTAAAAGGGAGTCTCCTAACTGTGTCACTCGGAGAGTTACATAAGCCTGCGGACGCTCCCCCCAGCTATCTTTTCACCAAACTGAAACCAGCAAGTTGTGTAATGATCCTAAAAAACACTGCAGCTTGAAGATTTTTTTTTTTTAACACAGCTATAAGAAAAAAGGAATTTGCTGGGCAGACATGATATTAGGTTTGACACACATTAAATTAAACCAAAACAAATCCTCACTTTTTGACGTTGGGAGAACACAGATGAAGAAGCAACACTGCTCTGGGGTACTGAAAATCAGAGAGGGTCTCACTGCCCTGAACCTTCAGCAAACAGACTCATGGCTGCCAGCCAACACTTCTGGAATGGCAAAGGAAGAGTAACGGTAGCAAGTGTGAATCGGGCAGGCATGGTGATGATGTCTAAGGCTAGAGGGAAAATGCAAAACAATACCTTTGTGCCCTGGGAAGGAAATGCTTCTTCAAAATCAGCCAGGATTTGCTGTCCTAACTCAGTCTGGGCGGCCTTCACTCTGTAGGGAAAAGAGAACATGTCACTGCCTGGTGTGATTCTCCATAAGTAGTTACGCAAAGATCGTTAAGTCAGAAGTGTCCAAGTCTTCAGAGATGGTCCGGGAAGTGGGGAGGTGGGGCAAAGTAAGAGAGGTCACATACTCGTTAGTGGCAGGTTTATGACCAGGCCCCAGTCATTGGACTTATTCTCATGGTGGATTTTCTAAATCCCGAAGTTCTTCAAGGCCACCTCCGACCTGGCGTGGGGTAGGATAGGTTAACCTTTACAAAATGTCATGAGGGGGTGGTTATGCTACGGGAAAATGCTCTGTAATAATTAATGCCCAATCCAATAAAAATGCATGTTGGATCGCCGCTACAACTTCTCTCCTGCTCCTTGGAGTACAGAATGCAAGAGGGCTCCAAACTGCCTCACAAATGTTGTTTTCAACCTGGAAACCAACATCAGGACCTTAAGTTGTAACAAGTAAACGAAGAGAGTATTTTCTAAAGGAAAAAGATCTGAAAGATAAACTGAGCTACTACTTGGAAGTGAAGGCAACTGGAGGAAGATGAAGTTCACTTAAGACTGACAACGAAAACGAGTTCAAAAGAGGGTGGGGTTAGGACTTAACCTGGTGGTTTACATGCACAGCGGGAGCTCAACAAATACATGTCGGCTTCAATGAGAGGAGAAAGCAGCAGCTGGGAGGAGAGAGCAACTGTGCGTCAGCACCCCTGCAACGATCACGTCCCGGCCCAGCCGCAGGAGAGAGACACCCCGCACCACCCATTCCCCCGGAGGTGGATGGCTCGGGGTCTGAGGCAAATAGTTCACCTTTGCTAAATGCACCATAAAATAGTGTTCTTCCTTTTTTGGTCTTCACCCTGTTACTTTGGAATTAACTCTGTAAAGTTTCTAGAAATGGTGAACAGCTCAAAATCACAATTCCTTTGGCTATTCAGCTGTGGCTGGCAACCTACTGAGAGCTTTTTTTTTTTTAATGGGGGGACAGGCAGGACCCCAAACAATCTGGTTTTTCCTGTGGCACAGTTATAAGTATGCTTTCTTCCCAATATTTTCCAGGGTTTCCACTATCTTCAAAACTTTTAAAACCATCCTTGTACATGGGTTTGCACCCTCTAGTCGCTCAGTGAGGGAGCTGAGGCTATTAGTACTGGGCTAGGCACCAAGTCACAATCCGGGCCCGCCATCTAGAGCTGCCCAATGGACAACGGGAAATGTGCCTTGAGTGTGAGCTGACAGGAGAGAAGAGAACCTGCTTCTGTACAATTGTACCTCGAAGCCTTGTGACTGCACATAGTGGGCCAGGCAGACGGCCTCCCCCGGTGCCAGGGCACAAGACAGAGCAAGCTTCCAGAGCCTCAGGCCCCTCTGCTCCTGCTTGCCTTCTGGCAGCAACAGAGAGCACCCGTTCCCTCCTAAGCCACAAGGACAATTCCTGGAGGGAAGGCTCCGCCCCAAGTCAGGGACATTCACATCACATTCTCAGGGCTCCTGAGCATCTCAGTGACATGAAGCTCCCAGCTCTGCCTCTTTCAGCCCTCCCACCCCATCACCCCCGAACCCCACATGCTTGCTGGGGTGCCTGAAGAGACAACCGGAGCCTATGATAAGGCCTGATACTCCCAGAGTGCAGAGGAGAGGGAAACAACCAGGGTGTGACTTGCAGACTCCCGGCCAACTTTTCCAATCCATTTTCAAAGTCATGCCTTAAGGTGGTGTAGACCTAGCTGTGGTACCCGTGAGCCATGTATAAACAAGTCATGTCCCCAACACGGGCCACAGCTAGGGAGGGTTGTGAAGTGAGATGGCGGGGAGGCGGGCCCGCACCGGATGCCTTCCACTGCGGGCGGATTCTGCCCGGCACTCACCTTCCCAGCACTGGTGGGCTCAGCAGGCACCTTCACAGGTGGCTGCCAGCTGGAGGTGTAATTAAAGTCGGGGCACAAGAATACGCTTTGGAGTGTAAATGTTTCCGAGCATAGTTCCCAAAGCGTCCAGCAGTGACTCTGTTGGAAGAGCAACCACTTCCCTTCCTGACATTAACGATGTATCTACAGTCCCAAACCACGACTCCATGTATTTTCAGGGCGAGATGTGATACAGTCTTGACACTCAGTTGTCTAAACAGGATCCTAGAAAGAAGTCAACCCTAAGAGAATACATCTTGGTCCTAACTCCTTCTTTGTCTAATGATGAAAGGTAAGTTCCTATTGTAAAAAGAGAGACCGACAGAGACTCTGTTAGCAGAAAAGAGTGGAGCTAACGTGATTTTCATAAAAATGACTCTGAAATTCCTCTACAACTAACAGAGAATAAGGTGAGTGAAAGTGCCTCCTGGGATCCAAGTGAGCTCAGTCATCTTGTGTGGTGACAACACGGTGCCGACCACACAGGAAACAAAGGAGTCGCCACGCTGCTCAGAACGGAAGGTCAACCAGTGAGCTCTAGCGCCCTCCATGCCATTTGACCAAGGGTTGTTCAAAGGCGACCTTTGCACATTGGGTGGTGGCAGAAGGATATGGTAACTTATAAAAGTTATTTAGGCATCTGTGGATAGAGTAACCCTGACGCTTCCATTACCTTGTGAATGGCTGTCCCGGAGAAAACACCCTAGGCACTTCCCAATAAGCTGACCTCCCAAAGTCTGTCCTAGACAGAACGGTTAATGCGGTTGGTCAGATGCTCTAGTTCCAAATAGACAGGCCCTGTAAAGAATCCCAATCCAGAGTCTTAGAGGGATTTGGTGGGACAACTTGAGATCATCAAGTACAGCCCTTGCACTTTTGAAACTGATGTTCTTTCAGAGAGAACTTGTCAAGGTCACACAGTTAGTCAGACCTTTACATTCTCCAATTTCTTTCATTGCTACACCACGCGACACTCCCTCTCCCTAATCTGCCAAGGACCTCCCCCATGTAAGAAGTTTGCTAGATTCCTCTACAGTATTTTTCAGTTTGAGGGTTTTACAGGTTTTAGGAGAATGCAAGAGTCTTCTACTCTTTCTCAGGAAATATGGACTGATTACCAGAAACCCAGAACAGTTGCTCTCATGGATATTCTTAAGCCAGGAGGCTTGAAATATAAAGATGATATTTTAAAAAATCTTTCCTTCAATGCTACATTAACATTTAAGCATTTTCTAGAAGGGTAGCTGGAAGAAACAGCTATATTCAAATCAAGATCCATGAACTTCATATTTCAAACATACAGGCAAAGGATTCAGAACACAACCTCTCACATGACTTCTGCGACTTACAGACAGCAAGCTATTAAACTGGAGAAGCTAAAGCAACGCATAGGGTGTAACTCTGCTGCCTTTTCCCCTGCCGCCCTCCCCACAAACAGCTACTTCTATCATTTCCAGATGGTTCTACCATCACTTATGTAAACATAAGGGAGGAGAATTCACCAGAAAAGATGCTAAAAATAAGAAATCTGGACTTTCTGCAAACTTTTAGTACCTCTTGAAAAACAATCGTCAAGCACTGAAAACAAGAGATTTCTCCTCCTGCGTTGTTTCTGGTGTTACTTAATAGCACGTATTCTGTATCACCTACACAAAAGCTTTGCAAACGGAAGCTGTGAAACTAAAAGAAATGTAAATCCTCCTGTGTTTGCAGCAATCCTACATGATAATGAATGGTAGAAGCCCTGAAATGTACTGCTAGAATGTCAGATTTTCTCTTTTTGAAGAGAATGTCTTACAACAGTGACCACAAAGTTCCTTCAAATGTATAAAACCACCTCTTTGAAAAAGGTTAAAAAAAGCACAGTCGTAAAAGAGTGCATCCTATTCTGTGTCTTCTTTGTCCCTACAAACAATTAGGAATAGAATTCAGTTCTGCCATATTTCTGCCATCCAAGGGGCGCCTGGGTGGGCTTCTGACTCTTAATTTTGGCTCAGGTCACAATCCAATGGTTGTTGGATCAAGTCCTGTGTTGGGCTCCAGGCTGAGTGTGGAGCCTACGTGGGATTCTCTCTCTCTCTCTCTCTCTCTCTCTCTCCTCACTGCTCCTCTCCCCTGGCTGTACTCACTCTCTCTAAAAGAAATGAAGCAACAACAACAACAACAACAAACAATGCTTATCCAACACAACCAACTGGTAACCAATCCCTCAACACATCTCCTTGACCTCATGGCCACTGTCTTCGTAAGGCTCTTATCTTTTCTAGTCCAGAACATAGTCTCAACCTCCAGTTCTTTGTACCTATAATCAATCAGACTTTCACACAACATAAATGAGAATGTGTCCCTCCCTGCTTAAGACTTTTCACCGTCCACAAATAAAGGAGTCTTTAGCATGGTATATAAAATCTGACCCTACATACCTACGTAGACTTTCACACTCCAGGGCCTCCCAAAGTACCATGATGTTCTCTCCTCTCATATTGTTCCTCCTCTCTTCTTGTCTTGGTGGTAAGATCCTTCCTATCCTTTAAGATCAGATGAAAACTGAACTCTTCTGTCACCCCTGCCTTCAGCCCCCAAAGGCAAAGTCTTTCACTTCCTCTTCTCAGGTCCTGCTATTCATTGTACAGTATCTACCAGTTTTGTTATATCCACACTACACTAAAATTTTCTACTAGTGTCTCTCTTCTCCACACAACAATGGTGAACTCGTTGAGGGCAGAGCGTATGTATTTCTTATGCTGTGCCTTCAGTACCCCCAGCATGGGGCTTAAGATATAGGAAGTCCATAGTATATACCCTTTAGATAAATGAAGGAAAGAATAAGTGAATGGGAAAAAAGATCAACTCTGGATTATCACAAGGGTAAAGGGAGGGCTAAGTGCCTTCCCTTCTCCTCCTCCATCCCTTGAGAGCAATTCTGCCTTCTCCATTCATGCTTCCTTCCTTCTGGCAGCTCATAAGGACCTGTTTGCTCCCTCGGCTACTTCATGCCCCCAGTGAGATATGGCGATTGGCCAGTTCTAAGTGTGAAGGAGTTAGGAAGGATGGGGGAAAGGGTGGTGACTTCCCTCGTATGCTGCCAAGCTAGGTTCTTACATTCCCTAACGGTTCTCTGGCTCTGCCACTCTACGACGGCACAATGAGTGCAATCGCCCCTCCCGCCCCAAATCCTTAGACAGAATAAGGAGATTTTAATAAAAATCCAGAACTCTGAGGATGGCCTGGCAGCACAGGATTGAAGAAGGAAACTGCTGCTGAAAACTGCTTTTCAAAAAATGGAAGACATGGGGGTAGGGGAGGCCAAGGGCAGAAGTGAACTCAGCGGGATACCTCGGGCTCCTGTGGGAGGAGTAACCAAGCCAGCGTCTCGGTCTGTGTCCCTGCCTCGTGCGGCCAGGTCAGGAGTGGGGACGCATCTGAGAACACCAGCAGTGGCCAGAGGGCCGCCAACACCCAGGCAGGGCAGGGAGCCCCCAGCCCGGAAGATCAGCCACTGGCCTATCCACCTGGCGGCGCCAGCCCCACCTCAGCATAGAAGAGCCGCCTGTGGCAGATGCTCAGCCGAGCGGCCCAGCCCATCTCCATCACCGGCGGGTGGCAGTAAATGAGCGTCCCTGGTCAGAATGACAGAAAAGCTGACAGCCAAAAGTGCGCTTTCGGCTAGAAGTCACCCAATACCGGAGGAACGCTAATACCAAGAAAGAGAGTCCCCACGCTCAGCAAACCGAAGACCTTTTATCAGAGGACTTAGAAACAGAACAGGCAACTCAGAGCTTTAAAATACATGAGCCCTGCATTCCCTGAGAAATTTAAGAGGATATTATGTCCATGAAAAAAGAATCCAGTAGAGATCCTACAGATTAAAGTCGGGTTGCTGAAACAGAAACCCAACCGCTGGGCCAAACGGGAGAATGGGCATGACTGAGGAATACATTAAAATGGCAAGGCTGAGTTGAGGAATTCAGCCTTTTTATTTTTTATTTATTTATTTTAATATATAAAAAGACATTTTATTATTGTTTTGCTATATAACAGTGAATATACTCAATTGCATTTTCTCAAATGGCAAATAAGACACAAGATAACATCTCTTTGATTTCTGAAAACCTCAATATCATCTGTCTTTTGGAGGATCCAGTTTCCTACGACGTCTATGATACTGTCCACGAGGATACCAGCGGTGCTTAGTAGTAAAGAACATTTTGCTGAGTTGTTCTATCATAGGGCCTTGCTCAAAGTGTTCATTTTTTTCTTCTAATCTGGTTTTCAGCACTTGATCATGTGTTTCTTCATTATTATTCACAGGATCTGGCTGTGGAATAGGTTTTGTATGTTCATATGGAATGTCCACAGAAGGGTGGTAGCATACTATTGTTCTGCCATCTGATGTCAAAGCAAGCTCTACTTTGCAATTATAGTCATCTGGAAGAGGAGAATACGTAGATTTATGACAAACACAATATAAAGCTCCGTTTTGAATCGGAAAGAAAGGTTTCCAGAGAGTTCTGTTTGATATCACCCATTTTACTGCTGCTAATACCATGATGATTCAAGATGCTTATCAGGTGGTGTGAAAGATGATCTGAAGAGAAACTGCTTTTAAAATCTGCTTCCAGGCATACCTATTTTCATCCCTGATAGCCGCTCACCGCGGGCCTGCCATCTTACCTCCGGAATTCAGCCTTTTTAAAAGGGCGAAAAAAGAGATGCAAAGTAGGAAAGAAAAAATAAATACGGCAGCAGATCTAGAAGTTCTAAAATCCATGTAATATGAATTCTTTCCACAAAGAGAATAGAGAATAATGCATAGAAACTACTCAAAGGGGGGCGCCTGGGTGGCTCAGTCGGTTAAGCTTCCGACTTCAGCTCAGGTCATGATCTTACAGTTTGTGGGTTCGAGCCCTGCGTTGGGCTCTGTGCTGACAGCTAGCTCAGAGCCTGGAGCCTCTTTCAGATTCTGTGTCTCCCTCTCTCTCTGACCCTCCCCTGCTCATGCTGTCTCTCTCTCTCTCTCAAAAATAAATTAAAAACATTAAAAAAAAAAACTACTCAAAGAAATAGAAAACAATTTCTCCCAACTTAAGGAACTCATTAATTTTTATTTATTTAAAAATTTTTTAAATTTTATTTTATTTTTAAATCTTACTTAAATCCAAGTTAGATAACATATAGTGTAATAATGATTTCCAGAGCAGATTTAGTGATTCATCACTTACCATATAACACCCGGTGCTCATCCAAACAAGTGTTCTCCTTAATGCTCACCACCCATTTAGTCCATCTCGCCACCTAACACCCTTCCAACAATCCTCAGGTTGTTCTCTGCATTTAAGAGTCTCTTATGGTTTGCCTCCCTCTGTTTTATCTTATTTTTCCTTGCTTTCCCCTATGTTCATCTGATTTATTTCTTAAATTCCACATGAGTGCAATCATATAATGTCTTTCTCTGACTGACTTATTTCGCTTAGCATAATGCACTCTAGTTCCATCCATGTTGTTGCAAATGGCACAATTTCATTCTTTTTGATCCTGAGTAATACTCCATTGTATAGATAGACCACATCCTTTATCCATTTGTCAGTCAATGGACATTTAGGCTTCTTCCTGTAATGTAGTTATTATTGACAGTGCTGCTACAAACACTGGGGTGCATGTGCCCCTTTGAATCAGCATTTTTGTATCTTTTGGATAAATACCTAGTAGTGAAATTACTGGGTTGTAAGGTATTTCTATTTTTGAAACTCGAGTCTTTATACTGAAGATACAGTAAGTACATAGCAACATGAAGGATAAGAGACCTATATCCTAGTAAAATTCCTGACAACCGTCCCCAACTTCAAATGCTTCCAGAGCAAAATAAAATCAAACAAAAACAGATTATCTTACAAAGGAGCAAGAATCCGATTGACCAGACTTTTTGATAGGCAATAAGAAACACCAGCCATCTGATTTACCTAGTCTATCATGCAACAGCCAATGGGAAGAAGCAACTTGTGTTGTCCATCAACAGATGAATGGATGGACAAAATGTTTAGTGTATATTTACAATGAAGCACTCAGTCTTTCAAAGGAATGAAATTCTGATACATTCCACAGTATGGATGAACCATGAAACACTGTACTAAGCAAAATAAGCCAGGCACAAAAGAACAAATATTATGATTCCGTTTAAATGAGGTACCTAGACCAGGCAAATCACAGGAACAGAGAACAGAACAGAGGTTACCAGAGGTGGGGGAGAGGAGGTAACAGGAGTTATTATTTGATGGGTAAGAGTTTCTGTTTGGAGTAATAAAAAAGTTTCAGAAATAGAAGTGGTGATGGTTATATAATATTGTGAAAATACTTAACGCCATTGAGTTGTATACTTAAAAGTGATTAAAGTGGTAAGTTTTATGTTATGTATCTATTAACACAATTTAAAAAAAAGTAGGAAACCAAAACAAAGCAATTACCATGAAAGAAATCGCAGTGAGAGTCAATGATCTGCCTTGAAAATAGTTAACACATCCAGATGGTTTTACAGGCAAGATCTACCAGATCTGACAACGATTAATATCCAGAATATATAGAGAATTCTTACAAAACAATTAGAAAGAAATAACTCAGAATACAAGGAAGCGGTTTTCAGAGGAAATGCAAATGGTCAATAATTAAATGAAAACTACTCTGAGTAGTTACCAGAGAAATGGAAATGAAAGGACCTGGGCATTATTTTCTATCCATCAGTTAAGGAGAAAGGAAAGCTGACTGTATAAAGCATTGTTAAAGCTATGGGGGAATGGAGACTGCTACTGTGCAGACGGTACTATAAATAAATAAAGTCTCTTTGGAGGCCAAATGGGAAGCCGTTTCTAAAATTTTAAATGCACATGACCCATGACCTCAAATCTATTCTAGGGAAATATATGTGCAAAAAAGTGGTAGATTTTAAAAATTAGAAGCAACAATCTAGTGATATGAAAATGGTTAAGTAGTCTGTGATATATTATACTATGGAATTCCAGGTATCTATCAATTAAAAAGAAATACGGCAGGTCTGCACATATCAATGTGGAAAAATCCCTAAAATACACTGAGAGGTTAAAACCAAAATAAGTTTCAGAGTGAAGCATATGGTGTGAAACCATTTATTTAACATAAAACAAGGGGCGCCTGGTGGCTCGGTTGGCTAAGCATCCGACTTCGACTAATGTCACGAGCTCATGGTTTGTGAGTTCCAGCTTCACATCGGGCTCTGCGCTGATGGTGCGGAGCCTGCTTGGGATTGATTCTCTCTCTTTCTCATAAACCAACCAACCAACCAACCAACAAAACTGGGGCACCTGAGGGGCTCAGTCAGTTAAGCATCCAGCTCTTGATTTCAACTCAGGTCATGATCTCACAGTTGGTGGGACTGAGCCCTAGGTTGGGTTCTGTGCTGTCAGCAGAGATAGCACAGAGAACCCCCTGCTTGGGATTCTCTCCCTCCCTCTTTCTCTGCCCCTTCCCCACCCATGCTCTCTCTCTCTCTCCAATATATGGACTTAAGAAAAATAATAAAAGAATAAAAGAAAAGAAAACCACAAACTGAAACTACAGATTTACGTAAATGCACAGATAAATGTCTAGAGGGATACACATTACACTGATAATAGTCACTATCCATATACGTAGCACCAGCATCTAGAGGTACAGCTAAATAGTACTTTGGTTTCATCTGTATACCTGACTTAAAAAAATTTTTTTTAAATGTTTGTTTCTTTTTGAGAGAGAGAACGGGGGAGGGCGGAAGCAGAGAGAGAGACACACACACACACATACAGAATTTGAAGCAAGCTCCAGGTTCTGAGTTGTCAGCACAGAGCCTGATGTGGGGCTCAAGGTCACAAACTGACATCATGATCTGAACGGAAGTCGGACGCTTAACCGACTGAGTCACCTAGGCACACCTGACTTTTTTTTAACATAAAGAAAATGCATATCGGTATTACTTACAGAATTACTGACATGATTATAAACACAGAAACTTCAGGAGAAAGAGGCCTACAGCAATTAGGCCTTATTAAGAAGGCAGAAATGAAAATGAAGGCTGCTGGTAAGTTCCAGCCCCCTTGTCTCTTCTTTGTTGCAAGAAAGGTTAGAAATCGTCAATCGTGATCATCTCTGCCTTCTCAGTATTCTCCTTGCTGCTATTTCTAATAGAAAAGATGCCGAATCCACCCCCCTCCCACTTTCCTTTAGAATCTTCATCTTCCTTCTAAGCATTAGCCTTCCTTTCTACTGGCTCTGAATCTGGGACTGGAACTCAACAGAGGTAAGAAGAGGTGAAGTCATCATTTTGTCACATCTGAAGTTCTAGTGGCAAAAGATTCTCCAAAGACGACCACAGCAATATCGCCCATTCCACGTGCTCTTTCTGTCAATGGGTCTCTGACAATCGTCCCAGCGGGGGAGGTGGCAGCGGAGAGACTATGTTTCTTCCTCCCTAATCCTGGCAGCCTTGTGACTACCGGAATGATACGTGACTTCCAAGGTCTGGTTCTCTTGGGACCTGGCCATGAGGTAGACTGAGCAGCCCAAGGAGGACAACTCAGCTGAGCTCCCAGCGCACAATGAGCATCCACTTGCCCGCCATGACAGTGAGCCATGGATCCTTTCTGGCCCCTCCTGAGCCACCCCAGCTGATGCTGCATAAAGCAGAGGCAAGCTGCTTCTGCTGAGGGAGGCCAAGTTACAGGAGTGAAGCAGCTGTTGTTGTCAGCCACTAAGGGCTGTGGTGATTTGCTATAAGGAAACACAACTGGAAGAGTTTCCCTCACAAATGTGGACAACGAAGAGCTGTCCACACGCACGATATGCCAGCTGCCCTCCGGGGAGGCCAGGCCAGTAGCTATCTAGTACAGACCGCTCTAGAGGACGTGGCCAGGAGCTGGTGACAGCACATCTGCGTCACACAGACACAGATCATATGACACCCGAGGTTCCTTCTCACAAGACTGTGCAGTGAACATACTGAGCTAAGTGCTCAAGCGCATCCTAGCACGGTCTTTTTTGAAAGCAGATGATTGTTTTCTCCAACGACATTTTACCTCTCAGAAAGCTGCCGGATCTGCGGAATTCCCATGTACTTGTGGAAGTGCTCCAGAACGTTCATCACGCCTTGAAGAAGGTTAGCGACTTCTCCGTACTGTCTTCGCCTGGTCATGGCTCTGCAAGGAAATGAGAAGTTGAGAACGTTAGAAAAACCCTCAGGACACTAGATACAGATGCAGGACTGTCTACTCTGAGCTCCAAAATAGACATCAACTCGATCTGGTGACCATTACTCTTGAGCACTGAATATGTATGGTCCTGTGCACTGCTGGGAGGGGAAAAAATAAGACCTAGTCAAAATCCTCAAGGTGACACTGTTTAGTAAGAAAGACAGAGCCAACTCTCTGATACCAAGCAGGATACTTGGGATCTAACTAATATCTAGTAAGATAAACTGACATCTAACTAATACTAAGTAGAATAAACTGAGTTCTACACAGAAGTACAAGTTATGCGCTATGGGGGATACAAAGGAATGTGGGAATGATGGAGCCTCATTGGGTGGGGGAGGGGGAATCTAGGAAGACCATGGATTTCGGTTGGGTATTATGGGATTAGCAGGCTTTTAAAAGAGACGAGGGATAATAAGAATGTTACTATCTGAGGATTACAGCACAGGGGCAAACCAAACACATCTTCCCAGCCTGCAACAAAGGCCTGTTATATGCATTTAACTCAAATCTGTGGTGTTGAAGCCAATGTTAAGCAACCCTGTCTCAGACAGGTCTACTTTCACTACAACTAATGTTAATGAAGCATAAATAAAAGGAGACTAATAAAATCAAGAGTTACACAAGGAAGGACAAACTGTTAGTTCTAAATTTTTTATTAGGGTGGAGCTTTTAAATTAAATGAGTAATTTATGACTTCCCTTAGGCATTAAAAAAAAAAGAGGCTTTTAAAAAGGCAGGACCAAGCTCAAGCCAACATGTCATGTTGCTACCACTGCCTGGTCTGAGAGTCTGGTGGGAAACACAGCATCTGGGGCAACAGACAAGGAAACTGCTCCTCTAGGCTCCCACTGGCCGGCTCGTCTCTCTGATCACTGCTTGCGGGAGGACGGGCCAGGGTTGGCTGGAGCTGGCGCAATGCCGAGACACCAGGAAGGAGCCTGACCCTCTCCTCCCCCTAGCTTTGGATGCTGCATCTAAATTTCTGTGAAGATGTTCTTGGTTTATACGTGAGACTATACTGACATGGGGGCAGGGGGAATTCTCACACTGAGACAGACCACGGAAGTGAACTGGCCTGGCAGAACCTACTAGTAAAATGGGCCTTTGGATTGCTTCTTGTGGTAAATAGCCAGCTCTTTCTTTTAATAGGGTTTCTAACATCCTCACGCTTCATTCCCTAGAGCTCCTTTAAAAACCACACAGGATGCTACAGTCTTTGAAAAAGACTTTGAAAAAAGTGGGTTGGGGAATGTCTGGGGAGCTCAGTCAGTTGGGCGTCTGAGTGTTGATTTCAGCACAGGTCATTATCTCACGGTTCATGAGTTCGAGCTCAGTGTCAGGCTCTGTGCTGACAGTGTGGTGTCGGCTTGGGATTCTCTCTCTCTCTCTCTCTCTCCCCCCCTCCCTCCCCCTCAGCCCCTCCCCAACTTAAGTGTGTACTCTCTCCCTCTCAAAAATAAATAAACCTTAAAGAAAAAGAAAAAGTGGGTTGGAGAAAAAAGGGGGAACGAATGATAAATCAAAGCTCTGTCTCTATACCGAACACCCAACGGCAGTGCGACTCAGCCCAACACAAGTAGGAAAACTTGGGAAGGCCAAGGCTGTAGGGAGCCATCACTGTCCTGAACGACCTTGCTAGCCTTAATGGTAGAGATTTGCCACATTTAAACGGCTCACATTTTTGGAGTCATGCTCCACGTGCTGTCTGGGTTCCTTTCACACTCCCTTGCACCTCACTTCAAAGTGTCAGGTGTTTGCTACGTTTTGAACACCAGAGGGCACAAAGCCAAAATAGTGATTAACATCTGAGACCCATCCGCAGAAAGTGGGGCAGAAGTACTTGGCTGAGAAGTTAAAAAAAAAACCACAAAAACCCTATGCTGCCATTTTCTTTACGTGGCACGTTCACTTGCGGTGGACCCCAAAGGGAGGGTTGACGCTGCTCACTCGAGGGAATCCACGCCGCCCGCCAACATGTGCAGGTGGTTCAGCGTCGTGATGGAGGTGGTCAGGTGGCGTTTGGCATGATCTAGCTGCTTAATATCGCGGGTGATTTCTTTAACCTAAATATTGAAAAACCACAGGAGGAAAAGGAAGAAGGTTAAGAAAGATGTAAATTCATTTGCAAGAAGCCCCTCAAGAAAATAAGGCAAATGAAGCAAGGAAAAAAAACCTTCAGGTCAAGCCTTGGAGAAAACACAGACGTTCTTATAATGTATCATCAAAATAACCTCCAATCAGCCCATCTGAATTTCAGTTGGCATTTCTTCAGAAGACTTTACCCAGGGGTACAAAATTCTCAACAGCGAGAACAAAATGAACTTTCTTTTTCACCCCAAGTGGAGTGATCCAAATAGCAATTTAGTATGGAGCATGTGGTCCAGGAGCCAAGTTCAGTACATCTCCTCCTCTTGAACAAAGTTTTTTTGTTTTTTTAGAAAAGTATGCCTTCTGATGAGGGGCTATCAGGATTAATACAAAATGGACAGTATTAGTGGACTCTACTATTGAGATGGTCTTTATTCATGGAAGTAGACTTTACAGCCCGATCCCCAGCAAAGAAAGACTTGCTCTCAAATTTCAAGAAGACTAAAATATAACCTGCATAACGTATGCTTAATATGTACCATCCCAGAGGAGACGTAAAGTCTTTGGGAATCAAGAACATAATTAGGGGAGTAAAATGTGGACAGTGTTGACCTAGCAGATCCAAGAGAAAGAAACTGTGTACCTGAGAATACAAGTGTGTTTTAGTCACCAGAAAGGCACACTCAGCAGTGAGCTGGGAACAATTCTCCAACTTTGCTAACATCTAGGTAGAATGTTCCACTAAGCTGCCTGGGTTCATGTTGACCAAGAAGCTTTCTGATGAACAACTTGGTTTCCCAAGTTCTTTGGTACCTGGAAGGAAGGGAGTGTCCTGGACACCAGACATAAGCCTTCCAGTCACTGGAAAGATCTATCTCCCATTAAAAGTGAAAAACTCTGGGGACGCATGGGTGGCTCAGTCAGTAGAGTATGCAACTCTCGATCTTGGGGTTTTGAGTTCAAGCCTTATGCTGGATGTAGAGATGCTGGGTGTAGAGATTACTTTAAAAAAAAAAAAATCTTCCAAAAAAATGTATATAGCACTACTGAAGTGTATAGTTATAATGGTTAGGATGAGGGGTGCCTGGGTGGCTCCCTCGGTTGAGCGTCTGACTCTTGATCTCAGCTCAGTTCAAGATCTCGTGGTTTCTGAGATCGAGCCCCGAGTTGGGCTCTGCCTGGAGCCTGCTTGGAATTCTCTCTCTGTCCCTCTCTCTGCCCCTCCCCAGCTCACGTGCATGCACTCTTGCTCTCTTTCTCAAAATAAATAAACTTTACAAAAAGTTAAAAACTTGGCAGTGAGTTATGTTCACTTGATCTGGTTTTTCAGAGTTTGATCCCCCTGGGGAACTCATAAAGTGAGGATTATAACCCTTCCGGCTTAGCTGCATACCCGCAAACCTGCCGAGCTGACCTGGATCTTCGCAGGAAAAGTCCTTTCACGGGGACTTCCTCAGCACAGCTGCTCTCTCTGTCTCTCTCAGGCTACCAGTATCTCTATCTCTAGTGTCCAGGGGGAAACAACAGGTTAAGAACCTGTTACCACCTGTGCAGGAATAACTGAGTTGGGGAAGGAGGGTCAGGAGGGGCACAGTGCACTAGATACAGGAATTTGGCCCCAGAATCTGATAACCCGCATCCAACACTGAAATCATTACCCTCTTTCCTATAGAAAAATCCTGGCACCGCTTTTGAGGTTCCTTAACTCTGTGGCTACCATCAGGGGTCTTTAACTACTGTATCAGAAGTCACAGTCGTCTATGACACTTGTCATTCCTGCATCAGTCAGTCTTTAAATCCTGAGAACTCGTTCAGTGCCTCATCACAAATACTGTCTTTTCTACTCCTCCTTCAGCGGCCCCTTGCTCTGCACGAGAGGTGACTGGTCTCTCTATTCCCAGTACCTCCTGTCTCTCCCCATCACATATGGGGGAGACACCACCCTTAAAGGCAGCTCGAGCAAGGGATGCTCAGGTCACAGTCACAGAGAGCGCTACACAAAGAGAACACCTATGGTGAATGTACCATAACTGTTACCCAGGGGCAGCCCAAACAGGACGGACCATGATGTGGCAGGCTCTGGAGTGAGGCAGCTCCAGGGTTCAATCTCCGCTCATCTAGTGTCCTAGAGAAGTTAGTTAGACTCGCTGAGTCTCAGTTTCATCGATAAGATGGGTAATCATACAAATAATAATGGTAATAAAATCTAGTTCATAAAGCTGCTGTGAGGGCTGAATTCGATCACTGGCACAAAGGGACATCTATGGCATGGTGCTTGGAACACTGACTGAGCTCAGCAAATACCCGTTCTCTCTTCAGTCCTACCTCTTCTTCCCTTTAGCAAAGCGCAATCCAGGAAAGCAAACCGTTTTAAAATAAAACATCTACTAACTTTCAAGCTTCAACGGCCCACAAATGGTGCTGGGGGTAGCATATCCTGAGGGAAAGAGCCACAAACCCAAATCCCTCCCTGATGACACACAGCCCCCCAAAGACTACTTAATTCTCCGACAAAGCACAAGTATTATTTTCTTCCCCCTCTGAAAAGAGATCTCCTCCTTCAACGCCCAGTTCAGTAGTTAAGGTCAGTAACACAGGCTGCCTGGGAGGAGGAAGAGGAAGACCTAACGATAAGGACAGCGACAACTGGTGCTCACTCTGGGCCTGTGTGTGACACCTCATCTCAGTTAGTCCCCACAGTTCTATGATGCACCCAAGGCTGCTATCTCCATTTTACAGTGAGGAAACTGAGGTACAGAGGGGCTAAATAACACGGTTAGTAAGTAGAGGGGCTGGGTCTGAACCCAGGCAGTCTGGCTTCAGAGGTCTTCACTGCTCCATCAAACTGCCCACCCCCTCCCGCTCCATGTCCTTCCCTATCTTGCCAAATGGCCACCGAAGAGAGCTGGAGGAGACAGAGAGAGCGGCATCAGGTCTGCTCCTGGAGTAAATTGCAATAGGACGCAGGGAGGGAAGACTATAAGGATTTGGGGGTTTTTATAACCCAAAGAAGTAGGAGGGCAGCGACACTGGGGATGGCTTCTATCAAAAGCCTCGTACTACGCTCAGTGCTCTTCACACATTTAATTCTTCAACAAGCCTTTGAGGCAGGTGTTCCTGTTCTTACCTTACAGCTGAGGAGACCGGAGTTCAGAGACAACTGAGCGACATTACACTATGTGGCCAGAAGGCGAGTGCGGGAGCTGACACGCTACAGTGCCTCCTGTGGAGGAGGAGCGGCTGAGGCTGGGGCCTCCTGAGCACATCAGTGGAGGACACGATTTGTCAAGGGAGAGCTTCAGCAGACCTGTCAGCACGAAGGGCGGCAGGGTCCGGCCCGCCTCCCAACGCCAGCCCCAGTTTCCATGCCATATCGTGTATCTTAACCGAGAAATACGTGATATAAACAAATGCTCGAGCAAGGAATCCAAAATGACTAGAACACTATTTCAGCGAGAGAGGAAGAAAACCCTTCCTATTTAAAAAACGTCTGTGAATGCAAGGCAGCAGGAACGGTGAGTCCCTGTACATCTAGCAGCTCCTCCTGAACTGATCTGGAACACGCACCGGGCCTGCTTTTGAGCTGAGGGTGCTGCAGCTGGCAGCAGGTGGGAGAAAAAGCCCATTCATGAGCGTGACTAACTTCCTCTTCACTGCAAGAAAGTCAGGAAGAAACCTTAACTCACCATCTGCTCTGATTTTTCTGCTTTGTCTTTGATGTCTTTGATTTTGCCGAAGAGCTGCTGGATGGCCTTCTGGGCCTCTTCAAGTGCCTGGAATAAGAGAAATAAATGACACACAAGAGGCAACACAGATGGCACCCAGCCACTGTACTACGATCGAGTCTAGCTTCAGAAGAAACCTACCAGAATGCGCTCTTGACTCACAGTTCTTATGCAGACAGTTTTACTGGACCCAAGTAAGAGACGGACCCTAGCATTTGGATACAGGCAGATACACAGCGTTCTTGCCAACCTGAATCATAAAGTTTTAAGTTAAAATCAATGTCCCTCCGTCTCAGTGATGACTCCATGTTACTGATGACAACACAGGAAGCAGGCAGCACACCTGTGCGTGCCGCCATGTGTGTGCGCGTGCACGTGTGCAGAGTCACCTTCGCAGCCTGTAGAGGCAGAGGTGGCTCTAAGCCGGGAGGAGCTCTGGACTTCGGCAGCTCCAGGAGATTGCACCTTCAACAAAATCAGCTGCGCTTGGGGACTTTGGAACTGTGGTTAACCTTTAAATTGTTTATTTATTTATTTTGAGAGAGAGAGAGAGAGAGAGAGAGAGACAGAGAGAGAGAGAGAGTCCAAGTGAGGTAGGGGCAGAGAGAGGAGGAGAGAGAATTCCAAGCAGGTTCTGCAATTTGACACAGCAGAGAGCCTGATGCGGGGCTCGAACCCACAAACTGTGAGATGGTGACCTGAGCTGAAGTCGAGAACTGATGCTTAACCAACTGAGCCACCCTGGCGCCCCATGAGCCAAACCTTTCTACCAAAGAACCTACAGGATGGATGCCACGTGCTCCAAGTACGATAAGCCAGAGCCGTTCCTGGGAGGGAAAGCAACATTCGGGAGCCGTCAGGGCGCTGAAAGCAAACACGGAGAACACGTGTGCTTGGAAAAGAGGCAGCAGCCAGAGAAGAGCTCGCACTCCGTTACATCAAACACTTTATTTATTTTGGATTTAAGAGGGGCCTGTCCCAACCGGGCCTCACGAGCCCTTTACAAATGTGATGAAAAGACCAATGTCGCCCTAGAGCTGTGTTTCCTCTTGGCCTGCACAGGGAAAGAGCAGGCTTCCCGAAAGGGCCCTCCAGGGGCCGGAAGAAAGCAGAGCCAAGAGGAAGGGAGAACGACAAAAGCCCTGACAGAACCAGCTGGACCTCTGCTCTCGGCTGTACCCAATGAGAAAGCTACCTCAAGACCACGAATAAATACGTTTTCTTTTGTACTTAGAAAACATCCCCCAAAAGAAACGAGCTGGCTTCCTCTGCTGGAAATTCCTTCCTCGGTGGAGGCAGGGCTCGTATCTTCCTATCCTCTGCGGGTGGGCTTCCCAGGCTGTCCCCTTCTTCGGCATCGGGAATCCTTTCTTCCCCTGGAGCTCCCCGCCCGTGTGTGGCACAGTCCCGAGCAGGAGTCTCACACGTGGGGCAAGCACGCGGAGCCGTTGCACGTACTGCGTTACAGCTCCTAACGTGCCCGTCCAGAGGGTCCTCCGGGAAGCTGCGGCTTTGGCCCACGGTCGCCAAGTCTGAGGGGACAGTGTGCAGGCAGCCACATGCGCCTCCTGGGGCGGGCCGGGTCAGACTGTGTTTGCTCTGCGGGATCGCTTCACTTGTATCCACAGAGGTTTGTAGGCGAAGAAGCTCAGGTGGAGTTTCTGCCACCTGGACACAGGCTATGAATTGTCAGAAAGTCTGGGCTTAGAACAACAGTTGGCACTGCTTTCAGGGCCCCAAATTCCTAATGTGGGAAATGTCACCTAAAATGCAGGCCACAGTCAAGAGGGGGGAACGGACGTGGGTCACGCCGAGCAGCTCCTCTCAGTCCCTTGCTGCCCCAAAGGATGTCTCACTCAGCAGTGTCTCTGCTCAGTCTCCCGCCAGCCTAGGATCCTGCACCCCGAGACAGCTGCGCGGCGTGAGAACGCCCTAACCCGGTGTGTGGTTTGAGGCCCGCCTCCACTGTCACACTGTGTGCAACCTCTGTGGGCATCTGTTTCCTTGTCTGCAGCGCGGTGATAACGACACCTACTTCCATGGTGGTTGGGAAGATTCAATGACATAACAGGTGTAAGACACCGCACGAATATTAGGGTTGTTTCCAGGGCTTAGGACCACCTAAGCCAACGCACGCGTGCGTACACGCACAGATATAGAGACATATGCACATATGTTCCCCTCTAACCGCACCCGCCCCTCTCAGCACAGCCACTAGGCCTGCCCACTGTCTGATGCTTCCTAGCCTAAGCCGCTTCCTGAGTGAATCCATGTCCGCTTATTCCTCCTCTCCAACCCCCAAGAATTTTCTTCCTCATTTCAAATATTCATCTCCTCAAAACCAGGATACAAGCAAGATTCTTTTGAGCACTGCTTACTACCATTTCGCCCAACTTCAGATTTCATAAGATGAGGACAAACTAAAACCAAGCTCCAACGAAATGAAAATGATAAAAAGGAATAAAAAATCAAATGTCCATTTACAACCAAGGGAGTGAAATTTCAAAATAAAATATTCAATTCAGTGACTACAGTGTGCAAATCTTTGTTGTGTCCCATGGACTAGTTCAAATGCCACTTCTTCCCCGTCCTTTCCCCTCATTTCCCCTTCCCTCTCAACACCCTCTCCACATGTAAACACACGTGCGGCACACAGTACCACCAATTCATCCATCAACTGGGTGCCTGTGATCCTTTATGTATTCTTAACCTTCATAACGATTTTTTTGTGGGTGTGTCTTTTGGTTGGACCAAGACATCCTAGAAGGCCTGGACCAAATCTCATTCATTGTACTTACTGACACCCAGGGCAGTGCCCAGGATAATACAGTAGGTGCTCAATACATGTTTATTAAGTTGAATTTTAAAATCAGTCATGGTATATGCACGCACACATGTATACACACACACACACACACACACACACACACACACACACTCCATCTTTGCTCTCAGCATAGTCAAGCAACACATTAGCCACAGTAGTTATGGTTGTGCCAACACTTCAACTGCAGACCTTCTTTTTATTATATATATATAGTTTATTTATTTTTGAGACAGAGCATGAGTGGAGGAGGGGTAGAGAGAGAGGGAGACACAGAATCTGAAACAGGCTCCAGGCTCTGAGCTGTTAGCATAGAACCTGACGTGGGGCTCAAACCCATGAACCGTGAGATCATGACCTGAGCCGAAGTCGGACGCTTAACTGACTGAGCTACCCAGGTGCCCCGCAGACCTTTTTTTAAGAATTATAAACTGTAAATTTAAACTATATTTTAGATTATTTCAGTTTTTGGAAACACTAGATTACAATTTTTCCTACTGAAATAATTGCTAAATGGTTTTGTCTTTTGGCCATGTTGCAGGAACCAGAACTGAGTTTAATATCTACTTTCTTCAATCAGCAAACAGTATACTGGAGATGCAGGGATAAAAAGTGTAATTCCTGCTCTCGAGGAGTTTATAATCTAGTAAGGCAAACAGACTAATAGCCAGTTAGAACACTGAGGTATGATAAAGAGATGTACACAGGATGTTGTGGGAGCCCAGAGTCCATCGACAATAGTGGCTGTTTACTTGGTAAGAAGAGAGGGAAGGAACAGAGGCCCACAAATTCACCTTAAAGAAGATCACAACTTTACAAGCTACTATTTAGGCCAAAGTGTCTTAACGCAACATCACTTAACAGTAGTGCATACTTAAAAAATGGTATTTTTCAAACCCATGCTCCATCATGAACAAATTCTCATTTTCCAGCAACACAGACCTTCACTGCCTTGTAACTGAGGACTAGCCGTATCTGAACTGTGACACTGAATTCCTGCGGCAGGTGTGGTCCCAACTACATCTGTCAGCACTTCATTAACTCACTCCTTCTACCATTCCACAAATATCTGTGCAATATCTTCCACATACCAGGTGGTCCTCTAAGCACTGGGAACCTACTGGTAGATGAGACACCCATGGTCCCTCTTCCTGTCCTCAAGGAACTTACTTTGAGAAGTGACAGGTCAGGGGAGATACTGGAAAAATCAAAGAAAAGAAAAGAAAGAATGAAAAAATGAAAGAAAGGGAGGGAAGGAAGGAAGGAAGGAAGAAGGAAGAAAGAAGGAAAGAAAGAAAACTTCAGAGAGGGCAGATGTGATGCAGGAATTAAGCAGCAGGGTGGTCACAGGAGGCTTTCTGAGAAACAGCATATGAACTGGGAACTGCAGGATGAGGAAGAGTCAACCTTTTTAGATCTGGAGTAAGAGATGCCAAGTAGAGAGAACAGCAAATAAAAGATCCTGATGCAGAAAAAGACCTTGGTGTTTTGAAGGACCACAAAGTAAGGCACTGGATGGCAGGGTAGTATCAGAGTGGGAAGTGCTGATAATTTGGAGAAGCAGGCAGGCGCCAGAGCCCCAAAGGCCTGGTAAAACCATGGGATTTTGTTCAAAGGGCAACCAGGAGCCACTGAAGGGTTTGTTTTTGTTTTTTTAATATTTTTATTTATTTCTAGGAGAGAGAGAGAGAGAGAGAGACAGCGTGAGCAGGGGAGGGTAAGAGATAGAGGGGAGTCACAGACTGAAACAGGCTCTAGGCTCTGAGCTGGCAGTCAGCATAGAGCCCGATGCGGGGCTCGAGCCCACGAACCGCAAGATCATGACCTAAGCGAAAGTCGGACACTTAACCGGCTAAGCCACCCAGGCGCCCCCACTGAAGGGTTTTAAACAAGGGACAGACAAATGGCTCACATATGTAAAAGACCACCCTGGCTGCTATATGGGGGGAGGGGGAGGGATGGTAGCGGCCGTCCAGAGGCAGGAACTGAAGGAAAAGACTGCTGGGAAGGGCTGCTGGGCTCTAGGTGAGAAACGGCGCAGGTCTAGAGCAGGTGGGCAGCGGTGACGGGAAGAGGTGGAGGGATTGGGATTTATAGAAGATATGACCTGCGGGCCTCACTGATGGACTGGATGTGGATAATGAGAGAAAGGAAAGAATCAAGGATTAGTCGTTGGTCTTGGTTTAGTGAATCTGTCCCTTAATTAAGGAAGGAAGACAGGAAAAGGAAGAGGTTTGGCAGGCAGCTCAGGCACGTGGTGGTGGGATCAGAAATCCAGAGTTCCATTTCAGTATGTTAGAGGTTCACGGCCCACTGGATGTCCAGTGGGGACATCAAGCTGGACATCTGCGTCTGGAGCTCAAAAGACAGGTGCAGCCTAGAGACTTAAACTTGGAAGTTGTTGGTTTATAGGTGATGGTTAAGTCTGTAGAGATAGAACTCACCCAGGAAGAGAGGAAAGACAGCAAAGAGAAGAGAAAATGGCCCAGGCTGAGCCCTTGGGCACGCCAATGGCCAGAAGTCTAGAAGAAAAGAAAAAGTTAGAAAAGGATGTGGCTTCTCTGTTATACCAGTGACATGAGAGAAAACGAGGGACTGTGGTGTCACAGAAGCCAAACAAGTGTTGGGAGGAGGAGGAAAAGACAGACTGTGCCTCCTTTTGTTGAACTTTTATGTAAATTAGGATAGAGAAGTGCCACTGAATTTGACAACAGGGAAGTTGCTGACGACCTTGACAAGAGGAGTTTCAGCGGAGTTACAGGGACAGAGGTGGACAGTGATGACGTGAGGAAGTGTGTCCCCAGTTTTTATAAATAGTGTTTGGAACACACCAGTCCCATTCATCATATATATATCATATCTGTATCATATCATATCATATCTCATATCATATCATACATATAATATCGTATCTGGCTACCTTCACCACACAACAGAAGAGACGAGGAGTTGTAATAGACCACATGGCAGGTAAGTCTGGGAAGACAAGAAAAATGGGGCAACAGATAGAGGGAAGGGAGGAAGATTTGAAGATGAGAGGTGCCTGCACGGGTCTAGTGTGGGAATGATTCAACAGAAGAGGAGAAACTGATTTGAGAGGCGGGAGGGCAGTAGTGGGACAATTACAGAAGAGACCGGCCTTTTATAATATTCTTGGATTGTTTAGTGTATAAGTGTTAGTTCTCAAACAAGGCTCGAAGTGTCCCCCAGAGTACAGACCAATGACAAGCATGGTGTCTAATATCCCCCATAGTTCAGGCAACCACCCGTTCTGGATGCCAGAAGGGCAGGCCCAGTCTATGGCGACTGTCTCAGTATAATAATGAGCAGCTCAGTCTGAAAAGTGACTCTGCTGACTGATCATATGGTCACATCACCTACAGCATCTAACCAGAACTAGGGAACAGGTGGAACTTGACAGACACTTGATTCCAACTATCGCGGGGCACTCGTCAGAAGGGTGGCAGTGCTGGGACCACTGCTCCGAGTGGGGTGCGCTGGCTGACACCCTCCTCTCCCCCACCACGGGCACATCTCCCAGCAGTGGTTCAAAAACACAGCATCGCGCTTCCTGTAACTGTTATCTGTTTGGCTAATAAGGAGTCTCATACCCAGGAGACTGCAGGAGCCAGTACATTCTAAACCCTTCGGAGCCTTCTAAAGAATGTCAGGTCATGGTGCAAAAAAGCACTGCCTGAAAGGTACCTGCCCCCCAGAAAGGACTGACAGTTTAGGGCGCAGCCCGCACAGAATTCTGATATTGGTGGTCATGCCATACCTAGCGGTGCTCTCACGGGATCAGAAGCACCATCTTCCAGCCAAATATGCTAAGACACAGACGTTCAGCTAAGAAAGGCAAAAAGGACCAAGAGATATACTCAGATGGAGGGTCTGAACAGGCGTGCACGACCCTTTCTCAGAGAAAGAGCCTCATCGGAAGTTCTCGCTTATTCTCAATCTGGCATCCTACCAGAGTAGTCTCTGCTGAAGGCACCACGTTTTTCTTCCAGCAAACAAATAAGACTCACACAATCTTATATTTCAGAGTCTGAAAGAAGATAAACTGTTTGCCAGATTTTTTTTCCCTAGGCTGGAATACTTCGGCTCACTATAACAATGTACTAACGTCGAGGAAATTTAATACGATTCATTTTCCAGAGTCAACAGGATTCTTCTGAAGCCTCATTCCATTAAGCAAGTCCATTCTCAACACACACCCTACTGTTTGATATCTAATCTCCAGTAATCAATTACACAGGAAGAAGAGCGTTTTATAATTTGGACGAATCATTAGGATTTTATTTCTAAGTAACAATGAAATATTTTTACTACCTGGCTGATCAGAAAATGTGCAGAGAGAGAGATTCTGGCACTGTCCCTAGACGCTCTTTAAAACAAAATGTGGCTACTTTCCATTCCAAGCTGTATGTAGATTAAAAACAGAACTAATCACCCTAACATGTCTGCTTTCAATCTACCCTTACCGGAATTTTTTCTTTCTTTCTTTCTTTTTTTTAAACATTTATTTATTGTTGAGAGACAGAGAGAGACAGAGCACGAGCAGGGGAGGGGCAGAGAGAAAGAGAAAGAATCCAAAGCAGGCGCCAGGCTCTGAGCTGTGAGCATAGAACCTGATCCGGGGCTTGAACCCACGAACCATGAGATCATGACCTGAGACGAACTCTGACACTTAACTTGATTGAGCCACCCAATTCCCCTTACCAGATTTCTTTATTTTTTATTTCTGAGAGAGAGAGAGAGAGAGAGAGAGACAGTGTGAGCAGGGGAGGGTCAGAGAGAGAGGGAGACACAGAATTCGAAGCAGGCTCCAGGCTCTGAGCTGGCTGGCAGCACAGAGCCCGACACAAGGCTCAAACCCACCAACCGTGAGATCATGACCTGAGCCGAAGTTGGACGCTTAACCGACTGAGCCACCCAGGCGCCCCTCCCCTTAACAGATTTTTAAACTGAGACCGGGAGCATGGCCACAGCCTGCGTTTGAGGCTGTTACTAAGCAGCAGTTACTACAGCGGTCCTCTTTGGAAGCTCTAATTCTTCAATCAGGAGATGCAGAGCAAACCACCGGGCTAGTCGAGAAGATTGAGCAGAACCCATCAGGCTATCTCTGTGCACCATTAACCGTGCCCATTATTCTTTAATTTTCCTTGCCTCCTACCATAGACTCTGAACAGGCTACCAAGGCCACGCTGGGTCATGTGCATAGAAGATAAGCAGCATGGGACCTGGCACCACAGACTCCACTGCTTTTTTCTTTCATCTTTTAAATTTTTTGTTTAGAACTGTTGCTCGCCACCTGTATAGACAGGAGCGTTGAGCCAGTGGAAATGCCTTGAGAAATAAAAGTCCCTTTCGGTTCTTGGATGCATGTAATTTTACAGTTTGCTCTGTTATAGAATTATATTGCGTTTATCCTGTGAGTCCACGGGCAGCCTATAACAGATATGAAATGGAGATCCCATTTGCCACCACTATCTGAAGGAAGAAAAGGTTGCTCCTTTTCAGAAGAATTAGTAGGGCTTTATGTTCCTTGAAAAAATAAGATGCTAATATTCAAGGTTCCTGGGAAGAAGTTTGTATTTTCCAACTACTCTATCATTTTTCTTTAAACATTTATTCATTTCTGAGAGAGAGAGACAGAGCATGAGCAGGGGAGGGGCAAGAGAGAGCGACACAGAATCTGAAACAGGCTCTAGGCGCTGAGTTGTCAGCACAGAGCCCGACGCGGGGCTCACCTCACAAACCATGAGATCATGACCTGAGCTGAAGTTGGACGCTTGACCGACTGAGGCACCCAGGTGCCCTACTCTGCTATCATTTCTGTTGTTCAACTCCACATTTGTCTGCTATTTCCTTTCCTACTGTTTGGAAAAGCAACACACTGTATTAGGAAAAAGCGAGATTTCGGAACCTGCCAACTGGGACTTGAGTGTTGCCCTTGCAGCTTACCACGTGATCTCTAACAAGCCACTTTACCTCCAGGAGGCACAGGCTCTTCACTGCCAGAACAGGAGCTCCTACCTCAATGCCTCTGGCTAGGAAAGAATGCAGGGCTTATTAGTGGACACCCTTGAAACTGTTTACCCAGTTCCTTCCTCCTGGGAATCTCCCTCTCGTTGTGTTCTTTTAGAGTCAACTGTCTCAGAAGCAGGCCTGGTCCGAGCCGGGCCAGGTTGCTTTTCTGTGACTTTCCAGAACAAACTGGCAAAGAGACTTCCTCTCTGCCTGGAGGGAGCCCCAAGATGAGAAGCTGATTAGAGAGCAGCAAGGTTGCCCAGGAAGGGGAGGAGACTGGTCTCCAGGTGGGGACGATGGAGTCAACACGTGCAGAGAGACAGACGCAGACAAATCCGGCGTGTTATTCCCATCCTGTGCCTCAACTGTTTGGTTTGACGAGGTCAGCTGCAACACTGCTCTCCCACAGTCTGACTTCAACTTCTGCAAAACAAGACACAAATGCCTTTCAAATAATCCCCCTTTCAGCCTAAGCCAGCTCGAATTGGGATTTTTGTCTTCTGCACTGGAGAGAACCCAGCCGGAGGACTCGGCTCATAAAGGGGCACATTAAAAGGCCACTATTAATATCATTCCCAGATCCCCCAGATGGGAGTACAATATTTCAAATGGGACTATCGCTTCAATAGCCAGAAGCTGTTGACCCATCCTTTAGAGTTTGTAAGTAAGCTGGTTAAGTTCAACACCTGCAGTCCTATGCAGAATCAGGGAAATTGTTCCTCTGAGCCATGTTGAAAATGAGACATTGTCCAGGAAAAAACATTTTCAATCTTTTGTTTACTCCTTCAATAAAAAGTAAGCCTGTTATATGTACTATGATGGATGCTGAGAAGAAAAGATCACTAGATGGGGACACATCTTTAAAGACCTTGTAAGGAATACATGTAAGAAATAGAAATAACTGTAAGATAAGAATGATACAAAGAGGTACGAATAAGGAACGGCAGAATCATTTGGAAAGGAAGGGGCATCCACTGAAGGTAGACAGCTCGGGATAATTAGACTTTATTTATGGCATGTCCCTGGTCTTGATCCTGCTGGCCACTCTGGCATCATGAAGAGCTGTTGCTATGGAAACTGGGTGCCCTTGGCTGGAGGAGAGACGCTTTAGGAAGCCTCAGCAATAGTTAACAATGCAGCCAAGCCCATTCCAAATAGTGGTGCTGAACAGCAGAGGCTTACGGGAACCTCGTGGCTCTGGATGGCTATGTGTGTACAGCTTCCCTGTACCCTGGAACACACCACGTACACTCTAGGTCTGGCAGTCATGGTCAAAGGCTGCATGGGCACCCATCGGATAAGAGAATCACTGGTGTTAACACTGATTCCTTCACTGCTCATTCAAAAACCTTGAGTATGAAGGGGTTTTACTTATTTATTTTTTTAAATGTTTTTATTTATTTCTGAGAGAGAGAGAGAGAGCGAGCGAGCAAGGGAGGGTCAGAGAGAGAGGGAGACACAAATATGAAGCAGGCTCCAGGCTCTGAGCTGGCTGTCAGCATGGAGCCCAACGCAGGGCTCAAACCCACGAACTGTGAGATCATGACCTGAGCTGAAGCTGGATGCTTAAACGACAGGCAACCCTAAAGGGGTTTTATTTAAAGCGCAGATTTCTTTCCAAGTTTGTGAAACAAGAAAATGTAAAGGGCAAAAGGAGTCATTCGCACCTTTTTTGTTAAAATGCACCATTCCACCTAAGTTACTTTTATGTATTTCTGCAAACCACAGCCACTGAAAACATGAACCAAAGAGATCCTTTTTATTGTTTTTAAGAGACAAGCCAGAAGTTAAAATCTCAAGACAAAACTGGGACACAAATCCAGCAGTGCCCAAACAAGACTAAACATTTACATTTGAAAGTTCTGCTTATATCTGTTATCACCCATAACTTAAAATATGTTAGGCCCAAAACAGCTGGGAGCAGTGAATGACCGGAGCTCAGCTCCCTTTGAGGAAACGTAACCCTGGGGGATGAGCGCATTGAAAGCAACAACTCCAAATGGCAACACGAACGAAGGAAGTGCTTAAACAAACGTCTCAGCTGAATAAAAGGTAGAAAAATTCAGTATTTTAAGAAATGGGGCAAACTTAAAGGAACAATCTGTCTCAGTTTAACGAAGGACTGCTTCCCACAAAGAGCTGGGACTTCCTAGTTGCCACATTAAATTCGAATCCCCCATACTTTATTACTCGTTGTTTTAGTCACGTAGAAAGTCCCATCTATATCACGACTCTTCATTCAAAAGAAAGCCACTTTTTGTGCTGACACCTGGATGTTCCTTCAGCTGACCTTTGGAGCTACCTTCTGTACCAAATGCCCTTTAGGCCAGGGACCTCCTTGGGGTTTCATGTGAATGATCTCCCCTATCTCACCTGCCTCTGTTCAGTACCACCGATGTGCACAAGTCACACAGCTCTTTCCTTTCGGCCTTGAGCTCTTCTCTCTGCCCAGCCTCCTCACCGTGCTGCGAGGGACCTAGCTGGTTAACAAGGCCATGGTCACTGTCATTGCTAGAATTCCCTCGTGAACCACTTAACTGTTCAGATTCTGAACAGTGGTTCTCAAATCTGTTTTTAAAGTTTGTCATTGTTGGGCACCTGGGTGGCTCGGCCATTAAGCAGCTGACTTCGGCTCAGGTCATGACCTCACAGTTCATGAGTTCGAGTCCCATATTGGGTGAGCTCATGCCCTGTTTTGGGCGAACACGGGTCCCACTTTGGGTGAGACCTGCTTCTCTCTCTCTCTCCCTCCTCGGTTTCTCTCTCTCTCTCTTTCTCTCTCTACCCCTTGCTCACTTGTGCCCTCTCTTTGAAAAAGAAAAAAGTTTGTCGCTGTTTCAAAAGAGAATTTGGGATGGACAAATACACAGCATAGCAAGAAGCAGGAAATCTGGACCTGTGATTTACTGACTGATTTGAGGCAAGTCACAGAACCTATCTAAGCCTGTCTCTTTGTCTGTAAAATGGGGACAATTACACCCATTTTACATTACAAATAATATTTGCAACAATATTGTGTAGAATGTAAGACAAACACATTCATATTGTAATAAAACATCAATGTTATAGATTGAGACAAATGACTGAAAACGTACCTTCTGTCAAAGCAACTCAAACATGTTTGCTTATAGTGAATCAATCAAGAAAGACATTTCTCCTACAACAGTGCATTCTTAGTTCTAGAGGTCTCGGTAACCCCGGGACTGAAAAATGACCACGAGATGCTCATCCAGTCACCAGAAATCTTCAAGGGTCACAATCTCCAAGTATTCAATAAAAAAAAAAAAGAGTGTAGCACTTGGCCTACATAAATGATGTTACCATATGATAGGTGTTGGCTACCCATCCCTACCGTTTTTTGTTTTTTCTAGGAGAGAGAGAGAGACAGCGTGAGCAGGGGAGGGTCAGAGAGAGAGAGGGAGTCACAGAATGAAACAGGCTCCAGGCTCTGAGCTGACAGTCAGCACAGAGCCCCACGCGGGGCTCGAACCCACGAACCGTGAGATCATGACCTAAGCGAAAGTCGGACGCTTAACCGACTAAGCCACCCAGGCGCCCCCATCCCTACCGTTTTTACAAGACCGAGAACTGGAAAAGTTCAGAGGTATGACAAGGGGACAAAGGTGAGTAATTTGGTCTAAGATGGGATAAAGACCCCTTGGTTCACCTCTTCTTCCGCTTTATGAAAGACAGTATTTGGGTCATCAAATTTCCCGGTGAGTAATACATCTCCCAAGAAATGGCCCCCCTTCTGCCTGGAGGCCTTTATGAAAGTTAGCACTAATATATTTTGCCTAACATCCGTGTTCCGGGGACCGTGTATAATACCTCGAGACGAACACAGCATCTGTTCAGAGTTTACAATATAACATGGAAACAAATATCAGAAATCCTGGCATGTGACCCAATACTATATGCAGGACAATAAGTTTCAGATGTTTCAGAGCTTTAATCTAAATGACTTTGGAACACCAAACCACAACAGACTAAAAAAAGCACTATCTTTAATTTTACAGAATTAATCTTCTTCTAGAGGAGACCTCAGAGGCCCAACTACAGCACAAGACATTTTATAGCTATATTATGGACGCACTGGGATTTATAAATGGAAATGATGACAGAAAAACCACAGCACTGAACTCCTGCTGTTCGAAATCCTGTATTTCCACGGATGAAAATAGGAAGAGCAAAAGGGTGGTCAAGTTCTGACATGAAGGCAGAGTCTCAAATTTCCATCCATTGTTTAAACACATCTGAATGACTTATTGTGTCAAGGACCTGAAACCCAGAAAGCTTTGCCCTGTCAGCGATTTTTCGAACGTGCAACCTCAAACTAAGGATGGAATTTTCCTTCCCAAGTCACTACCTACTAGCAGTGAAAAAGCAAGAGGAACCTGGGTGACAGCCAGAGTAGTTACAGTAGTGATGAATGGCATTTTCCTCTTTAGATGTAGAGACTCTAAACTTGTGACTGCCTTTAACATGGAAACAAGCAGATGGCAAAAGTTATGCCTGACCTTCTTTCCTGGCTCCTGGAGAATGCCAATTTATATGGAGATGGCTCAGAAGAAGAATAAACTGCAGTGTTCCTTCTTGGCACACTATTTTCCTAAAACCCCTTTCAACAGTCGTGTTGCACACAAGTGGGACTTGATGTGTTTCTAAGGTCAGGGAGGAAAGAGTCCAACTGCTGGACTTTTTAGCTAAAAGAAATAATCTGGAGGGGACAGCATCGCCATTACCAGGTACTGAACACAAAAACTTATGACTCTACAGCTAATCGGAAACAAAGTCTGTATGGATTAAATGAAGATAAAATAGGAACGTATGCCTGTCTAGTGGAAAAATAAATCTATTAAAGTTCAGAACAATGTGGAAAAAAAAAGTTTCCAAGGAGATTAAATATACTGAAATGATTAAAAATTACCATAAGATCCAGCAATTCAATGCCTAAGGAATGAGAGGAGGGGCTCAAACAGGTATCTGTATGCCAGTGCTCATTACAGCATTGTTCACAACACCCAGAAGGCGGAGACAACCCAAGTGTCCAGGAACAGAGGAACAGATGCACAAAATGTGGTACCTGCATACAGTGGAATATTATTCAGTCGTTAAAAGGCCTGAAGGTTTTGAACATGAATGAAAATCCCTGATGCAAATGCCAGAATTCAATAACCCAGTAAAAGGACAATAGCACAATGACTCAACAGGTAGGATTAAATGTTAAAAAATAAAATCCCAGACTAAGCTAATCAATTAGATGGAAAAGCCATATGATTATATCAACAGAAGCTGAAAAGGCATATGATAAAATTCAGTATCAATTTTTTGGCAAACATGTTTAGTGAACCAAAGTCACAAGAATACCTCCTTAACAGTCACAGATTCTGGAAGTGAAAAAATGTCACACTCAGGGTCTCTCTGCTTTGTTCACTGTATTATCCTCAATGCCTAGAAGATATCCTAGCATAAAGAAGGCACTCAATATTTACTGAGTGAGTTTCCATGCCATCAGCTCAGAGGCCAACGTGGAGCCCGAACTCAGAAACTGTGAGATTATGACCTGAGCAGAAATCAACAGTCGCTCAACCAACCGAGCCCAACATTAAAAAAAAAAATTCTTGGAAAAAAAAAAATGACAATAAGCTCACTACATGTTAACATAAATAACATGTTTTTGTGAAAAATAACTATATTCCTCCCAAACAAAACAAATTTCTAAAAAACAGGGGCACCATTTCTGTGCCTTTGAGAATATCTTCAGTATCTGCTTTAAGAGAGGCCAGCTGGACTCTCATGGTAGGCTTCTGTGTTGACTCTGCTGTGATATGCTGTTGTGGTTGAAAACTACGATGAAAATACGGCTTCACACAGATAACTAGTTAGAAAAGAAAGAAATATTTTTGAGGCGCCTGGGTGGCTCAGTCGGTTAAGTGTCTGACTTCAGCTCACGTCATGATCTTGCAGTTCATAGGTTTGAGCTCATATGGGGGCCCTGTGCTGACAGCTCAGAGCCTAGAGTCGGCTTCAGATTCTGTGTCTCCCTCTCTCTGCCCCTCTTCCACTCACTCTCTCTCTCTCTCTCGCAAAAATAAATAAGCATTAAAAAAATTTTTTTAGAGAAAGAAAAATCTAACACCTTTTCCCAGGGCTTGTTGATAATCCTCCTTGAAACGACACCAAAACTCTAAAAGCGGTAGATTCTTAAAGATTAGTTGCAATGTAGAATCTAAAACCTTTTTAATGAAATTATCCCAGGCCACCTTGAAAGCCACTGGTTAGCTGTGCTCTTGCCTGGGATGCAGAAAGCCAGAGAGGGCATTGTTCTTATATTCATGGGGAGAAAAAAATAAACCAAAAAACTCACAACTTTCCTTGAACCCATCAGAGCTGGGGACAAGCAAGGTCCATCTCATATGTGGCCGAGCTGTTCAAGCAGACAGGAAGGAATCTACCAAAATTTCTAACAAATCACTGAAGGCCAAGTGCAGGGCTGGCACAGCCATACAGAACCTCCAGGAGCTACCTGCACTGAGCAAGTTCGTACCCGCTCAGCGGCTCTCTCCAGAGATCTCAACTGCGTGCTCGTGCTCGTGAGAAAAGCTGCAGAGTGGGAAACCGGAAGCAGCATCCTTCCGGCGCAGAATCGGTGGAGGTGAGTGGGCACTGCAGGAAGGGCATGAGGCCCCGAGAACCACTGCTCGACCCCACCTCTCAAGAGCCTTAACACCCCTGGGGGAGGGGCAGCCCTGGCAAATGTCTGATGCCGGTCTTATGGACAGGACAAGAGAACAGAGCCTTTTGCCATCCCTGATGGGACAGCAGGTGTATTCTGGGCCATGGGAAGCGGTGCTGCAGTTTTCATTCATAGACAAAGGTGCACCGAGGCGCAGTAGGGAGGCTTACAGAGCCTGTGAAGTGGCTCTGAAGCAGGGTGGTAAGAATGAAAAGGAGTGGGACTGATGGAAAAGTCACAGGCACTTAACAAATGCCTGGACGCACAGAACTGGGATATTCCAGTGGGTTGCGTCCTGTGATCAGCAGCAGCACCATCCCTGCCATTTGCTGAACACCACAGAGCCCCGACACCCTGAAGCAGGTATTACTACACCACAGACAAGGACCGGACACTCAGAGAAGTTAAGAAACTTATCCAAAGTCACACCCAGTGGCGGAGCCAAACTTTAAATTCAAAGCTCAAGTGTTTTCATTTGACCCGGATGCCATCCAATGGTGTATCAACGACAATGTCCAATTACCCCAATCCTTAGTGAATTCAAATAAAGTGCTCAGTACTTCACTCTACATAGAGGAGAGAGAGGACAGCCATTTGAGTTCCTTACAGCTTGTCCCAAAATCAGAGATTTCAGAACAAAAGTGGCAAGGGCTCCGAGATGTGGCAGACAAGTCACTCCGCCAAAAAAAAGCTCAGCTGAGGCTCCGCGCAATAAAGGGCTGAGGCACGGCGACCAGACCGAACTGTCACTACAAGCCCTTGCCCCAACCACAGTCAGAAGCGCTCTACAAGTAGGCAAAACCGAACACACACTCAGATTTGACTTGTCCAATAAAGGCAAGCCCACCTTTGCACCAGATGTAAGAAATGCTACTTGGGGAATGGCGGGGAGCCTCACTCAAAACCAGGGGCCCCACTCCCTTGTGAAAGGCCACCAGAGAGGTGCAAAGCCCCAAGGACCCTCACAACCTGATGCCAGGGCTGCCCCGGTGGGTGGTCCCAGGGCTTCCAGCACTCCCGGGTCCTTCTCAGGTCTCAGCAGTTTCTGAAGTGTAGTGTTGTCTGCAGACATTTCAAAAATTGTAATTCCAAAAAAAAAATTAAAAAGAAACAAAAAATGCCTAAAGATTCTTGGCCACTAATGGGCAATTTCAAGCATATGCTTTAAAAGCTTAATTGCTTTAGATTTAGTATGCTTCAGCAGGAGGAAGCAAGTGACAGTGCCCCCCTCCCCTTTCTTTTCTGACTATTTACAGCCCCTTTAATACTAATGTCATTTATCTTCTTCCATCAATGGGCTTCATTTTCCTCTCAAAGGCAGGATAGGAGAGGATAAATTTCAAGTGATGGAGGGGCCTCTGGGTGGCTCAGTCAGTTAAGCATCTGACTTCGGCTCAGGTCATGATCTCACGGTTTGTGGGTTCAAGCCCCACGTCAGGCTCTGTGCTGACAGCTAGCTCAGAGCCTGGAGCCTGTTTCGGATTCTGTGTCTCCCTATCTCTCTGACTCTCCCCTGCTCACTCTATATCTCTCTTTCAGAAATAAAAAAAAATTAAAAAAAAAAAAAGATTTCCAAGATGAAGTGATGGAGGGAACAAATTCAAACCATCCCCCTGAAGAGCTGACAAATATAAATTCATAATCGCACAAAATGAAGATCAATGTTATGCTGTGAACTCCACCATCTACCGAGTTCAGGGTTTTTGGGGAGCACAGCTACTACTTTTGTTCTACTGCCTGAAATAGATGATGGCCTAATTCTGAGGATGAAAAGCAAAGAAAAGGGGCGCCAGTTGGTTAAGCATCTGGCTTCGGCTCAGGTCATGATCTCATGGTTTGTGGGTACGAGCCCCGCGTCGGGCTCTGTGCTGACATCTCAGAGCCTGGAGCCTGTCTTTGGATTCTGTGTCTCCCTCTCTTCCTGTCCCTCTCCTGCTCACGCTGTCTCTCTCTCACTCTCAAAAATAAATAAAACATAAAAAATTAAAAAAAGAAGAGTTTCTCCTTAGAAAGCAACATGCTTTCCTGATTTAGTTAATAAATCTTTATGCTATCGCCATGAAGAGAGAGAAGGCAAGTATGATTAGCCTCCTTTAGCTGAGGAAAATGCGGACATGGAAAATTTAAGAAACATGGCCCTGGACAGATACCAAGGACAGGAAGAAATTCTTTTTTTTCTGGGCCTGGCACTTTGTACCAAAATGAGGATAAGGAAGAGAAGAGTGTCTAACAGTATGCCGCGTAGCTGGGAACCCATCCTGTTCAAGCTTTTCGTCTACAACGTAAACCAAGACATAAGAGGCATGTCTGGCAAATCTGCTAATGATAAAATGGAGACGGCATCAGGGTTCCAAAAGGCCTCAGCTGGCTGGGGCAACCAAGCAAAGCGAGCAAGATGGAACCAGGGGGAGAACATAGAGTTCAGCACTTGATTTCAAAAGAATCTCTTAAATACAGGAGAGAAAAGTTGAAAAGTAGTTTATATGAAAACCCTGGGGCAGATGTTGCAAACTGTTGGCACAGATGTGTTTTGTTTGGCCCTGGCAGTATTTGTGAAAAACACTAAGCCAATACTGAAAAATGTGGAGAGTCACATAAAAATCCGGATTTCCGGCTTCTCTTGAAAAACTGATAGGTCTGGCATCTCCAGGTCTGCATTCAGACATGACAGCGATTAGTCAGAACGGAGATGCGGCTGTCCCCTTTACACAGGGCATTCACTCGCCCGGTGGATACACATGGATACAGCCTGGCCTGTTGAAGCCACTGAGGTTACTTTTCTAGCTCTGTGAGCATCTGTTTGAAATTCCTGACCTGGGGATCTCAGGCAGCTGCCAACTCAGTAGACGCCAACAACATGAATGGCTGCCCCGAATTTCACCCAAAACTCCAAGGTAATGAATGAATGGGAAAACAGGGTCTAAACCAGTGGTCCTTAACTTTTGAAGAGTAACAGTCTCCTTAGAGAATTTTGAAAAATCAATGAGTCTTCTTTCCAGAAATAAGTCTATCATCCATACAAAAACGAGTAATTTCAGGAAGCTGACAGTCCCTGAGCCCCCAATTCCCACATTAACAACCCCAGTTTAGAACAAGGAGGTAAACTGTCCCACTGTATGTCCAGACAGTGTGTCTCCTCTTGGCCAGGAATCACATTTTAAGAATGATGCTGATGGGGGTGCCTGGGTGGCTCGGTTGGTTAAGAATCTGACTTCAGCTCAGGTCATGATCTCAGTTTGTGAGTTCGAGTCTCACATCAGGCTCCGTGCTGACAGGATTCTAAGTAAGGAAGGACGGAAGGAAGGACGGAAGGAAGGAAGGAAGGAAGGAAGGAAGGAAGGAAGGAAGGAAGGAGAAAAGGAAAGAAGAAAGAAAGAAGAAAGAAAGAAAGAAAGAAAGAAAGAAAGAAAGAAAGAAAGAAAGAAAGAAAGAAAGAAAGAAAGAAAGAGAGAGAAAGAAAGTAAGTTAGCTGCTGACAAACTGTAAGGTAGCCAGGATGAGGAAGGATCAGATTGTAAAGCTGAAGAAACTAAGAATGGTTAGTCTGGAAAAGGCAACAGTAAAAAAAGAACATAATATCCACTTAAAATTTTAGAAACCATAATAAGGAAAAGGGATTACACACCCGTCCAGCTGGCAGAACTCGACAATGAGAAGTTACAATGAGGTCTATTTTACTATTTCAGTTCAGTCTAAGAAGAAAAGAAGTTTCTTACAATTAAAGCTATTGGACACTGAAACAGACTGAGCCTGTCCTGTGAAACAACAAAGGAGTGAGCTGTCCATCCCCATGAGTGTCCAAGCAGAAGGAGAAGAACAATGAAATGTCAGAGATGCCATAGGAAGGATTCCTGAACTGGGAGGAAGGTTGTCCTACAGATACTGGAAGCTTCTTACAAATCAGATGTTGGTGAGCTGAGCTGAAGAGGGCAGTAACGGTTTCTTCCCCTCCCAAACCTTAGCCTCACTCTGATGCAACAGTAATACTGTAGCCAAGCTCCGCTTGAGAAGACAGAAGGCTGATCGTCTTGGTGTTTCTCAGTGAACTTGTGGGGCACTGGTCAAAGTCTGGCTTCTCTTCTTCAGCTGCCTTTTTTTCTAGCCCACTCCTCTATGCACCTCTTTTCTACCCGCCGTCAAGCTATCTGTTCTAATTCTTGGGAAGCTGGGTAAGGTTCGTAGCATATCAGATCATGAATTAGTGGAACTGACTCATCTTATCCGCAAAGTTTGAAACATGTGGGCATTTAATTAAAGCTTTTGCCTGATGACTTCAACAGAAGAAAATGGGGAGAATTCCGTGCTGTATTAACTTTGTATGAGCGTCACAGTCTGGTTAGAAGAGGTCCCAGACTAAACCAGTTCAAGTCTGCCACGTAGGAGGTGGTCAATGAGCAAAGGCCCTCCGAAATGTGTAGCAGAATGCCGACCGGGGAGCTGGTTCCGAAGTTTCAAAGAACTAAAGAAAGTGCCTTCCTGAGTCTTCAATTTCTAAATCACTGTCTCCCCCAAAATAATTTTATAGTTAGAAACACTGCTTTTCAAAAATGTTTGCTAAAAAAGTCTTTCAAGATGCCATGAATGGGAAATAAACATATACACACACACACACACACACACACACACACACACACACACACACACACACACACACACATTTACGGATTAAAAAGCACACTGGTTCTGGTTGAACACAATTAAGATGAAACTTATAAAACCAGAATTTCCTTCTGCCCGTAATGCCGCTCTCCTCCTGAGTTCCTGAGTGTTCCTCAGAAGCTTAGAAAACAAGTTCTGAAGGCAAACTTTTACTCTGTTCCAGGGAAAAGGGGAATCTTAGGCCTCTTGACCTATAAAACTCAGTATTTTGGAACATCTATAATTCTCCCAAGTCAGCGCCAGTCAAATGGAGTCTCTCTTCAGCAAACCACCAGCCAGCCAAGGCTGGACAGCAAAGCTTTTACCCCTAGGAGCTGACACGGATGGGATTCAAAAGCTCCCTGGAAAAAAAAAGTCTCTACTTGAGCCTGCATTACAAACTGTTGGAAAAGATAGATGGAGGGGATGACAGGAAAAGCAATTATTTCTTCTGGGCTTCCTCTCTGTCTGGATTCTAAGGAGACGAACACAAAATTCCACCACAGATTGAAATGCTATCTAAACATTCTTGAAAATGTGGTCTTGCTCTCTGAAATCTGACCCGGCCCTGCCGCAGCAACCTATAACCTATTAATATGTGAAGGTGGGGAAGGCTGACATTCCCACGGGCTGTCAAATTTGGGGTCCGACCTTTCATTGCTGCTAGTTTGTGACCATGGGTTAAAACATAACAACTAACTTGAAAGATACATACCTACAAAGTATGACCCAACAGAAAGTCTTGATGAACCATTTACATTTATCTTCATATTCTTAAAATTTTAAATACCCAACACTCTCGTGAGCACTTCAGTGAGCCATTCAAAGTGCAGGCTGAATCACACTCAATGGTTGGGTCATGATTTCAAATAGTAGTCATTCGAGACTAGTCACACACAAGTCAAGCTTTAAGCAACTTTACAGGGACACATGCTGATCAAAATGTTTTATGGTAAAGGGCTTTTGTTTATTTACAATAAATAAATAATCTCAATACAGCTGAATAAAACGTTATTGCATGGGGACTCTGTGTTGAGAGAAATATAAAGACGAAGAGGATTTAGTTCTTGCCTCAAGAAGCTTATAAACTAGTGAAAGGGACAAGATTTGTTCGCTGGTAAGTCAAAGGAGGCCACGGAAGCCAAACGGAGGACACACGCAAAGGCCTGGGAGTCTGTGGGCAGAAAGGATATACATGTAGTTAAGGGATATTGAGATGACTCTGCTCATGTGTCGAATGAGAAGTGTGAGCCAGATAAGTTCCAAGCCCCTTCTAGGTCTAAAATTCTGATTCCAGTATATCCAGGTGAGCGAAACAGAAAATTTCATGGAGTGTTCGATCTGGGCCTTAGGTAAGCTTTTGAAATGATGTTACTGGTTGAAAAAGAGGAGGGGGCATTTCAGACAGAATGAAGCAAAACACATGAGTTCAGAAAGCACAGTGCTTGTGGAGCACGAAGTCTTCTGTCTGGATGGATCTCAGCAGGACACAGAACTGGAAAGGCAGACTGAGGCCTTGAATGCCAAACAGAGGAACTTGGATTCAATTTGGTAGACAGAGGCCACTGAGGTTTCTGAAGAGCCAGACGACAAGACCAGACACACAGAAGGAAAGGTAAAGGGCAGAAGGAGGCTGGACTCTTTGCAAGCTACCTTGTTACTCTTTATTACCTCTAAGGGCCCCATGTGCACAGGCCTCACCTGCCAAAGAAGTGATGCTTCATGGGAGAAACCTGAACAGACAAAAACAAAGCAATAAGGACTAAAAACCATGCAAGGACCAGGAAATCGGATCCGTCGAGGAAACCGACGTGTCTATACACAAGTACTGCTGCTGCTGACAATGAGGAAGAAAGTAGATACTTACAAATAGGCCAATGGAAGATGATTATCAGGAGGAAGAGTCAGTCATAAAATACAGGGGAAATAGAGACATGGATAAAACTAAAAACATAAAAGAAAGAGACTCATAATACCTATGAACTACTAGCAGAGGAAACAGGAATGTGAGAGAGCAGGGCATTTACACAGGATGACACCTCCCATCCCCCCAACATTTGGGTAGCATAATGTATATTTTAAGAAAACAGCTGCACTAAGAAAATGTCAAAGAGGACACATAAGAGGACTGAAGCTATTACGGGGCACACTCTGACCTCCCGAGTTAGCACTGGAAAGGGAGCAGCAGACACTGCCTAGGAGAAGACCAGAAAAGGCATGCACAGCATCTCTGTTAGGACAGCAATGTTTGAAATAAGATGCCTAAAGAGAAGAGAATCCAAATGAAAAGGAAAATGGTTAACAGATAACAGCTGGCCCCTCAGTCATGGAAGTTTGCCTCCTCCCCACACACCCCTTTCCCCCTTCATTCCCTTCCAACAGCCCTCCTTAGCTAGATTCAAAAAGATCCATAAAACTACGATATGAATCCGTGTCTGACACCGTGGGGAAAGCCAAGGAGACTCTGGTTTTCTCACTGAAGCCTGCATGGCCTTGGTCCGGGTGAGCTGTGCTCCCCTGGTTCAAGGGACGCCGGGTGAGAGCTGGCTGCTGGTCTGGGCAGCCCACCTCTGGGAGGAGGGATACAAGGCATGCACGCTTCCTGCTGCATGGGGGACAGATCAGAAAGTGTTCTCCGCAAGTAGGCAGATCAACATTTTGGTCACTTGGTCGTTGGGTCGTGAAGAAATCAGGACAGTATGATTAATATGGAGATATAAGTTACTTACTTGCCTGCCATCCTGCCCCACGTTTGTCTGACCTCTTACAACAGTTCGAATATTGTCATCCAATCTCCTAGTGAAAAAGTGAAGGGATACAAATCATTAAAACAATCTCTACTCTAGGGTGACCAAATGGAAAAAAGTTGGCAACTTATCCATTAACTTCCGCAGGGTGCACGTCCTTGTCCAAACAACACACAAGTTTGGATGACAGAAGGCAGACTGAGGGCCGGACCCCAGCTAAGGCAGCAACGGCTATGTAGGAAGCCAAGGCCAGCACAGACTGATGAGTAGACTTTGCTTTTTTTTCTACATTTTTTTAATGTTTATTTTTGAGAAGCAGAGAGAGACAGAGCACAAGCAAGGAAGGGGTAGAGAAAGAGGGAGACACAGAATCGGAAGCAGGCTCCAGGCTCTGAGCTGTCAGCACAGAGCCTGACATGGGGCTCGAACCCACAGACTGTGAGATCATGACCTGAGCCAAAGTCAGACACCCAGCTGACTGAGCCACCCAGCTGCCCCAGACTTTGTCTGTTAAGTAGCCTGTTCTTGCTTAATATTCAGAGCTGTCCAAAAGAACTTAGTATTATTCAGTGGAGAAAACCAGGAATGGCAATGTTGCTGAAACTCTCTGGGAACAAGTCAGAGACTTGAAATTGCCCCCCACAAATCCCCAGGCACAACCTCAAAAACTTAAAGGGTAAGGGTGCTATATGGAATTGGTGCTTCATCCTCTGGGCCCTGACCACGATCCATGTAGGAGGTGGATCTGCAGTCTCCAGTTCCAACAGGGGCCATTTAGTGGCACTTCAACCAGAGAAATTTGTACCAGTTCAATTCCACTTTCCATTGAGAGAGTGTTTTAAAGGTATGTTGGTTTGCAGTGATTCCTAGACCATTAGGGAATTACCATTTTCTGTGCAAATCCTGGCCAACTTAGTAGTCTCTACTAGAATTGTTAGAGTCGAAGCCCACTGAACAAGATGCTTCTTTGCACCTCCTCAGGCATCCGACTAAACAATATATTCATGGCAAAGGTCTTCACTCAAAGACCCAAAGCTTGTAAGGGAATAAGGAAATCATCTCCCGGATTCAAAATGAAGATTTCTCTTCATCAAAAGTCAAACAAAACAAATACAAAAAAACTATATTTGAAGTACTGACTTCAACCGTGTGCCGTCTGTCATCTGCCATGTGTCACAAATGGAAGTCCAGACATGGATAAACCAGAACCAGGCTACTGGGCAGGAAGGACTCTTGATGTCTAACTCTGACAAGCACACTCCAGGTTTATCGCAATGTTTAACCTTCGTTCGCCACAAATGCCAATGAGCTCACGTGACCATATTGTAGCTGGTACATGGCCAAGGGATACATATATCCTTATATCTAAGCCCTGCAGGTACAAAAAAACCGTAAATCTGCTAAGGAAATAAAACCGATAAAAATACAGAAGAAATGTTTTGAATAGCCTGTTAAAGCTTCCTTCCCTTTTCACAAATAATTTGAAGACTGACCAAAAAAGTCCAATTCTTTGCCACAAGGTTCAGATGGAAACCAGTTAAGGAATTATTTTTCTAAGTTGTCATAAACAGCAATCTTGAGATTTCAGTGTTCTAACAGTTAAGTGTGGTCTAGAATATGATTAACTAAAATCAACAGCATACTTTTCATCAATTATTAATAATCATATGTGTTACTTACCGTATTTTCAGTCTAATTTTGTTCACAACTTCATCAATGTTTGCCAGAGACTACAAAAAGAAGGAAAGTGCCAACAATTATTTCACTTTCTAGAACTTCTCCTTTACAGGGAAATAATGAGCTATTAAGGCTATTTATGATACCACAAAAGATTTAATCATACAGTGTAATACAATTTTAGCTTAAAAAAAAAGTATGTGCGCCCGGGTGGTTCAGTCAATCGAGCATCTGGCTCTTGATTTTGGCTCAGGTCATGATTTCACCATTCGTGGGACCGAGCCTCGGGTCTGGCTCCATGCTGACAGCACAGAGCCTGCTTGTGATTCTCTCTCTGCCCCTCCCCCACTTGCACTCTCTCTCAAAATACACAGATAAACTAAAAAAGAAAAGTTGTCGGCAACTACTGCAAATTCCAGCTTGGTATCTATTTTTTTGTAAATATTTATTGGAACACCGTCATGCCCATTCATTTACATATTATCCACAGCTGCTGTTGAGCTACAAAGGCAGAGGTGAATAGCTGCAACAGAGACAGAATGGTCCACAATGCCTGAAATATTTCCTCTCCAGCCCTTAATAGAAAGTGTGCTGACCCTGGTATATAGGATTGTGGCAAATTCATACAACAAAATACATCAACTGAAATGAAAGAGTACAACACCCAACAGGGATAAATCTTACTAACATAATGTTGCACCAAAAAAGCCAGACACAAGAGCACATATTGTATGACTCCATTTATATAGTCCAAAAATGAGTGAGGCTATTCTCTCATGTCAGGAGCCAGGATGGTGGCTCTCTTTGGGGAAGGTAGTTGCAGGGGTGCCTGGGTGGCTCAGTCGGTTAAGCGGCCGACTTTAGTTCAGGTCATGATCTCGCGGTCCATGAGTTCAAGCCCTGCGTTGGGCTCTGTGCTGACAGCTCAGAGCCTGGAGCCTCTTTTGGATTCTGTGTCTCCCTCTCTCTCTGCCCTTCCCCAGATCATGTTCTGTCTCTGTCTCAAAAATAACTAAACATTAAAAAAAAATTTTTTAAAAGAGAAGGCAGTTACTGCGAGGAGGCAAGAAGGGGTCCATCTAAAGACGGTGCATGAATGTCTTATTTCTCCAAATGGTGGTTAATATGGCCGTCTTCATTTTGTGAAAATTCATCAAATTGTACACTTAAGACTTGAGTGCTCCTCTACCTCATGTTATACTCTGGTAAATAAGTAAATCTATTTTTCCTAAGTTTGTAGATCCATTAGAAAAAAATGTCTGGAAGGATAAACACTAGTAGCTTTGGAATCCATATCGGTAGCTGTAGTCTATGAATCAGTAGCCGTAGTTTTAATCTAAGGAGAAGAGATTCTAATTTTTTGAAATTTTTGCCTATAAGTATTTTCTAACCACTCTATACTGGCTATACATTGCTATTATAATTATAATAAAGTTATTTCAATTTTTTTAAGGCCATGACAAACAAATGGACTATTTCCAACCTTAATCAGCAGAAAAATGCGAGGAAATGGTGCCCCCTAGTGGAAAAGGGATTGTACAATTTTATAGCACCATTTTAACTCAAGTTTTCAAAACATAATTTTTGTTAAGTCCTCTTTCCTTTTCCCTCAACGGATATTTTACTGCAGAAGGAAGCAAGGCTGATGCAGGGACTGTGGTTATTAATTGTTACCGGCAACCTCTGGCGGCAGGAGGAGGTCAGGGGCCTGCCAAGAGCAGGCCTGGTAAAAGAACCAGGTCACAAGTGAGATGTCAGACCAGGCCATTTACATCTTTGACTACTGTTCTGACGAAGCCACTGGATTTTCAGAAATCCAGACTAAGGTGAAGATGAATGTCAGAAAAGAGAAGTTATTTTAGTAACTATTTTAATTGAGGAATCTGCTGTCAAATTACTCTGAAACTGGATTGCGTATAAATCACCAGTGTGATAACTGGAGCGGAGTCTGTTCGAGGACCTACATTTGGCACAGCGCTGCCACTACAAACATGCTCTAGGTACAGAGGGCAATATACCTCCTCGTGTGTACACTGGACATAACCTGCTCCTCAAAAAAAAAAAAAAAAATTGGAGGGGGCATTAAAATGTTAACATCTGGGTCACCTGGGTGGCTGAGTCGATTGAGTGTCCAACTTTGGCTCAGGTCATGATCTCATGGTTTGTGGGTTTGAGCCCTGCATCAGGCTCTGAGCTGTCAACAGCTGAGCCTGCTTCTGATTCTGTGTCTCCTTCTCTCTCTGCCCCTCCCTTGCTCACATTCTGTCTCTCTCTCTCTCAAAAATAAATAATAAAACATTAAAAATATTTTAATGAAATAAAAAATGTTAACATCTGAAGAACTGGGGTGAAAGGTAGCCATGAATTCATTGTACTAATGGATAACTGTAGCAAATTTAAACATCATAATTTATTTAAAATCAGTAAAACAAAAAGAAACAAACAAAAAAGAAACTGGTAAAACATGTATGTGACCAAAAAAGTCAAATGGTACAAGAGGATAAATTAGTGAAAATCAAGGCATCCTCTCCCCATCCTGCCCGTCCACCCAATGGCTCTGAGTTGGTTTCTTCTATTCTATCCCAGAAACAGTCTACGTATTTAAATTTAAAGCATGTCCATAACTTACGTCCCCTTCTTTATATACTGCACGTTGTCCTACATCATACTTTTTTCACTTAACAATATAACTTCGAGACCATTCCACAACAGTAAATATTGATTCAGGGCGGTACACTAACCAATTCTAAAATTTAATCCTTAAACACGAAGGTCTCGCTTAAATGCAACTATTAAAAGACCAGAAAGAAATATTTTAAAATTATCATGCTTGAAAAGATGCTCAGCATCATTCATCATCAGGAAAATACAAATCAAAAACCACACTGAGATACCACCTCACACCGCTCAGAGTGGCTAAAATGAACAACTCAGGAAAGAACAGATGCTGGCGAGGATGTGAAGAAACGGGTACCCTCCTACACCCTTGGTGGGAATGCAAACCTGAGCTGAAATCGAGAGTCTGGCTGCTTAACCAGTTGAGCCACCCAGGCGCCCCAACCATGTTACCTCTAAAGTTAGATCCCCAACCTAACTTTATGCATCTCACGTACCCTAGGGATGTGGCACACTCCTTGCTAGGTCAGTAATCCTCACGGGGGTTGAGGGACTCCCTTGGAGTTGGGGAAATGCCCCAAAGGAATCCAGATTGGTGAGCCTGGGGGCAGGGCATACATCTCCTCTTTGAGAATTACCCATCTAGTTTAGTTATACAGTGGTTGTGCGGTTTTATCATTTAAAAACATCTTACTGAAAAGTATTTTCTGATTCTAATAGCAATTCTTGCTGATTATAGAAAATACAGAACTCCCCACTGCACCTCCATCAGGAAATAATCATCATGAGCATTTTGGCATATTTCTACTGTTCTAAGCAAATATGTGGCTTAAAAAAAATTAAACTGGGATGACACACAATTTGGCATCTTACTGTTTCCACTTAACAACATAGATCCAGGGCACTGGGGGGGGGGGTGTCATTAAAAATTCTTTAGGAAAAAATCTTTAGAAACAGCTCCACGTGACTGTCTACCAAAGTTCTTAGTTATATCTGTTTTACAACTCATTTTTATAGATTTTATCTAGGTTCCTCTAATCAAACCTCTAAGGAAGACATGACAAATGACATTATCTTCAGTTTTCTACCAGAAGACGAGGAAAGTTTTCCAGATCGTTGTTACCAAACCCGGCTACTCTTCAGAAGTACCCTCAAAGCCCTGTTAGATACGGGAAGCCAAGCCCCTCCTGCATGCACCTAGCGAGCTAGAAGTATCTGGAGATGTCCTCTCTCCAGGCGGACGCCTCTAGGCAACCAAGGGCGTGTGAGTCATACACACCGCATACACACCCTCTTCCTGACAGTGACACTAAACTCATTCTTGATACACTGGCATCTACTTTAAATACTCTAAACTCGCCTCAGAAGTATTGGCTGCAGGTCCATGACATGTATAGATGGGTTTTGCCCAAGATCTAGCAATAGGCGAAAGACATTACAGATCATGCCACTATTTTCTCTGACCTAGTCATTATGGTCCATGGGAATCTGGGCTGGAAAATGAACTGCTAAGTGTAAATCTGGGATTGGGGAAGTAAAGACTACCTTAGTTTCCTTAGTTTGCTGAGAAACTTCACTACATGTTATCATGCACAAGGAGGTGCGATTCGACAAGACATAACTACATCCATGCAATGACAAATGTCTAGTTGCTACCTTCAGTAGTTTAAAATCAAATACATACAGAAACATGTCAGGAAGAAATGAGACCCTGATGGTTTCCTATATAATTTCCAAATCTAACAATTATTATTGCTGTGTTTAGTCAGCATTCCTGATATGGTGGGGCAAATGATATTTTCAGAGCTAAAACTGTTGTCTTTATACCAGTTGTTCCCAAATTTCTATCTCCAACTAATTCCTAGAATTCCTCTTTCATTCCTCTTTCACAGAAAACAATGAGCTCTAAAGGCCATCTGTGAAACCTCAAAAAAAAAAAAAGACCAATCACACAGAATCATAACATTTTCTCCAACTTTATTTAAAATGAGTATGTCCATTAGAAAAATTTTAATGTTTATTTATTTTTAGAGAGACAGAGGGAAAGTGGGAGAGGAGCAGACAGAGAAGGAGATAGAATCTGAAGCAGGCTCCAGGCTCCAAGCTGTCAGCACAGAGTCTGACTGGGGGCTTGAACTCACTGACTGCAAGATCACAACCTGAGCTGAAGTTGAATGCTTAACTGACTGAGCCACCCACCCAAGCGCCCCTGAATATGTCCATTAGAAAAAGCTTGGAAGGGGTAGCCTGGGTGGCTCAGGTGGTTAACATCTAACTCTTCATTTCAGATTAGGTCCTGATACTAGGGTCACAGCACTGAGCCCCCCATCAGGCTCTGCACTGAGTGTGGAACCTGCTTAGGATTCTCTCTCTCTTTCTCTCTCTCTCTCTCGCACGCGTGTGCACTCTCGCTCTTTCTCTCTCCCCTACTCTGCCCACTCCGTGGCTTGAGCACATGCTCTCTCTCAAAACACAAAAATCAAAAGGGGGTGCCTGAGTGGCTCAGTTGATATCTGACTTCAACTCAGGTCATGATCTCACAGTTTGTGAGTTTGAGCCCCATGTCGGGCTCTGTGCTGACATCTTGGAGCCTGGAGCCTGATTTGAATTCTGTGTCTCTGTCTCTCTCTGTGCCTCCCCTGCTCATCCTCTATCTCTCAAAAACAAATAAACATCAAAATAAATAAATAAATTTAATTAAAAAATAAAAGAAAAATCTTGGAAGAATATATACCAAAACATTAACAATTATGAGGACTATGAGCTCCAGACTCAAATATCCAAGTCAATACTTCCACCTGGATGGCCCCAAAATGTTCAAAACTTAGCTTACCCTTCCACCCCACTGCTACTCTATTTGCCACTAAAGTCTGCTCTTCTTCCTTACTCCCAAATTAACTTAAGGGTATCTGCTGTTGTCCCACTCCATGCCAGGCTAGAGAGCAAAGCTCAAAATCCTTCATTTGGGGGCACCTGGGAGGCTCAGTCGGTTAAGCATCCAACTTTGGCTCAGATCATGATCTCATGGCTATGGGTTCAAGCCCTGCGCCGGGCTCTGGGCTGACAGCTCGGAGCCTGGAGCCTGCCTCAGGCTCATGCTCCCACTGTCTCTCTCTTTCAAAAATAAATAAACATGAAAAACAAATTTTTAATGAAAAAAATCCTTCATTTGGCATTTAATGTGCAGCTGAAATGCCATTTCTTCAGGGGAGTCCTTTCGGGTCCCTTAGACTAAGCAAGGCCGCGAGTTTCCACAGTACTTGGTGCCCTTCCTTCACGGCAGTGCGCTCACATGTAAGCGAAGCCTGTTCTCCCTCTGTGCCTCCTTACTCTCATCGCAAACAGGCATGGTAAAGGGGTGGACCGATCACTGTTAAGTGTTCACGACGGTGTTGTGCGGTCAGTAAATGTTCACTATCATCACAGCTGTAGCCGAACTCCGGACTCTTCAGGAAGCAAGAAGCAAACCACACTTACACAAACAAGCTACTGTAGAGCCGTAATAACTCACTTAGAGTCTGTTAATGGTGTAATTATTACCTGTTAACGTAAACCAGAAGCTCTGTGTCGGTAAGGACCCCATCTGTCTTGTCCCCCCTCCAGGCCCAGATTTCTTAGAGAAATGGGCAGAACAAGGGTGTTTAGTTCGGTAGATGAGGGAGTTTTAGATTCCACATCCTTTCAACCACCGAAGTCTGTGACCTTGGCCTCCTAAATGGCTCCCTGGACTTGCTCTCTGCATCCCAGTCTTCACTTGGACTCTCATCGTCCTTAGCAGGTGACCTGTTACCTGGCCTTCCTGCCAGTTCTCTCTGCCCTGCCCTCCCCCCACTCACCCTCTGCTTTCCTGCCAGATGGAATATTTTAAATGTGAATCTGATCCGGTCATTACCCTATCAAGAGTCCTTTTTCTTTTTCTTTTTTTAAGTTTATTTATTTGAGAAAGAGAAGGTGTGCATAGGGGAGGGGCAGAGAGAGAGAGAGAGAGATGGAGAGAGAATCCCAAGCAGGCTCCACACTGTCAGCACAGAACTGCACACGGGGCTTGATCTCACAAACCTTGAGATCATGACCTGAGCTGAAATCAAGAGTCGGATGCTTAACGGACTGAGCCCCCCCCCCGCCCCGGGCTATCAAAAGTCCCTAAGTGGACACCCAGTGCCCAGAGTCTCCATCTCCAGCGTAGGGCGCGCACATCCCCAAGGGGTTTGCAATAATGTCCATTAGAGTGTGAGGAGAAAACATTAAAACATCTATTTTGTTGGGCTGGGTACAGTATACTTTATTGACAGTACATGACAAAAACCTCTATTTTTATTATTTACATAACAAACACTATTAAAACCTAATTTATTTAACACTGGTACTCAGATACATACAAAATACTCCGAGGCTATACAAGCTTAACATTTATCCCCATGAAAATGAGTTGCGTGGAAAATATTTTACTGAGAGGCATGTGGTACCCAAAACTGGAGCCTGCAAGCCTAGAGAACACGGTCCCTTCAGGACCCTTGCTCTGCCCACCCCGTCAGCCTTATCTCCTAGGAGGCTCTGCTCTCCATGCACACTCTGTATTTCTCATCTCTGAGCCTTCGTCCTGGGCTTAGAATGACCTTCTTTCCCTGTCATCCTAGATCTACCCATTCGTTGACTCTGCCTAGAACAGTGTTCTCCCAGTCTCCCACAGGCCCAGATCCTTCACAGGCATCAAGTCTTCATTTAAAGGGAAGCAGCTCACCATCTATCTAAAGGAGCTCCCCCCACCCGCTCGCCCACCGCCTCTGTCATGTTCTATTGCTGCACCTGCTGCATAGTATCAACGACATTCGATAATTTCTTCTATGTTTACTTGTTGATTTGTTTATTGTCTTCTTCCTCACACTAGACTCCATAATACCAGGAACCTGCCTGTCACACCATTTCTCTCCAGTTTCTGAACAGTGCCTGGCATTTAGTAGACCCTTAATAAATGCGTGTGACTAAATGAAGGAATGACTCCTTTAAGATCTGGCAGAAGGGCTGCCTCCTCTCTGAGGTTTTGATTTTCTTAGAAGAACTGTTCCCTTGTTCCTCACTAAAACATTACATACTTCCCCCACAGCATTCACCAGTGTCTCCTCCTGACCTTGATCATGTACACTTCAAGGGCATGGACTGGGTATTATTCATCTTTGTGCCCCTAGCATCTAGCACGGTGACTAATACCTGACAGGTGCCCACTGAATGTTTGCTGAATGTTTGTTTCCTGTATAGGCAAATCACCCAACATCACAAAATAAAAAACAAAGTCTGAAAATTTGCATCTCAAAATCGGAGTGAGAGTAGCTTTATCACTCCAGGGTTATCCTGCCCACCTCATTCCTGCTCTTCCCGATTAGTTTTAAAAATCCTTTCTACTTCCCAATTTATACAGAAAATGTGTGTGTGGGGGTGTCTCTTACAGGCTAAAGGCACAGTTTCCTCCCTCCCTCCCTCCCTTCTTTTTTAAGTAGGCTTCATACCCAGCACAAAGCCCAATACAGAGCTTGAACTCATGACCCTGAAATCAAGACCTGAGCTGAGATGGGCCGCCTGGGTGGCTCAGTTGGTTAAGCGTCTGACTTTTGCTTGGGTCATGATCTCGTGGTTCATGGGTTTGAGCCCCGCATCAGGCTCTGTGCTGACTGCCAGCTCAGAGCCTGGAGCCTGTTTCAGATTCTGTACCTCCCTCTCTCTCTGAGCCTCCCTGCTCACACTGTCTCTTTCTCTCTCTCTCCTAGAAATAAATAAAACATTAAAAAAAAAAAAAAAAAAAAAAAAGACCTGAGCTGAGATCAAGAGTCAGACGCTTAAGTGACTGAGCTACCCAGGCACCCCATTACGATTTCTAATAATATGCTCACAATACAAAGAATTCCATTCTCACACAACAGTATTTGGTATAAGGTAATTCCCCCATACCCCAATGGGTTACAACAGGGTTTGATTTGAATTTAGCTCTCATTTGTTTATCAAGTCTCCTTAGATTATGTAGCAATCACAGCAATCCTAACACTTGGGATGAGCCAGAAGCCACTGAAATGAAGGAAACCCTATACTTACTTGCTCTGTTGGGAACAGGGTATTAATATACTCCACCGCATTGAAATCTGCTCGATCTAGAGGGTCCTGGCTTGGAAACACCTATATAAAGACAGAGGGTTAAAAAATAGCTGTCATCTTGCTGTCTTGCTTAATGTATTCTTTCCTTCCTACTGGATGGTAAATTCTTGGAAAGCAAAAAACATACTCTTTTTCATTTTAAAAGGCTTAACAACAACTTCTTCATTTTATAAGGCTTAACAATTACACCAGCTGCTTGGGAAAATAGCTGTTAAAGTAAATCTCTGATTTTCACTAACATCTGTAATTTTAACATCTTGGTACAAAGAACAGAATGTGCAACCGTGGCAAAACAGATGTCCACAAAATCCCAGGGACAAGGAAAAATAAACGGGCATTGTCCACTCTCGGATTAAACCAGCTGATGACATGAATGTATTAAGAAAGGCTGGATAAAAGACGCAGGCACTATGTCTGTGTGATGGCTCAGTATTGGAACTCACTCTGCATGGAGGCAATTTTTATGCTCCATATAGTGTCGGGAAATGGAGCTGGCATTCAGGAACTGTCTATCTCTTTACCAGAAGAAAGAATACTGCCTCTGAACGATAACTCCCTTCAAAAGCTACAACTTAAAGAACATGTGACAAGGTAGGGCGGTGGAGTGATGGATCCCCTGGGTACTGGATTTCACCAGCTCAAGACAGTCATTCTGAGAAGCCAATTCTTCCCTAATGGCTGCTTATTAGATAAACCTATGCCAGAACTCAGTCTTATTAAGAAAGAGCCAAAAGGCTCTCTTCTAAAACCCTTGCTGACCGTAATTGACTGCATTGTTTGTTTCTTCTATTAGGGCCCACTAGGTCCAAAGAGAAAATGAAATGTATGTCTGTTTCTGTCAGGTGGAGGTGGGGGGGGGACTTGTGGCCTGAACAACAAAACCTTTGCCCAGTGGTCTGGCATCCTTTGGATGTGCCAAGTGTCCTTTGTATGGGTAACCCAATCACTGGTAGAAAAACACACATTCGAAAAATCTATAAATGGGACAATATAAATAAGTTAGTATGGTGGCAGACCTATAACAAGTATTAATGCTAAAAAAAAATACTACTACTAGCAATGGGAGTAGTAACGCTTTATTTCAAAAAACTTTCCAGTGGTCATTAAATGTGGCATAAGCCTCCTTTTCTTAAATCTTAAATCTTACCCTCTGCACCGATTCCTTTAAGGGAGATCCTCTCTCTATCAGGAGCAAAATCCTGCACAAAAGTCTAGGTCACTATTTCCAATCCAATACTCTTAAAAACTCAATAAACTTGATAATTTAATCAACCAAAGAGTCCCTGAATGGAAGGAAGTCCTCCTGGGAATATTCAACCTAATCCAAACTAATCAAAAGCAGAAATTCTCAACTATTTAAGTATGGTAAAGGGGTCCTTTCTCCACCCTGTCCCCTCTGCTCTGTGACCCGCTTCAGGTATTACAGCTGTTCCCCTTCTCAATTCCGAGTCCCTCACAAGGGGCTAGACTGAGAAGCGAGGGCAGCGGCACACCAGCCTGGTAAATAATCCCCCAAATCTGAGGTTGGTATCCACGAACTCCCCTTCTTCCAGGTACACGCATTCAGGAGGCACGGTTCCTTTGCCCAAACCCACCAGGACGCCTCACCCTGCAGATAGGCAGGGCCTAGAAAGGGTTCTCTCTTTCCCTTGGATTCAGCAACCCCTTCCCATCACACACCCCCCCCCCGCCCCCGGAAACCTTTCCTTTCCTTCGGCGCCTAGCTCCCACCTCTCCGTCCAAAGACCGCTTACTCCGCATCCCACCTCGGGTCCCGCCCCCAGACTTCCCCACCCTCCGCTCTCCTCCCCCGTCTGGGGGCGGGCCGCTCACCTGCTCGATGGCGAGCTGCACATCAGGCGTGAGCTGCAGCACGGCTTCCAGCTCCTCCACGAACTCCAGTTCCTCCTCCTCCATCATCCCGCCGCCCACCTCAACCCCGAGTCGCACGTCCAGCCGCCACCCAAGCTGCAGAACCACAACCCTCTCTTTGCAGCGCTCAGGCAAACCTCCTTTCCTTCAGCCGGGCTGCTTCCGGAAAGCAGGGCACTTCCGGGATCCGGGGCACTCTGGGATAGTGGAGGACTGACCTCTGGGATAAGCAGAGGAGGCAGTCCTGTCATGTCCCCGGAGTCTCCCAGGGCAGTTCTCTGGTCCCGCGGCCCCTGCCTGCCTTCTGCTCTCCTTAAGATGGTGTGGGGCCACTCTTCACCTCGCCGAGGGCGCGCCCCCCCATTGAGGTCCCAGGTGTTGGGGAGGGTCTGGCCGACCCCCGGCAGGACCCCCAGTGAGGGTGAGCCCAGACAGCGTCGCGACCGACCGACAGCAACCCTCACAGGCCGCGAAGCCGGCGATCCTACAGCTCCCAGGGCCCCCTTGGTCAGTGGCAGTAGGTGTCCCCCTGCCACCGGGGGAGAAATGACCCCAGCTGGTAAGTGGCGATGTTGCCAAGGACAATTTGTCGGAGGGACAGCGTCCACTTGACAAGAGTGAAGTTCCCCGTGTGCCAAGCCTCTAGGCAGAGTTTTCTGGGGGTGTCTGCAGCTTCTCCCTAGTGGGGGAAGGGGTGCGGGGGGAGCCAAATTAGACAGCGCTCCGCCGCTGGGGAAATGTTTACTTTCCGAGACTCAGAATATCCGGAGTCTAAGTCCCATTCCACGACTGATAAGCTCTGGGTTCTTGGGCAAATTATTCCATCTGCCCCCCTTACCCTGCAAGGATGTGGTGAGCGTTAAATATAAAAAGCGCTATGCAAATTTAAGCTAGTAATACAGGTAATATTAGGGTGTCTAGCCCTCCTGCGCCACAAGAGAGCCAGATCTTCCTGTGGAACTGCTTTTGCTCCAGACGCTTAAAACAATGAGACAATTGTAGGTAACCAGAGGAGTTGTTTTACCAGTGAATCATTGTGCAGTTACAGGGTGGAAGAGTCCCTGGCCCCGCTGAGCTTTTTTTTTTTTTTTAACTTTATCAAAAGTGTAGTAGACATGGAAGCAATTCTAACGATAAGTTTTAAAAATATAAATTGGCTATACAAGAGAAGAGAACTGACTCATAAAACTATGGTTTTGAAAGTTACTTAATGACACGGGAAACTGTGCTTAATATATTTCAGGAAGTAAAACGTACATTTGAGAAAGCAAAAATGTACACTATAGCCCCCATATATGCGTTTTTTGCACATATAAAAATGATAGCAAGGAAATATTACTGTTCTGCAGGTGATGGAAAGTACACTCTGTATATTTTCCCAGAATGTCTATGAATAGCCTGTAGTACTTTTATAATACTTTTTTTAAAAGGAAAAAGTAGTTTGATCCACCTGTTTGGATTTTTTCCCATATTTTATAGTAGGGCATAATTTCCATCCAGTGGAATTCACCTTTCAGTTTATAATGCCATGAGTTCTGGTAAGGGCGTATAGTCATGTAACTACCATCCCAATCAAGACTTAGAACAGTTCTATCATTTCTCCAGATTCCCACATGCTCCACCCCATTGCCTGGGACCCACTGACATGATCTCTGTCCCTGCGATGTGGCTTTTTCAGAATACATGTGAATGTAATCATACCACATGTCGCTTTGGAGACTGGCTTCTTTCACCCAGCATGATGCTGTTGCATTTCATCCATGTTGTTGCATGTACCAGTAGTTCACCTTTCCTTGCTGAGTGTCTGCTATGTGCCTCTACGACAATTTGTTTTTCCATTCTTTGGTTGAAGGCCATTTGAGTTGTTTCCAGTTGTCGGCAATGATGAATAAAGCTGCTATAAACACTCCTGCGCAGGTTTTGTGTGAACAAGTTTTCATTTTACTTGCATAAATGCCTAGAAGTGGGATTGCGGGTTGTATGGAAAGTCGGTGTTAAACTTTATTAAGAAACTGGTAAACCGTGTTTCCAACAGAGCTGTTTAATTTTTGCATTCCTACCAGTGAGGTATGAGAGTTCTGGTTGCTCATAGAGCTTGTTTTTAATGATGATAAGAGCTAACATTTCCTAACCCCTATTATATGCAAGGCACCATGCTAGGCATGTGTTCTCTCTTTTCATCCACATGGAGATTCTGAGATTGGAAGTTAGTATCATTGCTCCATTTAGCAGATGAGAAAATGGAGATATAGTTAAAATAGATAACTTGTGGGGCGCCTGGGAGGCTCAGTCGGTTAAGCGTCTGACTTCAGCTCAGGTCATGATCTCATGGTGTGTGAGTTCAAGACCCGCATTGGGCTCTGTGCTGAGGCTCAAATCCTGGAGCCTGCCTTGAATTCTGTCTCCCTGTCTCTTTGCCCCTCCCTCACTCATGCTCTGTCTCTCTCTCTCTCTCTCTTTCTCAAAAATAAACAAATACTAAATAAATAACTTGTCCAAGGTCCCATAGCTAACTCTTCCAAACATTCATTCTCTCATTCAATAAAGTCAATAAATGTATTAAATAAGTGAATGGGTGTGCCTGCCTCCGCAGAGCTATTTCCATGTCCGGAAAAAGTATTCCTGCCAATAAGCATAATGAAAGACAAAACGTATGTTCAAAGACTATTTTGATAGAGTATTCTGATTGGATTTGGGGGTGAGGAAAGGCATCTCTGAGGAAGTGATTTTTAAGCCGAAGCAAAGAGTGGGTGACGAGGGAAATTGGGAGGTGCCAGATGAAAGGAATGGTGTGTGCAAAAGCCTTGAGGATGGAAGAAATTGGCCGGGGGGGGGTGGGACTTCGAAAGCCAAAGGGGAGAATGGTACAAAGAGAGGCTAAAGAAATAGGTGGTGCCAGATGATGCAGGCTCCTGAAGGCCATGTTAAGGAATGAGCAGCCTTGTTGGGATTGTGAGCAGAGAAGTGACATGACCGAGTTCAGCATGCCTGTCATCAGCCCTTGTCCTCTGACTCTTGTTGTCTCTGTTTCCCAGAAGCAGGCATAATTGTGGCAGGTCATGAAACACGGATGATGGGCTCCAGTCCGGACCCATGCTGTCTAGTTTCCACTGCTTGTCCTTTTATGCATTATCAAGTCAACTGTCTTCTCCCTGCTCCCCTACTCTGAAGCTCCCAACTCAATTATTTCCCTTCTCTCTCTTGGCAGATAAGATACTAGTAATGAACATAAGCTTGGGTTTAAGAGAACTGCCCAGTACAAAAAGTGTAGGAAGATAAAAGGGGGACCCTAGATTTTAAAAAAAGTCATTAAGATAAGTAATAATAGGCTAGACTTATTTATGATAAGCAAAAGAGGGAAATGGAAGGAGGAAGTCTGTAAAGACAGATTATAGAGTTTTAAGATAAATGAAATATGGAAGTTTACATATGTGAGAAATTTGGATGTGAGAATAAGGAGCATGTGATATTCTCACAAATTTTTTTCCTGTTATGCAGTGGGATGGGGCATAGCTGATGACAGAGTATTATAGAAAACATATTTTCTCACTTGAAATTTCACCCGATGCATAAATTCAGTCTCTAATACTTAAAACCCGCTCGCATACTTTGGAGACCCTATCCTTTAATAGGCCATGGAAAAGCAGGAGTGGTGGTAAAAGTACAGTAGGCCGCAGGGGATTCGGGGATGCATCTCAGGACAGCATAAAAATAAGATGGGAAAAACCAGGAACCCCCAGATGAGTTTTCATAATGTTTTTCATTAGGATGGAAGTATTAAGTAGTTTTAAAATGGCCTTTGTTAATGATATCCAGTGACGGCGCTCAATTTCATGTGCCTGTCAATTTAGCATTTCTTTCTAACTCTGTTAAAAGGAGTCTCCAGTATCCTGGCATGTATACAGCTGGTTCATTGTTTTTGAAGTGGCTGTACTACATTAAGTAGACGTCGTGCGGAGTATTTTATAAGATCAAGACACTATCTTTCTTCCTTTTAAGCTTCCCCTCCATAATGACCTTCCTCTAACCAGCTGAGCTTTTTGTGAAATTTCTTGTAAAAAAAAAATTGCAAAATGTCTGAATTACCTGATCCTTACCCACTAAAGGCCAGTAGCATAGCCCCGTTCCAACATTGTGTCAACCAAAGATATTCCTACAGTTTTCTAAAATGCTTCCTAGGACTCGCAAACACAATTACACACGGATCCCATTGCCACTATGGGTGGCAGGGTTCCCACGCCGACTTGTAACTGGAGGAATAGAATTTGATTTCTCCAAGAAAGCTGGTTCAAACAATGTTTGCTTGGCACTCCTTTCTGGGCCGTTTTTAGTACACGGCTTTTCACACTGACATGGTCTTTTGCTGTCCTTCATTCCTCAATTTTTTGAGTATCCCGAACCACCAGCTTTCGGTCTTGATGGGCAGTCAGACGTCCTGTGTGTCCCCGTAGCCTGGGCACCCAGTGTTGTTTTGATGGGTACGCTCGTTGTCTGTGCATGCCCGTTCTTGCCAAACAGATCCTAATCGCTGGCTAGCTTCCGCGGCTCCCCTGTTCCCACGACCATAGCTCAGGCATTCAGTCATGCACGCGGACTTGTTCCCAGATGCCTTTAGAGCTTCCGCAGCGGCTACGCTGGGTTCACGTTCAGTAATTCCTTCACCTACTTGACAAGGTTGTAACTACATAGGCCACAATGACACACCTTTGGTGGAAGTCTTACTCTTTGCAACCAAAATAAAAACATTTGGTTTTATACAGTTGACGTTAACTGATGAGTACAATCATTACATCCTTAAGCATCGTACAATGCCACTGTCACCTCCAGCCCTGTTTTCTTGTTTCTTTGGCTCCCCTTCTTCTGTTGCATTCCCTGAGCTTGATCTTCAACCACTTCTCTTCTCCTGGTCTACACCAGCCTACACTCAAAATATTTCTTGGGCCTGGATCCCTTGCAGGACATGAAGAACACTAAATAGATCCTTTCCCCCAGAAAAATACACATTTGCACATTTTGCATGAATATATCTTAAACTTTTTTTAACCTCTTTTTTTTAAGCCCTGCCTCCCTCTGCTAAACATAAAAATCTTGTGAACAACCTTTCCACACATAATATTTTCCAAAGTAACAATCACTGATACACAGGTGCTCTCCTTTCTCCACCAGCCAAGAATACTTTGCCCAGCTATACTTTAGATCCACGTCGGAAAACCAGTTAAAAGTTTTATATAATATCGTTCAAGATTCTGGTGGCTTTCTCGACCTCAGTCTCCTGTTGAGAATCACTGCTATGAGAGACCGCTCCCACAGCTATCATTAGTCTCCAGATTTTTTTTTTTAAATGTTTCTTCTTATTTTTGAGGAGACAGCATGAATGGGGAGGGGCAGAGAGAGAGGGAGACACAGAATTAGAAGCAGGCTCCAGGCTCTCAGCTATCAGCACAGAGCCTGATGCGGGGCTCAAACCCACAGACTGTGAGATCATGACCTGAGCTGAAGTCCAACGCTGAACTGACTCAATCCCCCAGGTGCCCCAGACTCCAAATCTTTTATATCCACCCTTGGCTTTCTGTCCATAGTGTCAGTCACATAGTTACAACTGCCTGTGAAAATCTTCACTTTGCTTGTTCCCAGTTGCTTTTGCTTTGCCTTTACTGCCCCTGCCTAAACATGGTTCTCTGTGGGTTTAGAGTTTAGCACTTTACGTGCAGATATAATAATCCACTACACTAAATGATAGTGAATGGTAGACTAACACAATACGGTGCATTTGCATAGTACTTTATACACAGCTTAAAGGTCTTGATATATGTGATTTCTTTAGTCTTGACCATAGTCCGTGAGGTAGGTGGGACAATAGGGTGAGGAGCCGAGGTCGGCAGCTACGTGCTCCCTGCTAGACTCACACGCACGTACTGAATGATGTTCCGCAGAAGGCCAAGCACGTCTGACAATTAGAGCCATTACTTTCTAGGTGCTTTTATTTGATATTTATGTACTAGCTAATGAACCATTTTTATTGGAAAAACTCATACAACACAGGAAAAGGCCAAAGTCACTCTTAATTCACCTCACTCCATATACATACTCGGGACACCAATACGTGTACATACACTTCTCTCTCCAGAGGTTAGCAAACTGTTTGCAGTTTGGTGTTTTTTCCTTCCAAACCTTTCTTTGCATGATTATATAGCAGGATATGTACTAGTCACATTTATAGTTTTTTAAAAATTATAAATTATATCTCACTCTACTTACTGTTCAGTGATTTGTTTTCTTCCCTTTAACCGTATTTTCTGGAAATCTTTCTCTGTATTTTGGTCTCTCTCCTTTTGCTGTTACAAAAACTACTGTATCCTTGTAATACATATTTATACTTCTACCAGCATTGAGAAAAGTGCCTATGTCCTTGTATCTTGATGTACACTGGATGTTATCAGTCTTTTAAATATTTACTTACAGGGCATTTATTGGCCTTTTTGTATTTCTTCTGTGTACTTCCAGTTTATGTTGTTTGTGCATACATGGTGTTTCGTGTGTATTCATTTTCTAGGGCTGCTGTAACAAATTACCAAAGGCTGAGTACATTATGACAACGGAAATTAATTTTCTTACAGTTCTGAAGGGCAGAAGTCTAAAATCAAGGTGTTGGTAGGGTTGATCCTTTGAGGGAGAAATGATCCCAAGCCCCTCCTCTCGTTTCCGGTGGCTGCCCACAGCCCTTGGAATTCCTTGGCTTCTAGACTCGTCATTCCAAACTCTCACTCCATCTTCACATCACCTTCCTTTCTGTGACTGTGTCCTTTTCTCTTATAAGGATACTGTCATTGGATTTAGGGCCTACCCTGATCTAGTGTGGTCTCACCTCAATCCTTACCATAATTCAGTCAGCAAAGACACCATTTCCTTGGTCATATTCTGAGGTTCTGGGAGGACATGTATCGTGGAGGAACAGTATTCATCTAATTTTATTTTTTCCAAAGGAAAACTAATGGATTCTGTGGTTTTCTTAGTCCTTCCTTTCCTCACAAGTATGATGTGTTTGCCACAGATTAAATTTAGTAGGTCTGGTTCAGGACTGTGTTTTATTCCATTGATCTATTTGTTTCTTCTACACCATCTCAGTTATGATAATTTGAGGTGTTTTGATACATTGTAAATTCCTCCCTCCCCCCCAGTGTTCTTTGTGCAAATATTTCTTTGCCATTCTTGCACATTTTCTCTAATTCACAAAAGCTTTAGAAAGAACTTACTGAATCTATTAAAAACATATTAGGACTTCCATTGGAATTGTATTGAATTTCTAGGTCAATTTGAGGAAAATTGACAGGTTTACAATATTGAATCTTCCCTTTAGGATCATGCTCTCTATTTTTTTTTAAGTATTTTTTTTTTATGTTTTATTTATTTCTAGAAGAGAGAGAGAAACAGCGTGAGCAGGGGAGGGTCAGAGAGAGAGGGAGTCACAGACTGAAACAGGCTCCAGGCTCTGAGCTGGCAGTCAGCACAGAGCCCGACGCGGGGCTCGAACCCACGAACCGCGAGATCATGACCTAAGCGAAAGTCGGACGCTTAACCGACTAAGCCACCCAGGCGCCCCGTTGCTCTCCATTTTTTAAGGCTTTTGTGTCTTACAGTAAGGGTTTGTAGCTTTCTTCATACAGGTCTTGCATATTTCTTGTTAGGTCTAAAACTTGTAACAGATTTTATAAGTTATAAAAGTATAAATTAAAAAATAAATTAAACATATATTTAAAAATATATTACACCTGAAACTAATATACTACTGTATGTTAACTCTACTGGCATTAAAATAAACATTGTAAATGATCCTCCTTTTCTATTATATTTTCTAACTGATATTTATTTGCTGGCTTATAGAAAAGCCATTTAATTTGGGTATTGATCTTGTATCCAGCCACCTTACCTCAATGATTTTATTCTATATTTTAGCTGATCTTAGTTTTTCCTGATAAATTATTATATTCTCTTCCTTTTTAAGATTAAAATCTTTTTAGAAGACTTACATGTGCGCTGTTTATTGGCCAGGACCCCAACAGTAGAGTCTTAAAAAGCAGCAGATTGAGTGAACACGGTACTTAAAACTGAAATAGAAGAAAATACGTAAAGCTAAACTCATCAAGCCCCAGATGCCGCATACGGAAACAATGGACTTAGAACGCGAAAAAGAAGGACAGTGGCAGAATCTTGACTAGCAAGCGCTTCCTGGCCTTTATATTGCGGGGGTATTTAAAATCTTCCAAATCCTCTAACACCCCTGCTGGGCAGCTCCATCAGTTACCTGACAGCACGGGGGTTTGCTCTGCCTGCTGGGCAGCTGTATTTCAGTATGGCTCATAAGTCAACAGTTACCTCAGTCTTCAGACTCACAATTAATAATCTGTCAGTGTCAGATCGGCCCCAGATAAGTGGTGACTCTCCACTCCCCATCAGCATGCACTAGTATGCTTGGGGCTGAGGTTCTTGTTGCTATATATAATGAAGTTTCCTTCCCAAATAAGGCTCTTAAGTCCTGGTAGCTAATTAGCTTTCTCTGCATCGTTTTTATTTTGGCCATTTAGATTTCCATCCAGTCTTCTTGAGAAGTAATTAACTCTTGGGGTGAGAACTGCCTGTGTATGGTAAAAGACACTACAAACTTAGCTTCACAAAGAATGGCTCTTCCTTTACTGCCTAAACAAGTTCCAAGGCCCTACATAATTATAGTTCACTAAATAGGTTTAATAGAGCTCAGCCAATAAAAAGAAAAAACTAGATACTTAAATAGCAGCTTGAGTTTCTTATGAGGCCCACTTTAAGGACAGAAACTGAATGCTAATAAGGATAGGACTCTTACCTTTCTTTTTGGTTTTGAGAGAGAGAGGGAGAGAGGGAGGGAGAGGGAGGGAGAGGGAGAGGAGAGAGGGAGAGAGGGAGGGAGAGGGAGAGAGGGAGGGAGACACTTGCGCAGGGGAGGAACAGAGAGAGAGAGAGGGAGACAGGATCTGAAGCAGACCCTGTGCTGATAGCAGAGAGCCCAATGCGGGGCTCAAACTCACAAACCGTAAGATCACAACCTGAGCCAAAGTCAAATGCTCAACCGACCGAGCCACCCAGGTGCCCTGGGCTCTGACTATTTTTAAGGTCAAAGTTACCAGAACACATAAAGACCTTGTCTGTCTGTGTGCCAAACTGTATGCCTGTGGACAAACCCACTCGCCCCCAGTTAAGAATTCCTTCCAAAACAAGTGATAACCCACTTTGAAAGATCATCTGTAATAATCAAATATCAAATGACTTCTGACTTCTGAAAAATGAGGCTTGTGAAATACTTCTAAGTGAAATATCAATATTCAAGATTAATTTAAAGCATGATCTCAATCACATATATAATAAATGCATATAAAGAGAACTGAGATGAATTCTACCAAGATGTCATTATCTGAGAGTAATCTCTCTCAGTGATGGCTTTATTGTGATTATTTTCCATAGTAGGCATGTTTTCTTTTTTTTAAAAAATTTTTTTTAATTTTTTTTTTTTAATGTTTTATTTCTAGGTGAGAGAGAGAGACAGCGTGAGCAGGGGAGGGTCAGAGAGAGAGGGAGTCACAGACTGAAACAGGCTCCAGGCTCTGAGCCGGCAGTCAGCACAGAGCCCGACGCGGGGCTCGAACCCACGAACCGCGAGATCATGACCTAAGCGAAAGTCGGACGCTTAACCGACTAAGCCACCCAGACGCCCCTAAAATTTTTTTAACGTTTATTTATTTTTAAGAGACGGAGAGAGACAGAGCATGAGTGGGGGGAGTAGAGAGAAAGGGAGATACAGAATCCCAAGCAGTCTCCAGGCCCTGAGCTGTCAGCACAGAGCCTGACACAGGGCTCAAACTCACGAATGGTGAGATCATGATCTGAGCCAGTCAGATGCTTGACTGTTGGAGCATGTTTTACTTTTTTTTTTTATGTCTTTATTTTATTTTATTTTATTTTTTGAGAGAGAGACAGAGACAGAGTGTGAGCAAGGGAGGGGCAGAGAGAGAGGGAGACACAGAATCCGAAGCAGGTTCCAGGCTCTGAGCTGTCAGTACAGAGCCCAATGCGGGGCTCAAACCCACAGACTGTGAGATCATGACCTGAGCTGAAGTCAGACACTTAACCAACTGAGCCACCCAGGCACCCCTACTTTCTTAATCAGCTTAACGATAACCCAGCAACCCTCGGACCAACTAGGCGCCCCTACTTTCTAACATATTTTTTAATCAGAAAACTAAAAATACCAGCAGAGTTAAGTAGGGTAAGCAAAATAAACCTGTCATGGGATTATTTATGAGACATGAAGACACTAAAACTATTGCTCTGATAATTTAGGAAGGCAGCTGAATTTGTTCACAGCAATTTGCTGGTTCTAACTCATTGCAAAGGTAGTTTCCCTAATTGTTCAATGCCCTTCAATTGTTTTGTGTTTTTTTAACCTTGAGTTTAGAATTCACACTACTTTTAGTTATGTGTGCTGATCTGCAAACAAGGAAAGTTTTGCATTTATAGCAAAAGAAATAGGTGAAAGTGCCTTAAAAATACAAAGCAGCACACAAAGGCAAGTACTACATAATCAGTTCTTTGTGTAAATTATGGTTTTATTGACCGAGATCATTATCACTGTGTACAAGAGCAAAGACTTCCCTGTGCTATGCAGCCGTGGCCACGGTTTGTAGAAGCCATGTGCTTGGGGTGTGACTATGCCTCGCAGACTCAGTTTGCTTTTGCAAACAGTGCCGGATGAAACAGAGAAAGCTGCCGCTGAGAAGCTAGCTAAGGCCAGGCCTAGATCTTCTTCAACCCCATAGATGTTCACTGAGAAGTTCAATATCAAAAACCTGTGCTACAGGGATACCAAGATAAAGAATAATAGTGCCTTGGGGGGGCCTGGGTGGCTTGGTCGGTTGAGCATCTGCCTCTTGGTTTTGACTCCGGTCATGATCTCCTGGCTTTGTGGGTTTGAGCCCCCCGTGAGGCTCTGCGCTGGCAGCCTGCTTGGGATTCTCCCTTTCTCACTGCACCCCCCCCCCCAATCACTTGCACTGTCTCCATCTCCCTCAAAATAAATTTAAACAATAATAATAATCCCTTGCCTGTACCCGGCATGTAGTTTACATGTATTTTTGAAAATCTCTCATCTAATTCTCACAACCATCCTGGAAGGTAGGTAAAGGAACCCATATTTTACAGAGAGGTTAAGTAGTTCTCCCCATGTCATACAGCTTCTGTGTAGCAGAGCCAGTACTGGAACTCAGGTCCTCTAATCCTGACCCCTGCGCTATGTGTCATGGCTGCCTTCCAGACTGACAGGCCCTGCCTGCCCATCAGAGGAATGCTGTTGAAAGGGGAAACAGTGCAGGGCCATACTGATCAGGTATTCTTATGTAGTGCAAACAGGTGCAGGATAAAGAAGAGGAAGGCAGTTAACTTCCTCCTGGCCACATGCTATCCTAAGAACAGGGTTTGTGCCATACATCGTCAATGCAGTGTGGCTTTTGATGGTGCCAGGTTAAAAGGGAATGATGCTCCATAAAGGGCTGTCTCTTCCTTTCTCTTTGTACACCTCCTTTTAGCTCTGTCTGTGTTGTAAAGCCTCTTCCTCTTGTTCACTTGTGAATTCCGATCTCTGGATCTGTATCGCTGTCTGTTTTCCTCAGTCAAAGGGGATGTGTCTTGGCCTCTTTATTCCCTGTAATTCCCTTTTATTCCATGCTGACCTTGGTCTTCCAGTAGATCTTCCTGTGCTGTACCTTTCTCTCCATGTTCTTCCCATCATGTTATTTCTCCATTTGTCCTTCTTTGTCCCTGCTTCCAATGGCACTGTTAGAGAAAAGAAGTGCAGTTCTAAGCAAAAGAGCTAATTTCAGAAAAGTTTCATTTTCTGTTATTTTATATATATATATATATGTATATGTATATACATAAATGTATATATATAAATATATATAATAGATGGGTGGATAGAGACCTCCAAAGATCTCTTTCAGTTCAGTTCTGGAGCTGGAAATGAAGATGTTTCATGTGTGAATCTCAATTGCTTTTCCTTAGGTCCATTTTTCTGGAGAGGAAGGAAATGTCCTTGGTCAAGGGTAGCAGCTGGCACATCACGTATCTTAATGACACTTACCTGAGTATTCTCAGAATCTCTTACAAGTAAATGTGGTATTTTCAATTTAAGGCTAGAGAAACCAGAGAGCAGAAGGGGAGAGGGTTCTGCTAACCTACCCTCTAATGGTATCCAAGTTGGGGTTTAAAGGAATGGGAGAGACAGGGTGGAAACCAGAGAAATCCTACCATACCCCTCCCAAACTGGGAGCTTTATAAATTCTTATTCAAGGTGTGACATTCTGATTTGGTAAATGAGTCTTATCTTGGCTTCTAGTAACCCAAACTTCACTCTCCAAACCCACCTAAGAAGCATAATTAAAAACTCCTTAAATCCCAACTCTATAGCGTGAAATCACCCTGAACTTGAACCAGGAGCCCTGCGTTCTAACGTGAGCTTTGCCACTTCATACAATGGCACGTCAGCTTACCATTCTTCACTGAAGCTGTTTCATCTATAAAATGAAATATTTTCTGGGGCGCCTGGGTGGCTTAGTCGGTTAAGCGTCCGACTTTCGCTTAGGTCATTATCTCGCGGTTTGTGGGTTCGAGCCCCGCGTCGGGCTCTGTGCTGACTGCCAGCTCAGAGCCTGGAGCCTGTTTCAGTCTGTGACTCCCTCTCTCTCTGACCCTCCCCTGCTCACGCTGTCTCTCTTTCTCCTAGAAATAAATATAAAAAACATTAAAAAAAAATTTAAAAAAAAATAAAAATAAAAAATAAAATGAAATATTTTCATTGGGTTATTCTGAGAATCAAGTGAGATGATATATGTGAAAGTGATTTGCAAAATTGTAAAGGTATATATAAATATGAGATGATGTTAATAATAGCAGCATCAGAGCCCAGAAACTACACCTCCACATGTTTAAAATTGTGAGCAAACAAGGGGCACCTGGGTGGCTCAGTCGGTTAAGCGTCCGACTTTCGCTTAGGTCAGGATCTCGCGGTTCGTGGGTTCGAGCCCCACGTCGGGCTCTGTGCTGACTGCCAGCTCAGAGCCTGGAGCCTGTTTCGGTCTGTGACTCCCACTGTCTCTCTGACCTTCTCCTGCTCATGCTGTCTCTCTCTCTCCTAGAAATAAATTAAAAAACATTAAAAAAAATAAAATTCTGAGCAAACAATTAGGAACAGTGGTTATTAATCAGAAACTGTACTGTGAAAAACAACTACTCTTTCTGTGCTTATCAAGTTTGAAGGTCGTGTAGTCATTAAGCACACTGACCTTGAAGGCAGAAAGTAATGAGTTCAAACCCCAACTCTGTCACAAGCAATGTGAACTTGGGTAGTTTTTTCATTGCTCTCGGTCTTATATTGCGCACCTGCACACACACACACACGATAATAGATTCTTTTGCGCACCTGCACACACACACACACACACACACACACACACACGATAATAGATTCTTTGTGAGGATCCAATGAGATAATGCTTGTAAAATGTTTCATAGAGTGCCTGACACATAGTTAGTATTCAATAAAAGCTTTAAAAAGTATCAAATATTTCTTGAGCACTGGCAATGTGCCAAACCTAACTTAGGAAACAAAATGAAAAGATGTAGTTCTGTTTCAAAGAGCTAACAACAGTTTGGTGGGGAAACATACATACAAATGGAAAACAACATGCTTACTATTCAAATGCAAGTGGTCTAAAGGAATATAAAAGGAAATTTATATTGGGGGTGCCTGGGTGGCTCAGTCGGTTAAGTGTCTGACTTCAGCTTAGGTCATGATCTCACAGTTTGTGGGTTCAAGCCCTGCATCGGGCTCTGTGCTGACAGCTCAGAGCCTGGAGCGTGCTTCAGATTCTGTGTTTCCCTCTCTCTCTGCCTCTCCTCCACTCACACTCTGCCTGTCTCTCTCAAAACTAAAGAAAACATTTAAAAATATTTTTAGAAAAAAGAAAGGAAAGGAAATGTATAAATATGCCTGGAAGAAACAGGTAGATAGAAACCTTCCTAGTGAAGGAAACGTGACTCAAAACTTTTGAAGAGTAGGTAGAAGTTTGTATTTGAAAAAGGCTTGGAGCTTTTTATTTGGCTTTATCATTTGCCACAGGGCTTGAAAAGCCAAGTCTCATGTTTATGCTTGTTGGCTTTCTGGTGATTCAAGCTTAACATTCTGGTGACTCGATGAGCATGGTGTTGGAAACTGATTTTATGTGCTGTTTTCTGTATGTGAATCATCTGTTGTTTTGTTTTCATTTCATAGAGCCTGTACAACTTCTTGCGTAGGGAATAGATTGGTTCTCACCAAAGTGTTGGCCTCCTTGGTGCATGTCGCTGATCCCTTTAAGGAGAGAAGGCAGGGAAGACTGGTAACCACTTGTCCCTCTCTGGAAAAGCTGGAGCCCAGAGGTGACTGGGGTAAATAGGTAGGGAACAGAAAATGGAACGCACAAGCATTTGTCCTGGGACAGTGAAAAGTTTACAGAGAGCTGTCCTTTGTCCGCGCAAATGTGAAAATACAGAAAGCTTTGCATTGGCCAGATACCTTGCTACCAAATTGGAGTGTCTTTTTCAGTTCACCATGTATGTCAGCGATGAATTTGGGAGTTGGCGATGTTGCTCTAGGTGGAAGAAATTTCATACTTTCCTTTGAGTATTCTGTTTCCTTAGTGTTGGGCTGAATCCCTCAACAGTGCATAAGATGAAAAAGCTGTGCTAACTTTATTATCTGCTTCTGTACCAGTAACTGCCATGTTAGACATTTAATTGGCATCTAACAGGAACCATCTGTTATCTTACCAAAGTCATAGAAGCATAAGAATTTAGAACTAGAAGAGCCTTAAAGAGCTTGTAGTTCAGCCTCTTAATTTCTCAAATGAGGAAACAGTGGCCCAGAGAGGCTGAGCCCCCACTGTTTCAGACAGAGGCCTTTCAAGTGGCTTTTGTCAGCATTCAGTGGTGGAAAGAGACCCACAAAACCTTTCCATTGCAATAGGCATAAATGAATTCTCCCCTCCCCCCCCCATCTCCCTCCACATGTGAGCTGAGGAAGATGGAGAGGAAAGCAAAGTAAAACTGGTTAAGTCCCAAGAGGGACAGACGCCAGTGATGTTGAAGTTAGTGTATTGGCCCATGTGGCTGGTGCTGAGTGAAAACGAACCGTTTCCAACCCATTCAAGCTTAGGGCACCTGGATGGAGAACTTCCAAATAAGAGAACATTGTCAACAACAACAGAACAGTCCCGGAGACTGGAGGGTATCTTGACCCACAGGCAAGAGGCGGCCCCGCAGTACCACGGAAGGTGTAGAGACCCGCTATTCTGCCTCACTAAGTAGACTGAGAGAGGACCTGCTGGATTCCGTAGAGGGGTTTAATGGTTTTAGGAGCGACCCCCCTGTGGAGGAAACGGAGCAGTTGGCAGGACGCGGAAGAGCCATCTCTGGCCTGCAGAGAGATCTTTTCCTTAAGACTCCTCTTTGGACGCAAAAGTGCTTGGGAGATAAGCCAGGCAGACAGAGGGCCACCAGCTCACCGGTCCTCTCCTTTCTTCTGCCCAAGAGAGATGGCCCGGCCCGGCCGGAGGGCTCCCCCACCCTGGGCGTGGGGGGGTCTCGACCGAAGGGCATTTTCGTACCTGGTTTCTCCCCTCTGCCTGGGGCTGGGGAGCAGAGGGCTGCGGGCGGGTGCTAGGCGTTTCGTCTGTCGCGCCGGCGGTCTGGGAGGGAGGGGACGCGTCCGCGGTGACGGAACAGAAGCCCCGAGAGCCTCGGCCCTTCCCGCCGCGGCCGCTCGGGAGGCGGCGGCGAACGCTCCGCACCGCTGGTTCGGGGCGCTGCGTCGGCGCCGTCGGGACCCTCCGGGCCGCAGCGCGCCGGCCGGGGGACGCCGGGGAAGCCTCGGGGCCCAGGGGCTGCGGCGGCGGGGAGACCCCGCCCCGGCCCGCCGGCTCGCGCCTATCGCGGCCGCCGGCCTGGTCACGCGGAGAGTGGCGCTGCGGGCTCGCGGCCAGCGCCCGGCGGCTGCCGGAGTCGCGGCGGGGCCGGGGCCGGGCGGGGGCGGCGGCGGAGGGCGGAGGGTGGAAACCGGGGCGGGCGGGCCGCGCCAGTCGCGAGCCGCGCGGAGCCGACCTGAGCCACGCGAGGCGCCGAGCGCGGCGACCGACCCCCGAGCACCCATGCTGCTGACGCTGGCCTGGGGCTCGCTCTTCTTCCCGGGGCTCTTCGCGCTGTGCACCTGGGGTCTGCGCCGCGCGCGGCCCGCATGGACCGACATCGACTGCGTGATGATCAGCACCAGGTACCGGCGAGGCCGGGCGCCGTGCGCCCCACCCGGCACCCCGACCCGCCGGCGCCGGGCCCCTGCGCCGCGCCGAGGGCGGAAAAGGGGGGCGACAGGAAGCGAGGGGGCTGCCTCCCCGGTGCCTCGCCCCTCCGGGGGCGCTGGCCGCAGCTCTCCCGAAGACCCCGGGCGTGCCTCCGGGAGCGAGAGGGAGCCGGCTGGAGGGCGCCCACGCGGGGCAGGACCGGGCGGGTCGGAGCGCGGCGGCCGCGGTACCCTCTCCCTCACTCGGTCAGCGCCCGGGCCGCCTGCGGGGAGAGGCAGGTTGAAGGCGTGGGCTTTGTGCAACCCCCCGGACTGGATTTTGTTTGTTTGTTTTTCTTCTCTGCCGCACGTTAGGCTGGTTTCTTCAGTGCAGGCTGTGTTGGCCACCGGGTCGGGAATCGTCATCATCCGCTCCTGTAAAGACGTGATCACCGACAGGTAACGCCCAATGCCAGGTGAAAGCAGCCCCAAAGACTTCGCCGAAAGTTTTCGAACTTTCCTTATTCGAGCGGATCTCAGGCGCTAGTGCTTTATCAGCACACGCTTAAGGGAGCTGATTGATGGGAAAAGCTTGGGCACCATAATTAGTTCCTCCTCCTCTCCGTCCCTCTTTCAGCCTTGCTCACTTAGGAGAAAGTAAACCGAAGACACGCCAGTGAATGACAGGGTCTAGGACTGAAGGTGGCCATTGACCCAGTTCTTTGTGAGAGGTGTTAAGTGTGTGAATGACTCGGAAGTGGAAGTCTGGCTTTTGGTTATTTTCAATGATTTCACTGGGGTCCTGTTCTGGAGCATTCATTGGCCAACGTATGTCCCGTGTGGGTAGCAGAGATCCCTTAGGTGGAAAAGAGCGAATCTGCCAACCCTCTCGTACGGTTTGGCTCCTGTCGTTCCTCTGGATTTACTAAAGGCAATGAAGAGATTTCTAGTGTTTTCAGAAAACTGACCTGTACACCAATCACAGCTCAGTCCAGAGGCAGGTCAGGAAAGGTGCATCTAGTGAAAAGAATCATAAAGACCAGTGTGGTTTACTTTGTACAGTGTTTAGATCGCAGCGATTGTGCCTTCCTCCCCCGTTTTTCTAAAAAAAAACCTTTTTTTCCCCCACCTGCCTTCCCAAAATCACTCTTCCTTTTTTCCTCAAGAGTGATAATCAAACATTCAGGGAGAGTCTCAGAGCCTCTTCTAGCCCCTTTCTCACGCTGAGCCTTCTGAGAGCCCTGCTTTTCATCTGCTGAGACTGAATGTGATGGAGTGAGAGCGGGGCGGCCACCTCACTGTGACCTGCAAACTTCGCGTCTGGTCTTATTTGGGATTAGTGCTGCCCTGTGGCTTTTGTGCTTTTCTTCCTATGCCTCTTTTCGGACAAAACCAGCTATCTGCAAGGAATTATGGACTGTGCGGACAGAAGATAGGTCAAGTGGCTTTGACTGCATATCCCTCAGGCTAACAGCATTAGCTTGGCTGGGTTCCGTTTTTATTCTCTTTGGCCATTTTCGAGGTGTCTGGGGCTAACCTGAGGGTGTGGGTTCCTGCAGTGGAAGCTGAACCACCCCGGAATGTGGGGACACAAATGAATCTGGACCCAAGTTGCCTCTTTCCCGCTTTGGGCCTTGATGCCCTGGCCTGTCTTGTAGTTCAATGGGCGAAGTAGTTTCTTACTGAGTTGGAGGAAGAGGAAAGAGTTAAGAGCAAACAATAGATAGATAGAAGGTGAAACCCATCCAGTCTGTATCTCCGTTACCAGAACTTTCAACTGGCCACAGCACGTTAGCCAGATCAACTCTTTGGCCATTTTCTGATGGTGCAACGAGTTCCCTCACTGCCCCCCTTTTGTCACATCCAACTTGAAACCAGCCTCCTTTGCAAAGATTAAACTGACAGATGTGACTCTGCAGCATTGTCCTGAGCTGACAGGACAGCAAGCAGCAAGCAACCACTAAACATTTCAGAAGATGCTTGCACACCATTAATCGTCCGTTCGGTAGCCCCAAGGTGGTGTCCCCGCCCCCCCACACCCCCGTCAGAAGCCCCAGGTGTTCAGTGGAAGCACACCTGGGTTTGGTTTTCAGTTTCCTCCTTTTGTGTATCTTTATGCCTTAGATTCTTTGATCACACAGTGGAGATAGACACATTTCTGTGCCCTCCAGCTTTACATGTATACATATGGATTTTTTAAAGTATTACTATTTTTTTTTTTTGAGGGAGAGAGCGAGCGAGCATGCAAGTGGGTGGTGTAGGGGCAGAGAGGGAGAGAGAGAATCCCAGGCAGACCCTCCACCATCAGCAGAGCCCGAGGTGGGGCTCTATCTCATGAACTGTGAGATGGTGACCTGAGCTAAAATCAAGTGTCAGATGCTTAACCAACTGAGCCAGTCAAGAACCTTTACCTAAGGATGTTCTAAAGGCACTTAGATCTTCTTAAAAACAGAGTCCTCAGCAAGCACTGCAGGTGATTCTGAATTCGGGTAGTTTGAGAACCAGAAAACGAAATTGTTTCTTCTACCTGACACACAGGTGCTCAGTAAAAATTTGCTGAGTGAAGCTGTTCCTTCTCAGCATAGTGTATGGTTTCTATGTTGATTTTTTTCACATTTCCTGTAGAGTAAATATTTATCATTTGGGAACAAAATTGTAGGAATTAGAGACCTATGATCTGCTCTGGGACAGTGATACACAGTCATTTAGACTCTGCAAATGTTGATTCAATCCCTTTGGACAAGCGAATGGGAACACTGTCTTTTGTCCCAACTTCCCGTCTGGTATCTGACCTCTGTAAGGTGGTCCTTAGGCTCTGGGTTCATTTTCAGATGTATTTTTCTTAATGAGTGCAATTGGGATTAGCCATAGAATTATAAAGAAAATGGCCAGGGTAGCTTCCCAGAAACTCCCTAAAGTGGGGTTGCAAGCAGATGCAAGAGGAAACACCCAGCTATTAAGCAACCAAGTGGAGTCAAACGGGAAATATTTGATTTGGCATTTGGGACACCTATCTTCAAACCAGTTTCTTGGTGAGGCTGTTCTGTCATTTGGAGAGATATCGGTATCAAAGTCAGCTTATATCACAAAATGCCAGAAAGCCCATTAGAAATGAGGAGATAAGTCAGAGACATAGTGACAGCTGGGTCTGTGGTGCCCAGTGGATCCCGGTTTTCTGCCTCTGACACTTATGAATTTGCCCTGTAACTCAGAGAAGATTTTTCACTCACCTTATCACCATCAGCATCTCCACTGTAAAGTATTTGGAGTAAAAGACAGCTGATTAGGTACAAAGCTGGAGGGGATGTGTTTGAGAAGAGGTTGGCTTTGCGCTTTCATAATGGAGATCCATCGTTATTTCATGGACCACTCATATGCTTTCTTTTAGGCACTGGCTTGCCCGGGAGTATGTCTGGTTCTTGATTCCGTACATGATCTATGACTCCTACGCCATGTACCTCTGTGAATGGTATCGAACCGGAGACCAGAGCCGCAGACAGTCCCTCACCACTTTTCAGAGCTTCCTAAGTAAAAACCGCCTCATGATCACGCACCATGCGGTCATTCTGTTTGTCCTTGTGCCAGTGGCACAGGTATGGCCTCCCAGAACAGCCACCAGCAGATGCGCTCACTCGTTTTCTCCTGTCACACTGGCTAGCTTGACTATTACCTCTGACTAATGTCTTGCCTTTTCCTTTCCTGCTGCACCCACTCTCGTGGGCCAGCTGCTAAAGCAGTAAAACCTCCCAGGCAGACCCTGCAGGGGGAAAAAAACACAAAAAAACCTGATATATCCGTGATCCTCCTAACCCATATTACCCTTTATGCAACCCCCCAGCCCTCTGTGACTCCCAGGCCCCGTCAAAGGTTCTGTCTTTAGTTTATACAATATGAGAATAATATAAAAGACAATGCAGGGCAGCATAAAATTGTTTTAAAGAAGCTAGAGTAGCTCAGTCAACTGGTTATTTGCTCTAACACTGCCGGAGAGTACTGGATGCACTATTTTGAGATCACGAAAGCACACTCTCAAAGCAGAGAGCCTGCTGATTTCTCCTCGGGTCCATTTCCCCACAAAAACCTGCCCAACAAGGAAGAGGATGGGAATGCTGGAAGGAAATTAGTAATTCCTGAGTGCCTCCCAGGTGCCAGGTGCTTGTAGCTTTCTACTCGTGATTAGAAGTTACTAGAAAATAAGTAGATAGTATTGGCCCCGTACCATAGGTAAAGAAACTAGCGCTCCACTATTGTACCCAGTGGCACGAAGTGACAGAGCTGCTGTTCTATGCTATCCTGGTTTTCTTAAGAAGATAAAGGGAGTGGCAGAGTATATTACATTCTTCAAGAAGCTTCTCCTGATTGCTTTGGGGCCCTAACATCCAGCACAGGGTCTGGCACATACTTTGTCGAATTAAACTGGCTAAGTGCCCTGGGCATGACTAAGTTAGATACCCAAAAGTAGGCTACAGGGCTCCTTCCGGCTGACATTGAAATTCAGGAAAAGTCTGGTGTGTGATGCAATCAGCCAATCTGAAGTTGCCTCCAGATTCTAGGGATTTGCCTGTCAAAGTGTCACTGCTCTGGAAGCAGCAGCGCATTCACTGGGCCTGTACCAGCTCATTTAGCATTTCCCTGTCCCTTCGTGGTCTCTTGTGCTTACCCTTTTCGATAGCCCTAGTTAGAATTTTCCTTCCAGCGGTTCCTTAACCTCTACGTCTTATTTCCCCTTTTTCCCCCTCCCCTTCCCCCCCCCCCCGGCAGACACTTAGAGGAGACCTTGGGGACTTCTTTGTTGGCTGCATCTTCACGGCAGAACTGAGCACTCCGTTTGTGTCGCTGGGCAGAGTTCTGATTCAGGCACGTACGAGTGAAATAGGAGGAGCGGAGCAGAGGAGGCTGACTCTGGTCCTCTTGGGCAGGTTGGTGGGGGGTGGAGCAATCCCTTCGCGCTAGAATAGTGGGACTGCACACCACTGAACAGACTTAAAGGTTAGTTGGTTTTCTGAGCCGATGGGGTTGAAACTACTTCTGATTCAAATGTGATACAGGTTGATTTTTTGAAATCCACTGTTGCTGTATGCCTGTCGGCTGAGCGGTTTATGAAATTCAGTATCGGTGCTGGAAATACCACGAGCCTATATGCACATATAAATACAGCAGCATTCAGTCACCTTTTCTACGAGTGTCAGGAGACTAGATGTTTGGCCCTTACCGCGGTGGGACTTGGGCTGGTCGTTCCCTGAAGGCGCAGCCTTTTGGTGACCCTGCATTCCCCTTCCCTCTTCTCTTGCAGCTAAAGCAGCAGCATACCCTTCTGTACAAAGTGAACGGAATACTCACGCTGACCACCTTCCTCTGCTGTCGGATCCTTCTTTTCCCCTTTATGTACTGGTCATATGGCCAACAGCAGGGACTACGCCTACTCCAAGTGCCATTCAATATCCCTTTCTACTGTAATGTGGCCAATGCCTTCCTCATCGCTCCCCAGATCTACTGGTTCTCTCTGCTGTGCAAGAAGGCAGTGCGGCTCTTTGATGCTCCCCCAGCCCGAAAGGATCGCTAACTGTTCTTGGAAGTCAGGCAGTGAGGGTGCCTCCTCACACTAGCTGCCTCCTCCACTCAATATTCCATGGACCAAATTGTGCCCTAGGTGGCCTCAGCCTTTTGGGTACTGATAAGCACGGGGCGGGGGCGGGGGGGGAATTTGAGTTTGTTTTTTTTTTAAAGAATATTCATATTACCTCCCTCTTCTAACTTGCCCCTTTTGCAAAAGCACTTTTTTCCTAGTAACAATTATTGGCTTCTGTCAGATTTCCATTGGCAAGATGGTTTTAATGCAAGCCCAAGGATCCTTCCCTTGGGTCTTACCTCAAAGGTTCTGGGAGGTAGAAGCATGGGGTATGGAGACAGGTAGACTGGGGTGGTAAGTGTTTGGGCACCTGCCTAACCCTAACGCTGGTGGCTACCCACCTTTCCGACCACTCAGGGCAGTATCCACACATCCTGGGCCAGCAGAAGCAAGGGATGACTTGGTTCTTGACATAAGTTCTTGTGATGCTGGCCTGGGAAAACCATTGTGTGTAGGTAGTTTTTTATCATTTACTAGATAACCCATTGGTCCCGTGCCTCATCTTGTCATCCACGTGCCAACACTGAATTCTTGTGTCCACTGACTTCCATTCGTAAGTCTCACTGGCAGCGGGGGAAGTGGCAAGGAAGGGAACCTACGGCACTTGAGTAGGCAGCGAGGCCAATAGATCAGCGCCTCTGTAGGCTGACTCGGGAAGACCAGTGTCAAATGTGAGCCTGTTGTAAAGTCACAAATATGATTCCTTTTTTAGCACATCGCCTCGAGCCCAGCTTTCCCCGTATCCACATGCACAGGATGCCGTTGTTAAAAACAATAAGGGTAAAGAGAAATGGTGCCTATCAAGCTCTTTACTGGGTAACCCCGCTCTTTGACACTGTCCCTTACATATGACATGGAAACTTCTGTATTCCAAACCACGCGACGTCTTGTCCAAGCTGCCTGATAAGCCAGAGCTTGTGTTCCAGAGCCTGATCTTACACAAGCGTACCGCCACTTTGCCAGAGGACTGGAGAGCAAGAGCGCAAGACAGCCCTGGCCAAAACACATCCTGTAGACCGACTCCTTCACCTGCCATTTGCAGATAGGATCCTCTGGTGTCAGTACTAATCGTTCTTCACTCACTAGGATGGTTTTTAGAAACTGCTACCGTGAAGTGTTTTGTCAAGTGGTAGTAAAAAATCTAGATGTTTTAAAGTGCCTTTTAATTAACTGTTGTCCATGAACTTTTAAAGTACTGAATATGTAGCGGTGTCTCAAATTTTGACTATTTCAGTGTTTTAATGGGTGCCATTTTAAAAAACCTAAAATGCTGTAATTTTTTTTTTACCATTTTTTTATTATCAGCGTATCTTTATAAATCACCCCTGCGGTGATTAAATTGCACTAATATTTCCCAGCTTCTTCTCATTTGTGAAATACATCAATAGTGACTTCTTTCCAGACCCATCCTGTGACCTGACTGGACTCACTGCTATGTGCTATTGTTTCTGGTCTGTGTTCCCACCCATGCAACTGGCAGAAGTGGGGGTGCTGGGGGTGTGGTCATGCTGTCAGTGTCTAGGAGGGCCTGGCTCATACCTTACTCTAACCTTTCTGGGGGATCCAAGAATACACTGTAGGGTCCTAGAGTTCAAGCCCATTGGTCAGGTAATTTGTGGTGCTTTTCTCCCTTCCTACTAAAGTCCCAAATAGAGGAATTGGGAGGGTGGAAAACCAAATGAAGGCCACTAAGCTGAAACACTTGAGGCGGAGGGGAGAACCAGAATAATGCCCCAATTGGAGCAAATACCTCCCTTCCGTACCTCCCCAATTAAACACCTCACCAACCAGTTCTCATACTTGTGTGAAATGCCCCAGACACGTCAATTCCCATTTTTATGCTTCTGCACACACCACTGCCTGCTCCCCCTCTCCAAAACCATGACAACCTACCCTCAGCAGAAGATAATTACACCCATCCTTTAAACCCATCTTTGCTGTGTTTACCAGACCTAGTTTTACACAGTCCCTCTTGGATCCACTGAATGGAGTTAAGACTATATGGCAATTCTGAAGTCCCCCATTTTCTCAAGGTTAGTGGTCTACCCACTGACATTTCATTTTCTTGGTCCAACATTCTCCTTTCACAGTGGTGCAGGCTGTTGGGGCACACAAATCACATGGCCAGTTGCTGGCAGAGAAGAGTGCTTCTCCTTGTTGCCCTTTCCAAGATAGCATGAAATGACTCTGGAAGAGGGTTTCGGTGCAAAAGAACATATACCTTGTAATTTGTCCACTTGGGTGATTTCACCTTTGGACTCAAATTCTAGGGTGGGTAGGTCCAGTTATGAACATGTTCCTCCCAGCTTGCCTTGAACTTTAAGACTCTAGCTGAGCCCAATGTCAGAGCACCTCTAAGCCTAGACTACTGAGGAGAAAGACTCGAGACAGGATGAAACTCCACAGAGAATTTTATAATTTGTATGTTATAAACACCTACGAAACTATTTTCTTTACAGTTATTGCCATATACCTCCTTAGCTTGTGTACAATTTCCCATTACCGAAAAGTCCGCGTTTCTCAGCTCGGCCCCTAGAGACCCCACCCATGTTGAGGCCCAGCTGTTTTCTGATCTACAAAGATCAGAAGTTGCTGATCTTCTGCAGCAGCGTTTGGCGCCGCTCCTCAGGGCTAATGTTCTCTGCGATGGACTTTAAGAAACGCTGCTCATTTACCTTCTGGAGCAAGGAACTAACAGAAGGGTTGGCCTTGCTCAGGGTTTCGTAGCAGGTGAGGATTTCCAAGGCCAAAACGTAGAGTGGTTCACACACCTCTTGGTGGACCATGGCCATGATGTGCAGAACATGACAGAATACCTGGGTATAAAAAAACAGGGTTTCCTGGGTCAGGTCCTGTTCTTGCCCTTGAGCCCAAGGGCCAACTGACTGTATCAACCTAACGGAATCCAGTAGGTTGGTCAGACTGTTACAGAGAAGCTTGACTACATGGCTCCAGCCTTCCATAGGAAGCCAATTACGACAACTCTGGCTGCAAAGAAACTGGAAAGTTCTCAGGAAGAGCACAGACAGTTGGAGCTCTTGCGCAAAGGGCTTCAGGTTGAGCAGAGGAACAAACTGAATATATTCCAGGCTATAAGGGACATGTAGGAGCTGTTTCTCCAATAGTCTCCTGATCAACTGGTAAAGGTACTGCCACTCCTGGGGGCTGCACCAAGGCATGACTTGTACCAGGGCCACCAGAAAGCCCTTGCTGAACAACCTGACCTCCTCGGGGTTGCCCACATCTACCACCAAGAGGGACAGCATCTGCTCAGAGATGCTGCTCGAGAGGCAGCAACACTCCATCCAGGCAAGAAGCCCTGTGCCTGGCCCGTAGCCAGGGTGGGCCTGGGAGGTCCACTCGTCCTCAGAAAGCTTACAGATCTCAAAGAGTGTGGCCGGCACCTCACACTTGAAGTGGCCCTCAAAGAGGTTCTTCATTCTCAGGCGCACTGTCCAGTCAAGCTGTTCCAGCTTCCGGTGGAGCCAAGACAGGGACTTGATCCAGGTGTCTGGGGAGAAGGTCTCGGCATTGGCCAATACGATCTCACAGAGGATCTCCAGGATATGGAGCACCAGATCCTTCCCGTCCAGAGAGAGGCACCGCTTCTCCTTGGGGAGCTGCCAGTATCTGCCGAAGCAATCCAGGAGCTGGCACAGGCTGCAGATGAGGGGGAACGGAGAACAGGTCTGCAGCCAGTATTCCTCTAGAGATGCATTTGCTTGGAGAGTCTGGATGAAGATCTTCAAGCTCAGGTCCACCTCTTTGACATCCAGCATCAAGAAAGGCAGGACGAACTCCTTTAGCACTTCCTCTGGCTCAAGAAGAGCAGCAACAGGGATACCCTGGGGCTTCACAGGGGTCATCAGGCAGCCCAGGAGCTCCAAAAATTGCTTTTCCTCCTTGGGTGTAGAGAACTTTGCCCAGATGGTTTCTTTGAGGCACGACACCACAAAACTGGAGGAGAGATCTGGACCCTGCTCTTCCATGAACTTAAGGGCAGGGAAGGCAGTGAGAATCTGAGCCAGGAACTTGTGAGTGCCCAGATTGACCACGGCCATGCTGCACATCTTCTTCACCGTGATCTCTGGGTGCAGAATTATCAGGCGGGCCACAGAAGCTACAGCTTTGGCTAAGCCCTGTTCAGAGGCACTCTGTGCGAGCTGGTTAAAAGTTGTATTGAGGTCTTCCTGAAACCCGTCCAAGGAAGCCAACTTCTCAGACAGACCCTTTCGCCCCCAGGAAAGCAGGGTGCCCGACAGGACTTTATTTTTATCTGGCAGTGAGAGGTCTGCATAGCATTCCAGGACCAAGCTGATCACTTGTTTGATCTGAGACTCAGGGATGGCTCTGTCGGACACGGTGACTTCCATCACCGTTTCCAGCAGCTTTAACACCAAGTCTGGCTCTTGGAAGAGAGCCCGGTTATTTACCAGGCAGGCTAGCCACTCGTCTGAGAAGGCCCACTTCTTCTCAGAAGCAAAAATGTAGCACATTTCCAAGTGCCGGTCCATCTTTTGCTCGATAATGGCCATGGCAATTGAGGCAGTGATGTCCTTCTCGAAGCCCTTGTTCTTCAGCACCCTGTTTGTTTTCTTCAGGAAGTCCCCGACACACTCTGCCAGCTCGGAGATCACCTGCCTCTCCTCCTTGGACAAGCTGGTGGAATCCAGGTAGAGCTTCAAGTTCTGGCTGAAGGAAGCCAGACTGTCACACAGCCGGTAGCTGTCATAACTTATCCCCTGGCTGCTGTTGAGCATGGTCTGAAGCTCCTCCCCCCACTCCCGCAGCAGGCTGCACATGAACTCCAGCCCGACGAAAATCGTCTCGCTTGGGAGCTTGGCCAGGGAGTTCAGGCTGATGTCCCGTTCTGCCTCCTTTACCTTCTCTGCCAGTGCCTGGTGGTGAAATGGGTTCTGCGTGTCGGAATTCCACACGGAGATCACCGCGGCCAGCTTGTCCAGGTACACAGCTGCAGACACTTCCTGGGGGTCGTCCTCCATCAGGGCAAACACCGTCAGCATGTCAGCCAAGTTGGCCAGCGCGCAGCACTTCATCCCGGGGCACAGGATTCGATTCTGGATTTGTTTCAGCCCGGTGAGCAGCATGGCCAACAGGGGCATAGTAGGACACACCTCTGGGTCTGACTTAAACCTCTTTGGAGGATGGGAGAATTCATCTGAAGAGGACAAGTACTTATGGGCCATCGTTCTAAACTGGGAGAGCAGGGGATCCTGCTGATTGCCTTTGTGCTTTATCATTTCCCACCAGACACTGAGGAAAAAGGCCACATCCTTTGAAGAAGTGTCAACAGACATGTGCTCCAAAAAGCGCTCTAGTTCTGCACGGCAGATAGTGGTGGGCAGGGCCATCAGGAGCTGGATAAAGAGTCCAGAAGCTTCCAGAGACTTGAGCAGCTCGAAAAGCACCGTGTGATTGATGGTAGGGATCATGTTGCCTACCGAGAAGAACACATCTTCCTGCCACCGAGTGTCAGTGTCGGAAGGGGTGACAGGGTAGGGCTGAAGCACCTTGGCCCAGATGATGATCAGAGCCTTCTTCTTCCAGGCAAAGGGCTGGGAGCACGCTGCGGTGGAGGAGATCTCCCTGAGGGCCTCCACGATGGGCCGCCCAACGTGCTCCCAGTCCGACTTCGTCAATTCTGCCAGCGCTTTGGGGTGGAACAGCTGCTCAGCGAGCAAGAAGCCTCCGTGCAGAACAGTCATTTCTTCGCAGATATTCAAGGGTCCTGCACCGAGAGAAGCCGAATAAGACAGAGCGTGGTGAAAACATATTTAAGATAATTAGAAGTTAGAGGCAGAGAGACATCAGACACTATAGGCTGGCTGGCATCATCAGGATTAGACATGAGAAGGGTTCAGTGAGACGGGGAAGAAGGGATGGTTCTAAGAGCTGCTGCAGAGCTGGGGTCACGGGGACATGCCTGCGCAATACAAAAGGACTCCCAGGCTCTCCAGCCTGGATTGGGAAGACAGTGGGCATCACAGGAGGAACACAGGAGAATCAGAACAGCATTGGGGGGAACACTGTTCAGTTTGGGTTATTTGGAGTTTGAGGTAGAATATTAAGGTAGAAACATCCTCCAGCAATGGGAAGGTGGGGTGGATGCTAAGGAGGAGAGTCCATCCTGAAAAGCGGCTCAGGGAAGTATCTGCCCAGAGGGGATCAATGGAATGAACAAAGTGAATGAGATCCTGCATGTGAAAAGGGAAGGGCTAGGCCCTCCAGCACAGGAAGGGCTGGCGGAGGGTGTAGAGAGGAAAGGCAGAGAGAGAGAGAGAGAGACAGCGCGCACGCACAACAGTACCAAACTGCAGGGGCCATCAAATGAGTACTGTGGAATGTGACAATCAAGCCTCTAAGTAATGATATACCTTAAGAGGGGCACAGGGCAGGGCTGTGGGCAGAGAAGCAATCAGATGAGCCCTGCCTTCCCTCTATTCTCTTACAGCCTGCTTGCAAATAAATTTCAAATGTTCTGCCATTCAAGGAAACAGTTTACCCCATAGCTATTTCTGTCAAACCAGAACAAGCAACTGAAGGCTCTGGTTCTCTGATAGAAACCAAGAGGCAGACACACAAAGAAATTCTAGATTAAGAAAGAAGTCTTTCCTCCAGTGAGCCATGATTCAACAGACTTCTCAAGGAAGGCATTTGGGGATGTTTAATTAGACAGTGCTTTAAATCCTAGCTCAATCACTGAAAAGCAGTGTGATATCTTAGATTCCTTCTCTGAGCTTCCCTTCGGCATATGTGGGGGGAAAATAGAGGCTTCCTATCAGGACTCTGAGGATCAAGCGATAGTATCAGTCAAGCCCTTGGCAGAGTCAGTTGCTGTTAGCTCCCAAATCCATCTCCCAGAGCTGCTGGCTGTTAAATAAGATACAGCTACAGTAAGCATCTGGCTACAAAGAGTGCCAAATAAGTGCTCACTAAATGTTGATTCCCACAAATCTTTCCATTGTTGGCAGGACCATCACCTTGTCACTATTCTTTGCCTTTCCCAGCTCAAGAACAGGAAAGGACATAGGTCTTCCTCAAGTTAGCTACTTCTGGCCCAGAAACAAAATCAGAGTACAAACACTACTCACTATTCCCGACTTCTCTCCCCTTTCCCAGGGCATGGAGATGCCACCCCTTCCTCATTCCCTCATGCCTCCAAGGACCCGTCTTTCCCATTTACACAGGCCAGGAGCCAGCACGAGAGAACCTTGATTCAGGAGATTACAAAACGTCCTGCCCTTCAAGGGAGCAGCTAAAGGCAAAGCAACAGCACTCCGTGCGCAACCAACTGGTGAAAGCAATTCACCTGGACTCCCAGTGGCCCAGGCACACACCCAGGGAAGATTAGATTGCCTGAGGGGGTCTCACTGGAGATTCTGCCCTCCCGCTTTTTGCTTTTTGGCTCAGGTTGCTCTCCTAGGACTCCAAAACATGTCCCCTTTCAATCTGTAAATTTGATTTGATTGCACAATCAGCTCAGCCGAAATGTTTGGCCCCCAAAACCCACCTTCCAGAGATAGGAAGTATGTTCACTGTGCTACCTGAAGGAGTAAGTCCCAGGGGCTACTGGTTACCAGCTGGACAAATCCTAAGTATTTTTTATCACTCCTGGTTAACTGGTGCTTATGGTTAAGTGTTTACTCCGTGCCAGGGACTGTGCAAGACCTTTATGCATCTTCAAATCAACCTTTTGAGGGCCATTCCTGCTTTGGAGATGGGAACACAGATTCAAAAAGTTTGCTCAGGATGTCCCAACTACTGTGTGATGGGGCTGGGACAGAAATCACCAGCGCTGCGGGGCTCCAAACTCCGTTCCACCACTGAAGAGCTAACTGGGGACAGGACCACGTTTCTACCGCACATCTTGGGATGCCTCACCCCAGCTCTCTCAGAACAGCCTCCTGGTCTTACCTCCTTAAGAGCATGTCCAGCAGGGTAGGAGGCTGGACAAGGAGGTACCGATTTATATAAGCTCCCCGCTCCCTTCCCGCGGACCCTGCGGGTGAGGATTCGGAATCAAAGTGCACAGAAGTTCAAAAGTGCCACCTCGGCTGCTGCGGCCCTCCTCACAGCTCCTGGTCGCACGAAAGTTAGCTGTGCACAAGGCACCGTACCAGACACTGTATACACGTGTTCTCAATCCAAACGCCCCCAAACCGTGTGGTGGATACATTATGATCGTCCCTGTTTTATCGACGAGAACCACAAGAGCGTAAGACGCTTGCTCAACAACTCGGCAGCCGTTGAATAAATGACACGTCGGGGTATCAGGGATTCCCCGGGGCGTCTTCTGAGCCCGGCATTTTCCAAAGCACGTGCACCAACCTTGTCCACCTTCAGGAAAATCTAACTTCACATCCGCTTGGCCCTTCACGTGGAAAGGCGTCCAGAGGGGGCAAGATGCCGGCCAAAGAGCTGCGGGGCTGGGGGTAGAGCCCCGCCTCCCGACCCCCGGCCTCCAAAACCCTCCCCTACCCGGAGGCCTCCCTTAGCCCGGGCCCACTCAGCACCGCCCTGATCGCCTGTTTCGGGACGCAGACCAGGAAGGCCGAGGACAGGCAGTCGAGACACCCACCTAGGTCCATGGCGGCGACGCGAGCGGCCATGAGGCCGCCCCTCTCCCGCGAGGCCGCGAGTGCAGCGCAGGCGCCACGGCACAATGGGCAGTTCCGGAGGGCGGGACAATGGGCCGCGCGCCCCAGCCCCCGCCCACAATCTCAGCCCCGGCTCCGCGCGGTCGGTCGCAGGCCTCCCGCCGCTCCACGCGCACGCGCGGTACTCACCAACAGGTCGGCGGCGCCCAGGCAGCCCGGCCCACATCGCCCCCTACCGGCCCGAGGCCTCCAACCAGCCAACAGGCAAGTACTCGCACTTCGTTTCCGCCGAGTGTGCCCCGCCCCGCCCCCAAACGTCCGCCACGTCACTGGCCCTTGGGCTCTATGTACAGCCTTCCTTGGCGGCGCCGCTCAGCAGCGCGTGTGCCCCGCCCCTTCACAGCCCAGCCTTCTGAGTCCCGGTGGCTCCTATCCACTAGTTCCATCCCGGGGTCGGCTTTCCCTCCCATCCAGTAACCCCCAGGAATACCCACACTGAACGCCCTCCCCCGGCTGCCCAGTAACCAGCACAGGTGTGCCACTCTGAGAGGCGTTCCCCCCTCCAGGGGGTCTGCGGGTCTCACTCAAGACCATCTGCCCCACAGACGCACAATCCGTCCGTCCCCCCCCGCCCCCCGCAGCTCCTCCTCATCATAGCAGCACAGCATCCTTAATTTCCTAGCATCATAGACGCCTTTGAAATGCTACTGGTTGCCCTCCCCAGAAAATGCACTTTGCCAGCCAGAGCAATGGTGGGGGAGATCCAATCCAATGGGCCTCAGTTTGCGATGTGTACCTTAGAAAAACACATTTGACTTCTGAGAAGACACACACGTGGATATCCTACGTTCTGAAACATTACCCGGGCTCCTTTGCTCCCTTTCACTCTTAGGAGACCTATTCACTAGCCTCCAGTGTTTCTAACTCTCCATCCTCCATCCTTCAGTGCCAATTATCACCTAGAAAAGACACAGCGGCCCGGCCTCCGTTCCCCCAATGTCCCAAGTGGAATTTGAGATGGCCTGTGCTGCTATCAAGCAGTTGAAGGGACCTGTGAGTGATAAGGAGAAACTGCTGGTGTACAGCTTCTACAAGCAGGCCACCCAGGGCGACTGCAACATCCCTGTCCCACCTGCCACAGATGTGAAAGCCAAGGCCAAGTGGGAGGCATGGAATGACAACAAAGGGATGTCCAAGATGGATGCCATGAGGATCTATGTTGCCAAAGTGGAAGAACTGAAGAAAAAGGATACTGGTTAAGGAGGGCAGAGTGTCAAACAGAATGAAGTAGCAAGGCTCCTCAGATAGGGAAAAGGGCTTCTTAAAAGTCTGATGGCTGAAATGTCATGACGCCATAACAGCTGTAGCCAAGAGACCTCAATAAATCACTTAAACTGCACGAGAGTGACTGCTGTTTGTGGAAAGCTGATTACACTCAGAGTGACTGGGAGAGTCCTGGGGAGGTGTCCAAAGTATATAAAAACCAGCTCTCCTAGGATAAGTTCCATCAAAACTGGCTTTGTGTGGAATTCGGAGAGCACCCAGCCTTCTATTCCCAGAGTATATGTAGATATTTGGCAGGAGTAGTGGGGTTGGGGGAAGAATCATGCTATGAAAATTGCCCAAGATTTGAGGTTAGTCAATAAGACCATTCTCCAGAGGCTCGGCCTCTCAGGAGAAAGGAGAAGGAAGGAGGCTGACGCCCCTATCTCTGCAGGGGAGATTGTTAACCCAACACTACTGAGGGGAAAGGGTCTTTGCCTTCGAAAAAGCTGAAGTCAAGTCCTACTACCCAAAGCCCCACTGAACATAGGCCTGATGAAGTTCATACTTTGAGGGGAGTCAAACTTTTAGCGAAGTAACTGATGCATGACAACACAGCAGATGCGAGACACTGGAGCAGATGGTTTCAAAATCCCAGCGTCTGAATGCAACCAAAATTTCCTTGGGGTTAGTCTGCAGTTAACCCTGGTTTCTGCTTGGGATGTCTGTAGGACAAGATATGTACACGTAAATGAGTTTGTTTAGTTATTTGCTTGTTTATTTTTGAGAGAAAGTGTGTGTAAGCATGAGCGGGGGAGGGGCATAGGGAGGGAGACAGAGGATCCCAAGCGGGCTCTGGGCTGACAGCCCGATGGGGGGCTCAAACTCAAGAACCGGGAGATCATGACCTGAGCCGAAATTGGACACTCAACTGACTGAGCTGCCCAGGCGCCCCCGACTTTGTTTTAGAAGGACCACCCACCCCGTGCCCCATGCAAGTGTTGATGATCGCGGCGACATTGATGCACAAAAAGTGTAGAGGGATATGGAGTGCTAAATGATATCACATTTCAGAGAAAAAGCTCTGATGTGGCATGGAACTTCCCAAAACTTTTCCTCAAAAATTATTTCACAGGCCAGGGCATCAGGTCAGCTCCAGTTCATGAAGGACCCTTAAACAATAGAAGCAACGATCATAAAAACATCAGAGGACAAAGGGAACCAAATCTCACCAGACAGTTTCAGGATCTTCTGTTCACGTATGTGCAGTAAGTTGTTGTAGACTAAGTAGACATATTACTTGAGGAGAGAGTGTCCCCAGAACACCAGTGGTGTCTGTGACTAAAGAACTATTGTAACTATAAACTGAGCAAGAGCCACGCTGTACAATGGAGTTGTACCATCCTCTCTTGTTTGGAGGATATTATAAGCACATTTTGATGCATTTCGGACCCGGATTCACATTAAATGTGAATTACTAGTAAAAATAATAGTGGAAGGGCACCTGGGTGGCTCAGTCAGCCATTCAACTTTGGCTCAGGTCATGATCTCACGGCTCGTAGGTTCAAGTACTGCATCAGGTTCTGTGCTGACAGCTCAGAGCCTGGAGCCTGCTTTGGATTCTGTGTCTCCCTCTCTGCTCTTTCCTAACTCACTCTTTCTCTCTCTCTAAAAAATAAATATTATCTTAGTGAACATTAAAACCAATTTCATTTAAAAAAATTTTTTTTTATGTTTTATTTATTTCTGAGAGAGAGAGACAGCATGAGCAGGGGAGGGTCAGAGAGAGAGGAAGATAGAGTCCGAAACAGGCTTCAGGCTCTGAGCCAGCTGTCAGCACAGAGCCCGACACGGGGCTCAAACCCATGAACCGTGAGATCATGACCTGAGCCGAAGTCGGATGCTCAACCGACTGAGCCACCAGGCACCCCAAAACAAATTTTAAACTTAATATGACAGAAGTCCACAATCCCTCAAGGCCAAGAAAACAAAATGACTGCTCTGAAAACACAACCGTAAAGAAGTTCAAGAACTTTCCAACTTCATCTGTTTTAAAACACCAGCTTGGGCAAAACCATCTTTCTTTTTTTTTTTTTAAGAAAAAAATTTTTTAAAGTTTCATTTATTTTGAGAGAGAGAGCACAAGCAGAGGAGGGGCAGAGAGAGAGGGAGAGAGAATCCCAAGCAGACTCTGCACTGCCACTGCAGAGCCAGACATGAGGTTCAAGCAAATGAACCGTGAGATCATGACCTGAGCCAAAACCAACAGTCGGGACACTCAACCGACTGAGCCGCCCAGGTGCCCCCAGAGCCATCTTTCTTATAACTTTGTTTTCTCATGGAGCATACCATCATCAGAAGCGGGAAAGTGATCCTACCTGGGGTTTAAAATCACTAGCTACACCGGGCAGAGGTAAAACTTTTGGATTCCTTGATAAAAGGCCAAAGTGGTACACTAAATGGTTTTACAATGAACGCAGTAGTAAAGACTTCGGCGAAAGAAAAATGACTGGCAGTGAGATAAAAGGGGCTTATATTGTAAAGTCAAAATGCCCCAGGTAGATAAACAGCATTAACTTTTCTCATGCATAGTGGTAATTTAAGAGAGGAAAAATTCTGGTATGTTAAAATTGAATAAAATTGAAGTAGATAAAAAAGAAATCTAGTATGTGTTTAGTCATTCAGTTGTTACATAAATCCATTTATTTTACTATGACAAACTCAGAAGGCCTAGGTCGGTAGCCTGATACACTGGGAAAAGCATAGTTTTTTGGTACAATAACAGTATTACCAGAGATAGACATCAGGAATTACTAAGCTAACTAGAAATCTGAGAATGAACAAATCTTAGTCTAAAGAGACACAGAGTAGTCTGGTTATTCAAAATCTACACAGTAATCTCCCCATGTACATGAAATAGGTGAACCAACTGTCTAGGGAAGGAACATCTATAACCTGGTTTGCTTTGAAACCCTTGATTGGTTCCCTCAGACGGGGAATTTAAGTTGAATGAAAAATGCCGTGGAGAGGGAAAAGCGCTGCTTTCTGTCAGTGAAGGTAAGCCCACCCTGTAAGAAGATGACCTGAAACCCTGAAATCTGCCAGCCAGGAAGAATAACTGAGGGAATTTCATATATATTATTCTGGAACTGGTGACCTCTGAGTCAGTCCTTTTCAATCTCCTCAGTGTCTTCCCTATAATTAGAACCTGGCCACAACTATTTTAAATAATGAGTCTTACAGTCTGGTGTAAAAACTTGATTTCAGGAGTATAGTTCCAAAACCCATTTAATAATAAATATGGCCAGTAAAATTCCGTTTCCAATGATTAGAATTTATTTGTTCTGTAGAACCAAATAGAAAACCATAAGAAAGTGTTAAAAAATTTTTTTTTCAGGCTGAAGAAATAATCGAATCCATATTTCAGAAATTAAAATTCTCGTGAGGATTTAAGAAAATTATATAAAGAAAGTGGACTAAAGCCAGGCATGTAGCAGCACAACACATGAGATTCTTCCATCTGTTTTCTCTGGATATTCAAAATTTTAAAGCAAGGAATGTGTGGGCGGTAATCAAATCTGTTGATTCAATGAACCAAATGTCTTTAAAACGTTTCACTGTCAAGGCCTGCCAGGGGAGGGCGTTAGAAGAGCATGTAATCATGGGGCTGGAAGTATTCCTGCCATAAGCTTATCAAAAATTCCCTCCATTTCCAACCAAAGGTGATGGCCCACATAGCTGCCCAGGCTGAAAAATAATTACCGATCTACTAGAGCTCCAGGTAGAATGTGCCATTCCAATGCCAGTGCAGCTTACAGCACGAGTTCTCCTCTAATGGGACTGACTACAGTAAGATTTTATTTCTACAATATATCTTGGGGGCTTTCAAAGATTAGAACACACAGATCTTTACCACTCTAGCCTCCTTGCCTGTACGGGAAACAACCAAGTCGTGAGAGCATTTATCAGGCACGGACACACCAGGCCTCGCAGGTGCTGGACAGGAATCACAAATGCCCGTTCCACAGATGTTTTCTGTTAACCGGAAGCCTTTGGTTTATTTTGCTTAGCAAACCATTCCTCACTTTTATCTGCCGCCATTGCCTATAGAAAGAGAATTGGAACATATGGTTAAGTCTATAAAACAAAACATACAGTCCACTTTGTACCTCTCACTGCACTGCCCACAGTCATGAACAATTAAGACACAATGTGTTTGTTCGGTATAGAGTATTATGTTTCATTTCACCGGATGCTGATGAGTATGGAGCAACAGAGTCTCACGTGGCAGAGTCAAGGGTGAACCGTGCAGCGGGGGAGCGTGGCTGGCCAGCCAACTCATCAGAGAGCAAGGAGCAAGCACGCTAGGCTGCAGGGTCCTTGGAAGAACAGAAGGGGCTGTCACTCTTCGCATCTGGGTAGGTTCTCAAGAATCTGTTAGTGCTAATGAGACTCGGTGTTATGAGACCCGATATGAAAAGCAATTTTCATGTTTTAGCTATTAAGCCTGGAATGGTTTGGTTTTACTATGCCTCCTCCAATACCATTCCACTGATGTTGATACTGATTGGTTAATTTGGGGCCTCTTAATTAAAAAGAAAGCCTTGTGAATATATTTTGGTGCCACTAGAGTGTTTTTCTCTTACTATTCCACGAGGTTGAGACCATGGAGAAGGGCTTACAGAGTGATCTACACTTAGAACCTAAGTCTGTTAAAACTTCCTGTCCAGTGGTGCGTGGGTGGCTCAGTCTGTTAAGTGTCCAACTTCAGCTCAGGTCATGATCTCACAGTTCATGAGATTGAGCCCCGCGTCGGGCTCTGTGCTGACAGCTCAGAGCCTGGAGCCTGGAGCCTGCTCCAGATTCTGTGTCTCCCTCTCTGTCTCCTCGTCCCCTGCTTGCTGTGTCTCTTAAAAACTAAAAAAATTAAAAAGAAAAAACACAAAAAACCCTTCCTGTAATACAAACATGCATATGCTAAATGGGTGTTTGGTAAGGATACACATTAATTTATCCAGTCAAAATCAAGTATAGAAATACCTTTAAAAATGCTAGTTTTCATTCTGAGCTAGGTATGATGTTGGGTTCAGGTGTGGTGGCAGAGACCTGGTCTGAGGCTTTGAGGAGCACACAGAATAGCGGAGGACTCAGATGGAGACAACTCTTTTGCATGAGGGCGCACGCATGGGTGTCTCCTAGGGCATTTGCTATGACAGAAGCACGAACAAGGTGCTAGGAGACCAAAAGAAAACAAGTAAGTGGTTGGAAAAATGGTATAAAAAGATTCGTCCACCTCAGCAGGAAGTGCAGAGATGGTGTCTGCCACTGAAAATGAAGAAACAGAAGTACGCAAATTCTTCAAATTTGCAAATTCTTCAAATTTCACCTTCAAAAAGGTGAAAGTGGCTGTCCTGGGCGGTGGGACTCCGAGATGGGACAAGACACGGTCGCACTGACTTGGAGGGTATCTTAGTGCTGCGACTTTCTTGATGAACACAGAAAGGTTTTTGAAAATCAAGATGTGCAAAATAAGAGAAAACTGACAAAGATGCAGACGTTTCTGTCTCGTCAGAGACATAATAAATGGGGGAAACGACAAACTCTGGTGTGGAGAATCCAAGACAGCCTGTGGGCTCTGAGGGAGGAGTTGAAGAAGGAAGGAAAGAAACCTTCGGGGGGAGGCCAGAAGACACATCTCAGGGAATACGCACCGCTCCCCGGCCTGGGGTGGGAGGGAGGGGGCAGCACAGAAGACCGGAGAGCAGGGAAGAGTAGGGAAGGGCCGACAGCTTCCGCGCGCTGTCAGAGACTCTGGAATGTCACCTGGAGACAACAGGAGCCATGAGAAGACTAAACAGTTTTTGAAATTACTGAAAAAGCTGGTGCTGGCAGCAGGGATGGCTGGAAGGTGAGAGGCGGCTTCTGCACTATTACAGGTGAGAATGAGGGCCCTTTGCAAAGGGAAGTGGATAAACACGAGATTTCAGAGTGGAACCACACCTCTTGGTGACTAAATAGCTAACGAAGTTAGGGGTGAGGAGAAACAATGTTCAAAAATTGCTTTTTAAGTCGAGAATTATTCTAAGATAAAAAGCCTCTTAAATGCTGAAGTAAAAGCAGTTCCACTGCTAGGTATTTACCCAAGAGAAATGAAACGTCTATAAGATTTATACCAGGATGTTCGTAACAGTCTTCCTCCTCCTAATAGATAAAAATGTTATGTTAAGTTGGTCTACCTTTAAAAAAAAAATTTTTTTTAATATTTTAATTTATTTTTAGGAGAGAGAGAGAGACAGCGTGAGCAGGGGAGGGTCAGAGAGGGAGGGAGTCACAGACTGAAACAGGCTCCAGGCTCTGAGCTGGCAGTCAGCACAGAGCCCGACGCGGGGCTTGAACCCACAAACCGCGAGATCATGACCCAAGAGAAAGTCAGACACTTAACCGACTAAGCCACCCAGGCGCCCCTAAAAAAATTTTTTTAATGTTTATATTTTTGAGAGAGAGAGAGAGAGACAGACAGACAGAGCATTAGCAGGGGAGAGGCAGAGAGAAAGGGAGATACAGAATCCAAAGCAGGCTCCAAGGGCTGAGTGGTCAGCATGGAGCCTGATGCGGGGCTCGAACTCATGAACCATGAGATCATGACCTGAGTTGAAGTCAGATGCTTAACTGACTGAGCCACCCAGGAACCCCTAAATTGCTCTATTAAAAAAAAAAAAAAGTCTTATTATTTTTTAGTAATCTCTACACCCAATATGGGGCTCCAACTCACAACCCTGAGATCAAGAGTTGCATGCTCTTCCAAATGAGCCAGCCAGGTGCCCCTAAATTGTTCTACTTTTTGAAATGCCCATGGGTTATTTGGGTGAAGAAGTTTCATTGGCTGTTAACACTAGTCTGGACAGAGATAGCACGAAACATAAAAAAAAGTTGATAAACTGGACTTCAAATTTTTCTGCTCTTCCCCGCTTATAGCAATGGACAGATCCATCCTTGACACAGAAAATCAACAAGGAAACAATGGCTTTGAATGATACACTGGACCGGATGGACTTAACAAATACATTCAGAACATTTCGTCCTAAAGCAGCAAAATACATATTCTTCTCGAATGCACATGGAACGTCCTCCAGAATAGCCTGCATGCTGGGACACAAATCAGCCCTCAACAAGTACAAAAAGATCAAGATCATACTCTGCATATTTTCAGACCACAACACTATGAAACTTGAAATCAACCACAAGAAAAAAATGTGGAAATACAACAAATACTTGATGACTAAAATTTTTTTTTGTTCTTATAAGACTGTGTTAAAATAAATCGGCAAGCCATAGACTGGGAATAGTTCTTGCATTGGTAGATATTTAACAAATGACTCGGTTCCAAAACTCCAACCAATCAATGAGGTTTTTTTAAAACATGGATTTGAGCAAGCCTTGAAAAATAAGCAAAAATTCAAATGGCAGAAGGGCCATTCCAAGAGAATAGAATCATGTGAGCAGACACACAGTGTGCAAATACACTCCTAGTTAGAGATTATGAATAGACTAAATAGCTAAAATGTAAAAGAGATCAGAGGTGTGTCTTCTTGCCATGAAACTCAGTGGATCATATACATTGTTCTGTATTGATAGAGTGCAATTACATTAAAGCTAATTAAAAAATACATAGGGAGGGCTCCTGGGTGGCTCAGTTGACTGAGCATCCAACTCTTGATTTTTGGCTCAGGTCATGTGATCCCAGGGTTGTGGGATGGAGGCCCTCATCAGAACGATCAGGGAAATTGTAACAAAAACTGGATTTTACGTGACATGAAGGATATACCATTGATTTGTGTGTGTGTGTGTGTGTGTGTGTGTGTGTGTGTGTAATATCAATATGGTACATAAGAAAATTCCTTGATTTTTACTTCTTTTAAATTATCTTAAAATGTTTAAAATACTTAAGTATTTAGGGTTGAAATAATACAGCACCTAAGATTTGCCTTACAATTCCCCAGGACACACACACACACACACACAAGTGGGGTGGGAAGGAATGATGAATGATATGGCAGAGTTGACTGGTGACAATCACATAGGGGTCTGCTGTACTCTCCTGTGTGTTTTTGGAATTTTTAGTCATCAAGTAATAAAAATAAAATCTACTAAGGAAAGAAACGGATAAAAGACTTGAACATATGATTCACAAAGGAAGGTATGCAAACAGCCAATAAGCATCTGCAAAGATGCGCAACCTCAACAGTCAGCAGGGAAGTGGAAATCCCAGCACGCTGAGAAACCACCTTACAAGCTCTAGGAGAGCTAACACAAAACCTCAAAAAGCACCAATGCTGACAAGGATGTGGAAAAGCCGGAACTCGCAGAAACACACACAGCTGGTAGGAGTGTAGAGTGGCTCAATCGCTTCAGACAACTATTTGGGTTTCTTATAAAGTAAAAACAATTCCACTCTTAGGTATTTATCCAAGAAAAACGATTCACGTCTATAAGATTCACACAAGAGTGCTCACAGCAGGGGAGCCTGGATGGCTCAGCTGGTTGAGTGTCTGGCTCTTGATTTCAGGTCAAGATTTCACAGCTTGTGGGACTGAGCCCTGTGGTGGGCTCCGTGCTAAGGTCATGGAGCCTACTTGGGATTCTCTCCCCCTCTCTCTGCCCCTCCCCTACTCTCACTCTCTGTCTCTGTCTCTCTCAAAATAAAGAAACTTAAAAAAAAATGATCATAGTAGTCTTATAAATAGATAAAAAACTGGAAACAACTCAAATATCCACCACCGGAAGAATGGATAAGCAAATCATTATGTTCATAAAATTGAATACCATTCAACAATTAAAAAAAGAACAGGAGTACCTGGGTGGCTCAATCACGTAAGCGTCCAACTTTGGCTCAGGTCATGATCTCATCAGTTTGAGTTTGAGCCCCGAATAGGGCTGCTTTGGATTCTGTCTTTCTGTCTCTCTCTCTCTCTGTCTCTCTCTCTCTCTCCTCCTCCTCCCTGCTCATGTTCTTTCTTTCTCTCTCAAATAAATAAATAAACCTTAAAAAAAAGAAGAACTCTGATATATACAGTTACATGGAGGAATCTCAAAAATGTTATGCTGGGTGACAGAAGCCAGGCACAAAAGAGTATCTACTGAATGATTCCATTTATATGAAGTCTAAGGACAAACAAAAATAATGTGACAGAAGTCAGTACAATAGTTGGCTCTAGGAGGCGGGGGTGGGAACCAGCTGGAAATGGGCATGAGAGGACTTTCTATAAGGATGAAAATGCTCTATATTTTAAGTAGCAGTTGAATGAGAATATTTAGCTGTCAAAACTTATTATCAAATTGAACATGACATTTCTGTTCATTTAAATTCTATATAGGAGCACCTGGGTAGCTCAGATTCTTTCTCTCTCCCTCTGCCCCTCTCTCCTGCTCAAGCTCTCTCTCTTAAAAAAAAGAAAAAATCCATGTATATTTTACCTCAGTAACAACAACCGTTCTGAGCCCACTAGCCGAGAAAACTCCTGGTGAGGTTAAAGCAAGTTTGCACGGTCTCCTGCCAATCAGATGATGGCCAATATCCACCCCCACTCAATTATTTCTGCTTGAGCACTGACCCCTAGGGTACCTTGTTGATCAATATCGGGAGTGACTTGTCCCCTTATTCTGGCCCTGGTATGATGACTGCACCTTGTGAAGGAACTTATTGTGGGAACTCCTTTTGATTACGGGAACAGACATCGTGTCTCCAGAAGGTCCTGTTTCCCTCCATACTTTCCCTTGAGCTATAAACAGGCTAATGACCCTTACTCATAAAAAATTGACCTTTACATGTACAATTCTGTTTCTACCGTTGCGTTAGTCCAAGATGTTCATACAGCTCAACATGTAAATAAACTAACCAAAAATGTCTCTCATGCCCTAGCTATTCAAGAAATCATAAAACTAGACACAAAGGTAAATGGCTTCGAAGAGGCTATTCTATGTATTGGAAATGAGCTAAACTCTTTAAAGGTATGGTTGGCTCTCCGGTGCTGTAAAGAATATAACTGGAAAATCAAGTCTTGCCCGGAGACAAAGAGCCTAACTTAGAAAGAAGGAACAGATAAGGGCAGAAGATAAGTTAGTACATACACCTTTGCTAACTGATGGTGTATAGCAGCCCCTTCCCTAAGGCCTACATTGCACAAACACCTTCCCTTACCCTGACAGCTGTGATGAGGATGGATAAGAGTATCTATAAACCTATGACTTAATCTTAGCGTTATCAAAATGTGAACACTTTGTTATTTTCTTAGTTACTCAACCTCACTATAATTGGGGCAGTTCTGCAAGAAGACTTCTGTAAAACCTATTTCTGTTCATTTTCCAAAAACGTCTTATCACAGAGAGCTATCCATTGTAAAAATTCCATTTCCTGATGCCATGTTAACATTTGACCTATAAAGACACCAAAATCGGCAGGACAGAGATGCCTGCCTGGTGATCAGAAAGGATCTCAGGGCTGTCTCACTCTCTCTCGCCAACACCGTCCATCCTTCAGGGACCCCTGGACCTGCCGGAGCCGGCCTCCGACATGTTTGGAGCTTTGGGAGGAGTAGGGACTAGAAATTAGAAGTCAGAGAATGGGGGCACCTGGGTGGCTTAGTCTGTTAAGCATCCACTCCTGGTTTCAGCTCAGGTCATGGGTTCAGCCCCATAGTGAGCTCTGCGCTGACTGTGCGGGGCCTGCTTGGGACTCTCTCTATCCTCTCTCTGTCCCTCCCTTGCTCTGTCTCTCAAAATAAGTAAAAGTAGAAAAAGGGGTCAGAGAATAGATGACGGTTACAGCTCAGCGCAGAGGTAACCGGAGTGCCCAGAGAAGAGGAAGAATGGCACATGAGAATAAAAGACAGCAACGTGGGAGCCCACGCAAGTCGTTTTGGAACGAGACAGAAAGCCGTGCCTGTCTGAGAAGCTGTCAGATATGAAGGTGGCGAGATCTGTAAGACCAAAGCAGAAGAGAGCTCAGAAGAGGACAAAGTTGGTCAGTGACATGAAAAAAGCAAGAAGGAAAAGAGTCTAACAAACGTGCTCCCTGAGAGGCTGCCTGACATTCTATTTTCCTTCATGATAAAATGTATAAATCTTACATTTTCTGTTTCTTGCTTTCGTTGACATTAATTGAATGTTTGTTATTATGTCAGCAGTTTGTCACATTCTATAAACCATATGACAATCCGGAGGTAGCTGATCAGACTTTCTCAAAATTTTAGGTAAGAAAACTGAAGTCTAAGGGTGCATGGCTGGCTCAGCTGGTAGAGCATGCAACTCTTGACCTTGGGGTTGTGGGTTCGGGCCCCACATTGGACTCAGAGATTTCTTAACAGGAAACAACACTGAAGTTCAAGAGAACTTAAGTGAATCACTTCAGGTCAGTCACATAGATAGTAAGTGACAGAACCAGGACAGATCGATTCGTTCCTTTAATCATCAACAGAGCACTTGCAGAGTTCCTATCCCACAGCAGCTGCATGAGGGGCTGGCGAATAATTGCTTTGGATGCTGCTGGAAGGCTGAGTTTGAGGAAGGTAGGAAAGTAGTTGTGGGACCTGGCAAGACGGAGGTCATGGATGACACCAACACTGGCATTTCACAGAGTCACAGTAGCCAGTATACGACAGACTGAAGTGTGAATGTGGTAAGCAGAAACGGCGTGGGGGCAGATTTTTTAAAAGAAATATGGAGAAGGGGGATGGAGGTAAAAGATTTTTAAAAGATGGGAGACTCGAAAGCTCGTTTGTGTGCGGAGGAGAACCGTTCACTGGAAAGGACAGGGGTGGCGCTGTAGGTCGCAGATGAGGGGACCAAAAGAGCTAAGGGAGTGAGGGGTGCACGGAGTGTCTCCCTCACCACGCAGGGTCACGGTGCGTGCAGCAGAGCAGCCTGAGCACGTGGCAAGGGACCGATGCCACACTGGACCAAGAGTCCTAAGTTGGGGGGGAGGGGTGCCTAGCTGGCTCAGCTGGTGAGGCATGCGACTCCTGATCTTGGGGCAGTGGGTTTAAGCCCCACATTGGGTGTAGATCACTTAAAAAAAAATTTGGGGGTGCCTGGCTGGCTCAATCGGTAGAGCATGAGACTCCTGATTTCAGGGATGTGGGTTTGAGCCCCACGCTTGGTATGTTGATTACTTAAAAATAAAATCTTACAACAAGAGTCCTACGGGTGGCAATGAAAACACATATTCCTGGCTCAAAAGTCACCCCGACAGAAAAAGGACACAGCGTGGAGCCTGTTGCTTTCCCCGTCCCCCCGATACCATCCCCAGTGGGCCTATGGGGATATAAAGTCAGAAGTGAGACTCACATCATCCAACAACTTGCTTCCTTCTGGATCCATCTCAGAAAGTTCTCGAAATGCTTCATCCCCCACAAAGCAAATTTCATGTCCGTCCTACCCCAATAAAGAGAAAAGAAATTTGGCGGAAAGACACCTCGCAGAAACCCCTGGTGCAGTCCATCCCCTCCGTGAATAATACTTACAGGGTCAGCCAGAATGACCACTTGCACTGTTGCTTTTCCTGGGGTATCCAGACTCACCAGGGGAGTCAGGATCTTCTGGTTCTCCCTTTTCATTAAGTCTTCTAAGTCTGGTAACTTGAGGAAGACAAAGAGGCACAGTGAGCGAGGGATCACGTACCACTCTCACACCGTGGTCCTAAGCCACCCTGCGGGAGGATCAGATCCACCAGAGAGAACTCAGGCACCATGTGTTTCATTCTGTTATCTCAGCCGCTCTTGAGACAACTGTTGAACTTGATACCAAAGCACAATCAGAATAAACCTGACGTTCTTAGCGGGTTCAACTAGCTAGTCACAGAGCTTAAACCAAAGATCTAGGACCAAACATTACCTCTTTTTGGGGGCAAGAAAAGGCAATTCTTCCAAAAGCTGACGCATGATCAACGGGACCCTTGATACCCTGTAGTTCCAGCTTACACTGAAAAGAAATGAGAAAGGTCTATTTTTCGGAACAGGTTATATGGCTAAAAAAAGAAAAAATTTAAACAGCACTAAAGGAATAAAGTAAAAATGAATGCTCCCTTCAACTTTCCCCAAAGGCAACTAGTCCATAGTTTCCTGGAAGACATATGGCATAAACAGATCTTTTTTTTTTTTTTTTTACACAAACGGCAGCATAATTTACACATTATTCTGTCCCTTGTTTTTATCCAATGTTACTATGTCAGCACATAAGGATTCACCCCATTCTTTCTGACAGCTGCACAGTAATCCACTCTATGGGTGACCTATAAATTACTGAACTATTCCTCTAATGCACAGGACACTGAGGTTATTTCTTATCTCCTGCTGCTACAAACAGGGCTGTGACAGATAACCCCGTACACATGTCTTTGTGCACACGTATGGCGAGCAGGTCTGTAAAATAAATTCTTGGGAGTGGACTTGCTGGGTCAGAGTGCAAGGACTAAATCATGTTCAAATGCTAGGTTATCAAAAAAAAAAAAAGATGAAATTCAACGATGACTTCTGACTCTGCAATTCCACTTCTGAAAGGCTATATCCCCTAAAATAAACAAAAGTAATATTTGGATGATGAGGTTAGCAGCAATTTTTATTTGCTTCTTTCTGCTGACCTGTGTAAATATTGAGTCACTGTGAAAAAACGCTGACAATAACCTTCATGGTATCCTCATTTATAAGCCAAATACAAGGTAACAGATTACTTCTCTCCAAGATCACTCACCTGGTTATCAGCATAGCCCAGCAATGCCCTTTGCTTCTCTTCATCTTTTTCATAAATTTTCATTCCCAATAGATTAGACCAGTAGTTTAAGGATTTCTGAAGATCAGACACTCCTAGAGTGACTTTTAATACAGGGTCTGGAGAGTAATAAAGCAGTAGGAATGGAGAGGTCAGTGCAATAGACTAGAACAGAAAGACTAAATCAGGCTTGTGTATATATAAGAATTTAGCTTATGATAAGAATGGGGTTTTATGTCAGTATGAAAGGGCACATTATTCAATAAATGGCATGAAGAAAACTGGCTTGTCATTTGGTGGGAAAAAATGTACGCTTTTTTTTAAATGTTTTATTTATTTCTGAGAGAGAGAGATAGCATGAGCAGGAGAGGGTCAGAGAGAGAGAGGGAGATACAGAATCTGAAACAGGCTCCAGGCTCTGAGCTAGCTGTCAGCACAGAGCCCGACACAGGTCTGGTACCCACGAACTGTGAGATCATGACCTGAGCTGAAGTCGAACGCTTAACTGACTGAGCCACCCAGGTGCCCCAAAAGATTTTTTTAAAACCTGACACCAAAGGTAGAAAAGCCAGGAAAGAAAAAAATTAGGTTAATTACATGAAATGTAACAACCTAGGCAACAACCACCTCCCCCCAAAAAGAAAAAAAATTATAATCAAAGAGTAAATGACAAAGTAGGAAACATTTTTGCAACATACATAACAAAAAGTCCTTAATATTTTTTCTCTTTGTTTAGTTTATTAATTTTTGAGAGAGAGAGAAAGAACAAGCAAACAAGCAGTGCAGGGACAGATAGAGAGGAAGAGAGAATCCCAAGCAGGTTCGGCACTGTCAGCACAGAGCCCGACGCGGGGCTCAAATCCATGAACTGTGAGATCATGACCTGAGCTGAAGTCAAGACTCAGACACTCAACTGACTGAGCCACCCAGGTACCCCGGTTCTTAATATTTAAGTCACCTCTAAACATTAGTAGGAAAAAAGACAAATATCCTAGAAAAATGGGTACCAAGTGCAAATTGGTAACCCACAGACAGAACTGGGATGGTCGGTGAACACATGGGAAAGCATCCAACCTCACAAATAATCAAAGAAATTGGAATTAAAACACACATTTTGCTATCCCATTGGCAAAGGATTTTAAAAGTTCGCAGTATTAACAGTGATAGGGTGGGGGAGGAAATCACAATCATAGAGTACTGGCAGAGTGTTAATTAGCTCATTTCTGGGCAGCAATTTAACAGAATGTACCTAAAGCCTAAAAAAAATGTAAACTGCTTTTGAAAGAGCAATCCTATATTCATCAAATGAAGAAGTAATTGTAGATGTATGGAGGGCTTTCCACACAAAGACATTCTTTGCAGTGTTGCTTGTAACAATGAAACACTAAGGACGGAAACATCCTACAACAGGCAACTGTTTAATTCCCAGATGTAATAAACACAATGGCATCACTACAATGAAGTCTAAGATACACACATATATACATTTATATACACGTTTCTTTTGATCACTTATTGGAAAGGTGCACTCTAAAATGTTAACAGTGATTATCTCTGGCTATGTGGGTACTGTTTTCTTTCTTCTTTGTTTATTTGCCTAGGAAAACAATTTATTTTTTCAAAAAGAAAAGTTTTATTTAAATATTTAACATTATTGGAAATTTTTATATTGTAAAGTCATCCCTGAGGAGCTGTTCTGACTATGAGAAATTCAGGGCATTTTTCTTCGGTTTTCACTGCCTCAGCCCCATTTGCTAAAACAGCAGCAGCAGGAGTGAAGTGTTTCTCACAGGGGCCTCCGCCTGGCGGCTGTTCATTTTCTCCACTCACTGAGAAATAAACACATTCCAGACAACAGGGCCCCCGAGGGACACAGAATAGTTATGGTAACAGTACTGACATGACCCAGTGACTCAAAGGAGGGCTGGACACCAGCTAGACTGATAGAGGTGACTCTATTGCCAATCAGAAATTAATGTCCCGAAGTATTATCGTTCCAAAGGACGAAAACATCTCAGAACTGGGGGGCTCTCCGTTATTTTATTTATTGAAAATCACTGGGGCGCCTGGGTGGCTCAGTCACTTAAGTGTCCGACCCTTGATTTAGGCTCAGGTCACGATCTCACAGTTGTGAGACTGAGCTCTGGTTTGGGCTCCACACTGAGCGTCATGGAGCCTGCTTAATTAAGATTCACTCTCTCTCCCTCTGCCCCTTGAACCTCCACTTGCTCTCTAAAAAGACAAAACTAATAATAAAATAAAAGGAAATACTATTAAAATTAGGGGAAAAACACCACAGGGGAATTAACAGTAGGAGTTAAGCTTTAAAGTTAGTACAGAGGGGCACCTGGGTAGGTCAGTCAGTTGAGTGCCCAACTCTTGGTTTTAGCTCAGGCCATGATCTCGTGGGTCATGAGATCGAGTCCCGGGTCACGCTATGTGCTGTCAATACAGATTCTGCCTGGGATTCTCTCTCTCGTCTCTCTCTGTCCTCACCCCTGCTCACATGCATGGTCTTTCTCTCAGAATAAGATTTTTAAAAAGTATATAAAGCAACAATCACCTATCAAAAATAGTCATAAAAATCCCAGTAGTATACAGAAACTCCATCTGGCACGGAGTGCTATGGTGCCTGTCTAACCTCCCACCCTGGAACAGATCATTCTCTCCTTCACTCAGCTCCAGAGGAAAAGCAAGCAGCATGACACACAGCACCAGACTCCGTATGGGGGCGGCTGGGCACTGAGGCGGACTAGTGAACGGAAGGGCCTGCATCCCCCATCTCAGGTCCGCTTAGAGGAGTGTGTTCACGGACCCAAGGGACAGGCAGGACCACCTTTGCTGTTCACCAGGTTTTTAAATTTTTTTTTCTGCCATTGTTTCTTTCAGCAGAGCAGACAGCAGAATTTGTAGGAATCACATATATGACGAGCACGCTTTTAGTAAATGAAACAGCTGTGCAATGTTTCTCCCCTCATGGCAGTCACCGTGGTGGGCTCCTCACTCCCATTCCACCCTCACTCCCTCAGTACCAGCTCGACAGTTTGGGAAACTGACCTCAGCTGGAGACCAACTCGTCTAAGGTTGATCCTATTTCCCTTAGCAGTGGCTCATTCAGGAGCAGGGCTGTGAATAAATCTGACCAGCAACTTTGCAGGAAGACTCTAGGAGAGTTTTGCTCTGCTTTTATTATGTTTTCTTCTTTTTATTTTATTTTATTTTTTAATTTATTTCTGAGAGACAGAGAGAGAGACACTGCAAGCAGGGGACGGTCAGAGAGAGGGAGACACAGAATCTGAAGCAGGTTCCTGGCTCTGAGCTAGCTATCAGCACAGAGCTCGACAGAGGGCTGGAACCCACGAACGGACGCTTAACCGAGAGCCACCTAGGTGCCCGGCTCTGCTTTTAATAAAAACCAACAGGTTGAGTCGCCTGAGTGGCTCAGTCCGTTGAGCGTGTGACTTCAGTTCAGGTCATGATCTCACGGTTTGTGAGGTGAAGCCCCACATCGGGCTTGCTGCTGTTAGCACAGAATCAGCCTCAGATCCTCTCTACCCCTCTCTCTGCCTCGTCCCTGCTTGCACGTGTGCACTCTCGCATTCTCTCTCAAAAATAAACATTAGGGGCGCCTGGGTGGCTCAGTTGGTTGAGGGTCTGACTTTGGCTCAGGTCATGATCTCACAGTTTGGGAGTTTGAGCCCCCACCTCTGACAGCAGAGAGCCCACTTCGGATCCCTGTCTCCTTCTCTCTCTGCCTCTCTCTTGTGCGCATGTGCACTCTCTCTCTCTCTCAAAAATAAACATTAAAAAAAAACTTTTTTAAACAAAAAGCAACAGGAAGTCAGTCTCTCCCTCCCCTGCTAGATGAGAATGTGGGACCATGTAGCCACCCAGCAACCACGAGGGAACCGGCTCTAGGAGATGTGGACCCCCGCCCCGTGAGCTAGAACATTTTCTTCGTGTTCCGGCTCGTTTGAGATCGATTTTGTTACTCTCGGCTGAAAGTGTCCTAACTGGATACATTCCCTGTAGAACAGAACCAAAACCGATTTAGATCTCCTGGGATTATGTACTGACATTCTAATATGAAACCATGATTTCTGAAAAAACAGACAATGCTGGCTCGGGAAAGACATGTCATGACAACAGAGACTTCACAGGAGAGAGAAATCTGCCTCCTCTCTCCTTTCATCAAGGATGCTGTCGGACGGAGGGCTTTTACAAGCCTGGTATAATTACCTGCCTGAGGTGGACTTCGGTTCTGCAAAAAGAACTTATATCCTCCGGGGGCTTCAGTTTCAAAAACACCTTCTGTAACTTCGCTGAGTGGCCACCCCAGCCTCCGGGCGCTGCTGACGGCCTGGCTAGAGGCGAGTGTGATGCCCTGTGACAAATACCAGTGTCATCAAGTGTGTAACCACAGGTCTTTTCCAGAACGAGGTAATGAGGCAAAACCCCACTGCTTTCACAGCATGCCACCGATGATTTAACAGGCATTCAAATGTTTCGTCTAGTGATGTTAAAGTAGGTTTTGGACAGATTTCTCCTACAAAGATTCCAAATGTTGTGAATCGTAGGACAGAAATTCAAAGGCTAGAGAGGTTTGATCGACTTAATACCAAAGATGGTCTCTTTCATTTTTGTTTTTTGTTTAAGATTTTTATTTAACGAAGATAATCTCTTCTAATTTTAAAGATCTAGTCAGAGAAATCTTTTTTGTTTTTATTATTTTTGAGAGAGAGAGAGAGAGAGAGAAAGCATGTGAGTGGGGAAGAGGCAGAGAGGGTAGGAGAGATCTGAAGCGGACTCTGAGCTGACAGCACAGAGCTGATGCAGGAGTCGAACCCACAAACCGTGAGATCATGACCTGGGCCGAAGCTGGACGTTTAATCGACTGAGCCACCCAGGCGCCTCGAAATCTTGATCTTACCTTAGTTTGCTAGCTACCTATTTAAGATGTTTTGTTTTTATTTTTGCTTTCTAAACAAAAAAGTTTAAACCAACTATCAAAGTATCATTTAAATTTAATCAAAATACCTAAAAATGTACACTATGTCTTCTGATAAGACCAGCTGCACTTCTAACTTGGATTATCAATAACAGCCTCTCTTGGGGCGCCTGGGTGGCTCAGTTAAGTGTCCGGTTCTTGATTTCGGCTCAAGTCACGGGGTCTCGCAGCGTAAAACTGAGCCCTACGTTAGGCTCTGTGCTGATAGTGTGGAGTCGGCTTGGGATTCTCACTCTTTCTCTCTCTTTGTCCCGTTCTCTCTCAAACATTTAAAAAAAAAAAAAAAGGCAAAAAAACACCCAGCCTCGCTTTCCGTGAGTCTCATCAATCCAACATCCACTCGGCAGCCGGAGTAAATTTCCTGAAACACACCCTACTCTCAGACAGCAACCGGATGTTGTTTCTCCCCTGCTTCCCCTGCTTGCAACCCCCGAGAGCTCATCATTTCACTAGGGATGGCTTCTAGTGGCCTGAAAGGCCCCACACAATCTGAGCCCAAGTCACTTCTGACCCAGCTCCTCCCACTTTCCCCTTGCTCTGTCTCTTCCGGTCACACCGGCCTCTGTGCGTTTTCTCAAACATGCCGGCTGCCGTCTGAGGGCTTCCGCACAGGCTGTTCTCTACCTGGATTGCTCTTCCCCACGATACCCATGGAACTCTCTTCTCTCCTGCGAGACTTTCCTCTCATGTCACCTCCTCGCTGATCCCTACCCTGGACACCTTCCTTAAAACTAAAACCAGTCATGTGTCCCATAGTCCTCCCCCTCCCTTACTCTGCTCTATTCTTTTCCAATAACAACGATCACCTTTAAAACAACATATTATGTGACTTATTTCTTTACTCCCCTGCCAGGCATAGGTTTTTGTCTGTTTAGCTCCCCAGTTATCCGTAGTTCCTAGAACCGTGCCTGGGACACAGCAGGCACTCGGCACATATCTGTGGCAGGAATAAATACCACAATAATTTAATACGTAGTTCATGTCACAAATTTATTAACACACATGTAAACTAAGTTCCTAGGTGTGAGACCACAAGGTCAGAGGATAAAGCATTAGTCATTTCGACGCTGCGGAAGCAAGGGTGCAGCGATGTCACACGCCCTCATCAGTGCTGTGAGAGAGTGGCGCTCTCCTAACGCCCCGTCTGACCCGGTGTGCTGTCACACTGTTTGATTTTTGCCAAGCTGCCAGGTGACCAATGGCAGCTTGGCAGTTGAACGTTGTTTTTTTTTTCAATGTTTAAGAGACATTTCTAATTTATTTTCTGTGGCTGTCTCTTCATAGCTTTTGCCCTTTTTTCAAAAAACCACGTTGTCAATCCTTTTCTGTTTCGCCTATAGCAGATCTTTACAGAAACGGGGGTTCCGTGTAACCTGTCTTTCTGCTCCACGAACTGCGGTGCACAGAAGGGCCCTGTCATCAGGGAACCCTGCCTGCCACAGGGTCTCCGGGAGGCCTAGGTCCAGCCCTGCTGCTCTCCCCTACCCTCACCATCTCCGGCCCCTGCCGCTCCATCAATCAACATCTGAGTGGAGCCGGGGCCACGTTCGCGGCGCCAAAGTGGTCTTGCTCTTTCTTCCCTCCTGGATTTAAATTTGGCGAGTAGAGACAAGGAGAAACAAACATGAAGAAATGTTCATACGCACTCAATCACCAGATCCTCCGAACTCTACCTCCCAATCGGCTCTCGAGCCCACCCACTTCTCTCCATCCGCTGCAACTACGGTGTTAACGAACGGGCGGCCCGTCGCTTCCCGTCCCACCCCGGCGTCGTGTCCTCACAACCCCCATGCCCCTGCCAGGCGGGCTCTTGTACACCACAGATGTGGTGTCACCCCCCGCTTCAGACGACTCCAGTCTATTTTTAGAATGAAGTCTAAACCTGCCTGGGACGCGGTCCCAGCTTACTTCTCCAGCCTCACATTTGCCCCCTTGGTGTCCACGCACCTCGCTCCAGCCAGAGGTGCTACTCACAGGTCCCCAACTGCCGCGCTCCGCCCCCCCTGCAGGCCTCTCCTCCCACTGTCCCGCCTGATGCCACTCAGCAGGGCAGCTCGGGTGTCACTTCCGGAGAGACTTCCCTGCACTCTCACCAATCTGGGAATAAGTTGGGAATTCTTCCCAGGTGTTCCCACATCCACCTGTTCTCATGCCAATCCTGGCACTTATCACACTGTGTTCTTCTGTCTCTCTCTCTTTTTTTTTTAATGTTTTATTTATTTCTAGGAGAGAGAGAGAGACAGCGTGAGCAGGGGAGGGTCAGAGAGAGGGGTAGTCACAGACTCTGAAACAGGCTCCAGGCTCTGAGCTGGCAGTCAGCACAGAGCCCGATGCGGGGCTCAAACCCACGAACCGCGAGATCATGACCTAAGCGAAAGTCGGACGCTTAACCGACTAAGCCACCCAGGCGCCCCTGTGTTCTTCTGTCTCTTAACTTGCCTCCCCACCAGGCAGGAAGCTCCTCGGGACAGGGCACGTGCTTCATTTTACTGCACCCCTGGGACCTAACAAGGTACACGACATACAGCAAGTGCCAAAAAGTATCTATTAAATGAACAAATTAGTGAGAGACATGCAGAGTGAGAAAAACAAAAACGAAGATACTAATTATGTTAAATCTGAACAGTCCTTTTCATTTACAAACCACTTTTATAGATAATTTGATCCTCGTAAAAATTCTGCCTTGGTATCATTATTATTGTAACAGGCGTTAACCAACCATTTGATCAAATGACCAAAATAAACATCTTGTATGAGATAGGTCTGCTTAGTAGAGAGTAAAACTAGTGATTGCTATCTGGTTGTGTATTTGGGCTCAGAGACATTATCTTTATCATGTAGTAACTGCTCAATAAGAGGAAGATACTATAACTATTAGAAGCACAGTAACTTGAATTTTTGCATGAAAGAATGAATGTAGTGCATGCAATGCCTTCTCTTTCTCCTTAAACCTTCTCATGTTTTCCTCTCACTAGCACTGGCTGTAATAGCGCATCTCAATCCTAAAGGTCACTAGAGAGAGAGTTCTCTGGTTGGTGATCAGGACTGACCAGACCAATGACTCTGGCCCTTCTGCCTCTTAAGGTTCAATCATTCCCCCAGAGGAGTCTTGTCTCTGTCAAAGCTGTTGCTAAGTCTTAATTTTTTTTTGTAGTTTTTAATATTTGTTTATTTATTTATTTATTTATTTATTTTTTATATATTTCTGAGAGAGACAGAGAGAGAAAGTGTGAGCAGGGGAGGGTCAGAGAGAGAGGAAGATACAATATCTGAAGCAGGCTCCAGCTCTGAGCTAGCTGTCAGCACAGAGCCCAACGTGGGGCTCGAACCCATTATGACCTGAGCTGAAGTCGGACACTTAACCGACTGGGCTACCCAGGCACCCCTATTTATTTTTTTTTGAAAGAGAGAGAGACAGATCATAAGCAGGGAGGGGCAGAGAGAGAGGGAGACACAGAATCTGAAGCAGGCTCCAGGCTATGAGCTGTCAGCACAAAGCCCAACACAGGAGCTTAAACCCATGATCCCGGGATCATGACCTGAGCTAAAATCAAGAGCTGGATGCTCAACCGACTCTTGATTTTGTTTGGCTCAGGTCATGGTCTCACCTTTTGTGGAATCAAGCCCTGCAGCAGGCTCTGCATTGTTAAGGATTCTTGGAATTCTTTCTCCCCATTCTCTGTCCCTCCCCTGTTTGCACGCTTACCTTCTCAAAAATATAAACTAACCCCCCCCAAAACAAAACAAAACAAAAAACCCATAAAAGTAATCACTGACCTGCACCCAAAGGCAATCAATTTAAGCAGTCATCATACCTAAAGTTGTATCAGGGATTTCAATAAAAGGCACTGCCAAATATCTGCTAGAATGAAATGACATTTACCATGAAGTCGTTGCCAAGCTTGTAGTGTCCGATGCCATAATTGTAAGTCAGTTCTGCGACAAAATGATCATCCTCTGGTCCAAACCCCACCATTGTTTTACTCCATTTCCCATCATAGGGCCTAGAGAAATGAAAGTAAGTGAACCCAGTGACCACAGACAAAATCTGCCTCAGGCCCCCCCAAAGGACCTCGTGGGACAGAGCAGAGGGCAGTCACCTCTGGTCCTCTCGGTCCCTGTAAGGGTGAGACAACCTCTCAGCTGGTGCTAAACACGGTTATGGACAGCTCCAAAGACCACCTGTCTGGCACTTATTTGAGGGAAAGATTCATTTACTTCTCTTTAAAGTAGGGGACAGGCTCCTGTAAAGAGGCTTTACTGACCTTTATTTTTTTTATATATCTACCAACAAACATGTGATTCTCATTAGGCTTCGAATTTTCCAGCTTGCTATGGCTATGAAGCTCAAGAGACCCTCGATAAAACTTCGCTTCCTTTAGAACATACACTTATTGGGGCGCCTGGGTGGCTTAGTCGGTTAAGCGTCCGACTTTCGCTTGGGTCATGATCTCGCGGTTCGTGGGTTCGAGCCCCGTCGGGCTCTGTGCTGACTGCCAGCTCAGAGCCTGGAGCCTGTTTCAGTCTGTGACTCCCTCTTTCTCTGACCCTCCCTGCTCACGCTGTCTCTATCTCTCCTAGAAATAAATAAAAACATTAAAAAAAAAAAAAAAAGAACATACACTTATTTGTGTTCTTGAAGTTGCCACCCTAATTTATTGTCTCCTGAATTTATTCCCTTGCCTTATATTCACTTTGAGAAACTTCTCCAGGAGTTCTTAGAGACCAAATGAGATTTTAAGAAACAAGGTATCAGGGCACCTGGGTGGCTCAGTCAGTTAAGTGTCCGACTTCAGCTCAGGTCATGATCTCATGGTTTGAGCCCCACGTCGTGCTCTGTGCTGACAGCTCAGAGCCTGGAGCCTGTTTCGGATTCTGTGTCTCCCTCTCTCTCTCTGTCCCTCCCCCACTAGTACTCAGTCTCTCTCAAAAATAAATAAAAAAACATTAGAAACAAGGTGTCATACCCATTACAGGCAGCTTTGCAGCCCTCTTCAAATTCCTCATGCCGCAGAATCTAGTAAGGAAAGAGAATAATTTGTCCAGTGTTACCAGTACTATACACAGCATACGTAGCACAGGCTAAAATGTTAAACACAGACATTTACAACTTATATATAATAATATATAAGCTTTATTGGTAAGACAAAGATAATGAGCTTTATCTTTTGCCCAGACTCGAAGCAGTAGAGGTAAGGAAGAGCAGTCTGACACCAAGGGTCACACAACCGAAGCTGTGACATCTACTTACACTGGGAAGCAGCGCTGTCAGTTAAAATAACAACACCCCTCTCCCCCCAAGCCAAAGCATGGCCTTTGGCACTAGAGAATTCTGATTTGGAATCCTGGCTGTCACTCAATAGTCATGTAACTCTGAGCATGTTGCTGAGGGTCCGAGTCTCCCAATGCATTGTGGAAACAGATAACTTACTAGACTATTTGACACAGAACCCCACACAGAGCAGGCTCTCAATGTCTTGGCTTCTACTTTCCTTTTTGGTTCCCACTGTTACGCTCCAGTACAAGTTCCCATCAGTTCTCTCCTAGACTATTAAAATTCACCCTCACTGATCTTTTTCCTTAAAACCGTCATAAAATTATGTGCCTAATGCACAGCTCTGATCACATCCTTACCCTCTTCTAAAACGTAAGACAACCCCTTACTTACTGTCCATAAAATTCCAAACCCTTAGTATTCAAGACAATCAGAAGTAGTCCCAGCCTATGTGCCCTGATATCCCATCTGAACTCTATCTAAGTAATCTAAGCTAAAGGCCCAGAAAACTAGTGGTGTTTCCCAAACATACCTTATGTCTGCATTGGCTCTTTTCCTAGTATGGTATATACTTTATATAGTACAGCATATACTAGTATTTTCTAGTATACTTCTTTCTCTAATCTTGGTTTGTAGAAATCCTGGCTATCTTTAGAGATCACCTCAAATACCAGGTCTGCATGAATTATTTCCTGATGACCCAGCCCCAGATTAAATCTTCCCTGTTGTATTTCTGTAATAATAGTAGCAGCAAACACTTACCTAGCACATATGATGTATCCAATACTACACACGTAACAGTATTAATTTTCACAACAACCCTTTAGTGGAAGAGACATGTTAAGGGAGAGTTTTGTGGTTTTCCATCATTTATCAAGTTTTGACTTCCATTAATGTACTATGTACAATATACCATGTACAAATCCAACTCTCACCTCCACCCTCATCCTAGGCCAGGAGCTTTAGCTGAAGACAGATACTAGGGTCATTTTCATTTTTGTCACCAAAGCTCAACACCGGACCATGAAACACGGAGGATGTATTTTAAATGAATTCAGGTAACTCCTTTGCACTCCACGACTTCTGCACTGTCTCTGCATTAAACTGCACTCGTGCACCTTTAAATCCCTTGCTCAAACTCCCCAATAGCTTCCACCAGCATCTGCCACCTGATCCCTGTAGATCGCAGCTGCTCAGCGCTGGAGGCCGCTTCCGGGTGTTGGAAATAACTGGTCCTGACTTAGGGCCGGAGCTTTTGAATATACAAAAGAGACCATTCAAAGCAGCCCTACAGAAGCAAAGCTCTAGGCTGACTCTCTAAACCAAAAGGCTCCAAACCGGAAGAGACTCAGTTGTTGTTTACTGGAAGAGTATTATATCACTTTTTGTTTACGGTCTTTCCCCCACCAGGGCTGGAAGCGCCACAAGGGCCGAGGCTCAGTATCTGTAAATGAACTTCCATGAAAGAAAGGTGTGTGGGCACACAGTCGGCGACTAATAAAGGCCCCTTCCAAAGGTCGTCTAACCCAACCAGTGACATGCAACTCTTCTCGGAAACACAAGGCTAAAAGGAGTCCAGCGCTAAGGTCGGACACCCGGGCCCCGGCTGAGATTCATGACACAACCATCTGTCCCCACCATGGCGCGCCAGTCGCTCCGGGCCCCGTCTGCACCTTCATCCCCAGGACATCGCGAAAGAAATGCGTGGTCTGGAAGCGGTTCCCCACTTTGAACACGAAGTGCAAAGCTCGACGAGTAGCCATACCCACAGCTTCCACTCCCATCCCGCGTACAGTGCAGCCTGCCAGCAGCTGCGCAACTGCGCACGGGTCGGTGACGTCACTGGTCGGCGCCGGCGCGCTTCCGTGACGCAACTCAAGGCGCGAGGGAAGATGGCAGCGCGGTTGAGAGGTTTGGGTTGCGCCGCCCGACCGCTGCTGCCGGTGGTCCACACTTGGGACTTCCACGCGCAGCGCTGGGTCCGGGCGCTGCGGCGGAGCCCCGTGAGGGTGGTGTTTCCATCCGGACAGGTGGTGGAACGGAAGCCCGGTTCTGGGAAGCAACCCGGCAGGGCGGCGGCTGAGACCGGTCCCCACGAGCCGCGACGGAAGCCGTCGCTTCAGGTGCCTCCATCCCAGACGCCCTACACCTGGGAAGATTCGGGGCTTCGCTATGATAAGGCCTTACCCGGGGACAGAAGGCTGAGGTGATGTGTTCCTGAGACTTGTCATGCATTCGCGTTTCTCTTCCCGCCTGCTAACGGGACCTTAACCTCTTTCCTCCTGTGGGAGGAGTTCTTCCACTTGCAGCCCATTGGTTTTTATAGCGCATGGAGGGCAGAATAAGTGTTTTCCTTGGAATTCCTTTGTTAATGTCTGTGAAGTTCTATCTGTTAAAACTAGGTGTGTCTCCGTAACAAGGATGTTGGTAATTAACCCGTCTTGTTGTTTCCTCTCACAGCAGTGTAATGACAATTGTTAAGTCCAGGCCATTTCGGGAAAAGCACGGGAAGATCCTGCTGGAAGGGCGCAGGCTGATTGCAGATGCTCTCAAGGCTGGTGCTGTACCAAAGGTTTTCTTCTTTAGCCGCCTGGAATACATAAAGGAGCTACCCATTGATAAGCTGAAAGGTGTCAGCCTCATTAAGGTGAAATTTGAGGAAATCAAGGAATGGTCAGACCTCGTAACACCACAAGGAATAATGGGTCAGTGGTTATACAGTGTGTCACCAGAAGCAGAGACCTAGGATTATCTTAGGGCAGCAAATTTTATTTAAACCAAATTCCAAATGTTATTGCCTAACCTTTTCTTGAGACATCCAGAAAAATACAGTTTTCAAATCTGTCATCTTTCAGTATTTTCAATGGAAGCTGAAGCCAGTTTTGTTTTTTTTTTGTCATCATTTGTATTATGGTTCTTTACAGTCTCTAGGAATAATCACTCTTCCTCGAACATTCTTTTTTTAGGTCACTTCAACCTATAATGTCCAACTAAAATTTAAGAAAATGCTTACTAAAAGATTTAGCCTTCCATTTGCACAAGACCACTGCCAGTATGGTGATAACCTTTCTGTCATTGACCCCCTTATTCTAGAAGCAGGTCTGAGCAGTAAGCTGCAAGCTGTCAAGCTGTTACCCTGTTTAACCCATTCAATGGGAAACTGTCTTTTTTAAAAGTTTTTTTTAATGTTTACTTATTTTGCAGAGAGACAGAGTGTGACTGGGGGAGGGGCAGAAGGAGAGGGAGATGCAGAATCCAAAGCAGGCTCCAGGCTCTGAGCTGTCAGCGCAGAGCCCGATGCAGGGCTCAAACCCACGAACTGTGAGATCATGATCTGAGCTGAGGTTGGACACTTAACCGACTGAGCAACCCAGGATCTCCTAATTTAAGATTCTAATAGACTGTGGTGTCTATTAGCACTTAGAAAGTCTTTTTTCTAAAGATAAAAACTTTTTAAAAAAGGAAAAAGAGAGTCTTTTTCTAATTATGGGAAGTCTAGATTCTTTATATTTTTTTGACATCGGAATTATATTTTAGATCTGAGAATTGAATGGCAATAAATGTAGAGGTTTCTCTTGGATAGTAAGGGACATTTAGGGTAGGGGAAGTTATCTTCAAGATTCTTATGTTTAGGCCAAGGTTTCCTACCAGTTGTGCATGTATTTTCCTGTAGCGGGTAAAGTGCAGCTGTTAGTTGGGAGAGGAAATTTGGGGACCATCTCTTGTTCTGTAACCCAGCAAGTCCTAGCGACCTGTGACCTTACACTCAGAACGCTCCCCTAGGGTGGGGATTTGGACTGTTAAAGTCCTCCCCTAAGTTTCTGTGCTCTTGTTATCTCTACCTGTAATTGCCTTCTCTATACTACAGTGCAAGTAGCACTCATTTTTATCATGCTGGCCACTTTGGACCACTTTGTGTTGATAGCGGCTAGCCCATCCTGGACTTCCGTGGCCCTCTTCATCATTATGACTGCTTGCATCATTGTGTGATTTTAAAAATATGTATTATTTAGCTTACCCTTTTATTTCATATTTGAGAGGTGGAGTAAAGGGAGAAAGAGATGACTGCCTGTCAGGCTCCTGGCACATCTCTGAATCCAATAACACAAGTCGGGCCTCTAGCAGTGTTCTCGTCACTGCAGCCCTTCAGGTAGAAATTAAAGGATCAACAGGGCGCCTGGGTGGCTCAGTCGGTTAGACATCCAGCTTTAAGCTCAGGTCATGATCTTGTGGTTTATGGGTTTGAGTCCCATGTTGGGCTCTATGCTGAGAGCCTGGAACCTGCTTCAGATTCTATATATCCCTGTCTCTGCCCCTCTCTGCTGGCACACTGTCTCTGTCTTCCAAAAAGAAAAAAAAAAGAAGTTAAAGGACTTCCAAGGTCCCCTGTTGTTGTGACTCTTAAGTGCAGGATCTTTTTACCATATACAGATGCCTAATTCCATTCCCTTCCCTTCACTGATGGGTTAGGTATAAGTATGTATTCTTGGTGTGAATAAATTGGAATAGCCTTTGGGAGGGACAGTTTAGCGGTATCTGTTAAGAGTGCTTTGGGCACTTGGCTGGCTTAGTCAGGAGACCATGTGACTCTTGATCTCGGGGCCATGAGTCTGAGCCCCACGTTGGGGTAGAGATTACTTCAGTAAATATTAAAGGAAGGAAGGAAGAAAGAAAAGGGAAGAGAAGAAAGAAGGAAAGAAAAAGTGCACACACACCGTATATTGATTTTACTTGCAAGTGTTTTTCATAGGGAAATGTTGGGACATATGGAGAGAGAGGTATACAGGGATGTTCACTGCAAGGTTGTTTATAATAGGGAAAGTGGGAAACAATCAAGTTATCAGTTGAGAAAGAACTAAACAAGGGTGGTATGTTCATGTTACAAAGTAACATGCAACAGTAAAATCAGGTAGCTCCAAATGTATGGACATGGTAAGTTCTCTAAGACATCTCCTGTTACAGAACTGAATAAGTACACTACAGGATAGCACATAGAGTATTCCTTCTGTATGTAAAAGAAAAAAAGCACCGGTATGTGGGTAGACGTTTATAGATGTAGGTAGATGCATGGAGCTGGTTCTGAAGGGATACATACACTCCAAGACTGAAAACAGTTATGGGGAGGAGGTGCCATGCTAGGACTTGATGTATGAATTGTTTTCAGTCAGAATGTATTCATGTACTACTTGCATAACGAACACTGAAAGATTGATACATACGTGAAAAGCAAAATTATCCCCCATGTTCAAATCAGACAAGTGAACCGCCTGTTTTGTTTTCTTCAGGGATTTTTGCCAAACCTGACCACGTTAAGATGACCTACCCGGAGACTCAGCTTCACCACTTGCTACCCTTATTGGTGATTTGTGACAATCTCCGTGACCCTGGGAACCTGGGGACGATCCTGAGATCTGCTGCTGGCGCAGGCTGCAGCAAAGTATTACTCACCAAAGGTCAGAGCCCTTGTTCCTGGGTGGATTGGTCGGCCATTTGTAAGTGCGCTGGCTCTGTGGGCAGACATCCGTGGATTTGAATCTCGGGTCTGCCTCTGATAAGCCGTTTGGCTAGGAGCAGTATTCTGAGTGTCATTTTCCTCATCTGTAAAGTGGGCATAACAGAATCTCCCTGGTAGGTTTGTTCCGAGAATGGAGATGGTGCACATGAAGTACTTAGCACTCTGCTTGGCACACGTTAAGTGCTTCAGGAAATGTCAGTTCTCTTTTAAGATTAGTTTGACACCAGCTAGGTTACTAAAGAACTTAAAATCAGTCGGGGAAAGAAATAGATGCCAGTCTTAACACTAAAAGTCCTTGATTTAATGATCTTGAGTTCTCCAATTGTTGGGCATATGAAGCCTTCCTAACTCTAGACATTCTGAATCCTGTGAAAGGCGTGTGGTTATGAAATTGAGATGCATTGGCCTTAGCCTTAGCCTTGGGATGGGTCTGACACCCCCTCACAAGTTGGCCTCTTGACATTTTTCTGTCCTGTCCTCAGAAATTGGGATGAGTGGGCTTGATTCTAAACAGACTTGCCTAACAGCTGGGACACACCTAGAATGCCTGTTACACCTTGCCGGGAGAGTGGGAGGGAGGGGGGTCATTCATCGAAAACACTCCAGCTCCCTCATTCACTGTAAGCTAATAACCACACCTGATGCTGAGACTTGCCTCAATGCTCATTACACCCCTTCGTCCCGGTCACATGTTGTTGGAATAGATGGAGTAGATGTAGAGAGGCCGGTGTGAGAGCCAAGTGCTGGGGTGCCATCATCAGTACCCCATTTATACACCCTATTGTTGAGATCTCTGAGAGCTGGTGTGGTTTTGGAGAGGAACCTGTATGCTCCAAGTGGTGCGTTTGCCTCATTCGTAGTGGTGGCCGGTGTATAGGATGAGGAGAAGGAGTAGGAAATACTTGGGGTGGTGCCCAGTATGGAGGACGTGAGGATGCGAGGGGACATCCCCTCGTGTCCCTTACTCCCCACCAGGGAGACGGCTCACCTGGATGGCTCCCCTCACGAGTCTCGGCCCCTCTTTTATCTTCCACCGTCGTCTGCAGCCTCTTGACATAACAGCCCAACTCTCCTTTCTAGTTCCCTGCAGTGATTGGGAAAGTCCGTGGTTGGCAGTAGGTGTGGGCAGTGTTACATTGTGTGTATTATTTTCCTTTGAAAATTTGGCTTGCCTGCTTACTCTGTTCTGAAGTTGGGTTACTTTTTACAGAAACTTATAATGCAAAGAGTTGTGTTAACAAGTTAGGGGGTGGTGGCAGACATGTGGTGCCCGGGCCCTGCTGTCTCTCCCGGCCCTGAGAGTGACCACGCGCAAGTGGCTGGGCTTCGTATGTGTCTAAACACAGAAAGTAGTTCTTTTAGCCTTTTAGCCTCTGTCTGGTGGCAGAAGGTGCGTGGGTGCGTGTGTGTGAAAGAGAAAGCTGTCGCCTTGGCTCTCCATGGGTCACTGTAATTGCCCCCCATCTAATTTCTTTTCTTTTTTTTTTTTTTAAATTTTTTTTAATGTTTTTATTTATTTCTAGGAGAGAGTGAGAGAGAGAGAGACAGCGTGAGCAGGGGAGGGTCTGAGAGAGAGGGAGTCACAGACTGAAACAGGCTCCAGGCTCTGGCAGTCAGCACAGAGCCCGACGCGGGGCTCGAACCCATGAACCGTGAGATCATGACCTAAGCGAAAGTCAGACGCTTAACCGACTAAACCACCCAGGCTCCCCAACCCCCCATCTAATTTCCCCTCTCTAGGATCTTCCTGCTCTGGTGCAGATTCAACATTGAAACCAAGTGGGTCTTTCTAAAGCATAAATGAGATTCTGTCATGACTTTACTTAAAATCCTTTGATAGCATTACATTGTCCAGTGGCTGAAATCCCCAACTCCTCAGTGTGGCATACCCACCCTCCTTTACATTGGTCCTTGCCTGCCTCCCATCTCATCCCCCACCACACCCCCTGATCACCTTCCTTACAGTTTTGGACTGTGGCGTTCTTCCCCCTTTTATCATTTTTGTCCTCTGCCCCAGCCTTTCTTTGACAGCTTCCTCCTATCCTTCAAGATCCAGCTCAGTGTCACGTTCTCTAGGATGTTTTCCCTCCTGGCTCTGCTTAGTACAAGGGTTTTCTGTGACCCCGTTCATACTTCTTTTACATCAGTTACTGATATTGTAGTCATGTGTTCAGATAGTGTCCGAACACCATCGCCCACGGTACCACAAGCGCCTTGAGGTTGGGGACTTGAAAGCTGTTAGCATCTCCTGTACTATGTCTGGCCCAGGCATGTGGTAAATGTTGAAGGGACGGAGAAAGTCTCACTTAGCGCCAGCCAGCAGTCATCCCATATTCCCTTTGCTGGACACTGCCGTAACTGGGGACATGGAGGTCCCAGCTGTCAAGAAGGCTACAGTAGGACATTTTTGCTTTCTCTCCTGATCCGGAATTAATCTGATTTGCTGCAGAGACCACCTGTCTGGGAAGGTTTATAATCTTAATTGGATCCTATCTCTATTTTCTAGGTTGTGTGGATGCCTGGGAGCCCAAAGTGCTACGGGCAGCAATGGGTGCCCATTTCCAGGTGCCCATCATCAATAATCTGGACTGGGAGACAGTGCCTGACCACCTGCCCACCGACACCCGGGTCTACGTGGCTGACAACTGTGGCCTTTATGCCCAGGCCCACATGTCTAGTAAAGCCATTGATCACGGCTGGGTATGTGACCAACAACTCTCGAAGTTACACAAGTATGAGGAGGAGGATCTAGAAGCTGAGGCCAGTAAAGCCTGGCTCCCTGAAGTTGAGGTGCAGAGTTATGACTTGGACTGGACAGAGGCGCCAGCAGCTGTGGTGATAGGGGGGGAGACGCACGGCGTGAGCCTGGAGTCCCTGCAGTTGGCCGAGAGCACGGGGGGCAAGAGGCTGCTGATCCCTGTCGTGCCCGGTGTGGACAGCCTGAACTCGGCTATGGCTGCAAGCATCCTGCTTTTCGAAGGCAAAAGGCAACTGCGGGTAAGGGCGGAACACGTGGGCAGGGACCGGAGTCACCCCTGAGAGGGAGCGTGGAAGCCAGTCCTCAGTCGGAGGTGGTGCCCAACTCCCGCTGCAGTGTTAGGAGATAGGCAGGGTCGGTAACGGGTTTCCCAGGGCCTATTCAGGAGGTAAGATGTGGGCAAGATGCTGTTAGATGATTATTGGAAAAATAAGGATTTCCATGAATTTCTGCTTCTCCTCAAAAGTAACAAGGGTGAGAATTCTTCCTGAGATCTCCTCCAGTTCCCGAACCAAACTTCGTCTCGAGAGAGCCCAGAGAGCATGCGTGACTCGTGCCCCACATGTGGCAGAGTGGGGGTGCTTCGGTATGTTTGATGGGAGGGGTTTTTGCAGGAACAATCTGGCTGGCTGTGCTCTCCCAGGCTGGTGCCCCGCTCTGGTCTGGGCCTGCCCATGGCCTCACACAGATGTCTGATGTGAGTGGCCCATGGATTATTCATGAGACCCTTGGTGCCTCGTCAGCTTTTAGAAGGCAGAAGAGCCCACAGCCTTCCGACGGTGCTGAGCCCACAAAGCCTTGGTCCTCCAGCTTCACGGAGGCCACGGTGCCTGTCACACCAGCAGGCTCGATCCTGGAGACCACTCAGCACCCCTGGAGTCTGCTGACATTTGTTCTCTCCACACCTTGGAAAAGTGCTAAGAAAACGAGGTCACGGAAAGGATGAAGCCAGTGTCCTGCAGCTTTGTCCCTGGGTTATTGTACCTGCTGGGTGCCGTTACAAAATAAAGATCAGTGACCGAACGACAAACCCTATGCCTTGTTACTGTTAGGGAAAACAAAGCACCGCACAACAGTATACCCAGCACATAATTCTAAGCCTAATTTATCATGGCGGGTGAAAGAAGGAAGAGAAATTTACGTCCCATTCACTTCACAGTCAATGGCTTATATACCATGGCTTGTGAGTCTTTTTTGCACATTTGTGGATATAATTTAGATGAGACGAGGGCAAATTGTCCTTTCTTTAAAAGGACCACAGGGGCCATAGTGAGGCTCTGGTTTGTTGAATGATAATGGAAAATCGCTTTCTTGAATTTTTTGCAATTTTAAGGCCAACATTTGGGTTTTCGCCATTTCCCCAGAAAATAGGAAATAAAGAAGGAGCAGGTCTGACGTGACAGCACACTACACTGGCTGGAAGAGAAGCACCCAGATGGCTGGCTGGACGGCCCCTTGCCTTGGTGTGGAGCGGAGTGCTAGCGGTGGTTTCTGCCACAAGGTGGCGCCCATGGCCGCGCTTCAAAACCACTCCCAGACCTGAAAGGAGGGGCTGGGGGTTTTCCTGGGTTTAAGGTGTTGAAAAAGGCTGGAGTCTCCACAGAGGGCATTCTACAGGACCTTTGTGCTCAGGAGTGCTGAAGCCGGAGACCCATCCAGATTCGCATCTCAGCAGGATCTGAAGCACGATGGACACTGGACCAAAGACTTGGGGAAGTGGACACAAGTGGGACGTGGTTGCCGTGGGGAAAACTTCCTTCTGATGGGACCTCTGGGAAAGTGGCTCTGGACAAATGCTGATGTCCCTGTATGCCTGGAACTCACACTAGGAGGCTTCACCCTGGTTTGGAGCTTTGAAGCAGGGAGAGCTGCAGCATCCTCTTCCCTTCTGCCAGCTCGTGAAAATCCGGTCACTAAGGCCCAGAGGGTGAGCAGACCTTGGGGGACTGCTTTCCACCAGTTTCACCTCTGACCTCCTACCATTTGCCTCGTGGATCTTGAAACACCAGATGTCCCCTTCCAAGCCGAGCTGCTTTTATTTATTTAATGTTTTTATTTTTGAGAGAGAGAGAGAGAGAGTGTGTGTGACCGGGGGAGGGGCAGAGAGAGGGAGACACAGAATCTGAAGCAGGCTCCAGGCTCTGAGCTGTCAGCACAGAGCCCGATGTGGGGCTCGAACCCACAATCTGTGAGACCATGACCTGAGTTGAAGTTGGAGGCTTAACCGACTGAGCCACCTGGGTGCCCCAAGTGAGCTGCTTTTAGCTACACTTTTGCCATTTTGCCACACCCAGGCCCCAGAAACAGCACCAAACCAAGGGTCCTGGGGCGAGGGCTGAACACCACCAGCTGTGCCTCAGGGCCTGGTGTCCCCTGGGCCAAGCTCCCCCTCCTCCCACCTGGCCACTCAAAAAAAATTCTTTTTTAGGAAGCAGTCACTTAGACACCTTTAAACTCCAATGACTTTCTCTCTTCATCAGTGAATGGACAACAAGCCAGAAGCCAAATGAATGGATGAGTTATTTATTGCTGTGGGCAGCTTAGTCTGAACTAGCTGGCTGTGTCAGTGCAGCCCAGATAGCCCGCAAGCCGGGCCCTTGCTCGGTGGCTCTGGAAGTCGTGGCCAACGCTCAGAGCTCACGTGTGACTGAAGGTCTGAATATGCTGCAAATGGCATCGGTTCTCTTAACTGCATCTGTTTTGTAGGGGAGCCACCTTCTTCAGCCGAAGCCTCCCAGCCGGAGGGCCATCCCCAAAGCTGCTACTGCTTCACAGTGCAAGAAGGGAACAAAGGTGGGGGACGAGACGTGGCTGCGACAGGGTCTGGCCTCCCAGCCTCCCTCTTACCTCTGTGATGGGAAGGGGTGGTGCAGACTGACTGCAGTGGCAAGGAGACTTCCTTCCACATCCCGTGATGCCTGAAGGAGAGTTCGTTAGCCCTGGGTCCTAAGATCATGCCTCCCCCTGTATCCTAGGCCAGCCCCTCTGGGTGACTGACCTGTGTGAAGCATGAGCACCTACACTTGAGGCTGCCTGCATCCTTTGGGCTGCACAGTAGCCTACGGGCTTGGGGACAGACTCTTGAGTTAGCACGTTGTTTAATAGAAACCCAGCAGTCCTTCAGAACCAAGTCCTGCCCAAACCCAGTAACACATCTCCTGGCTTGGGAAGTATTCCCAAAGGCCCAGGGGCCGCGGAGCCAGAGCATGCCTTAAAGGAAGCGGCTTTTCTTCGTGCTTTCCCATTTGAGGCCTGCCTAGGACATCCTGACATCCCATTCCGCCCATCGGAAGGAGAAATCCCAGCCATAAAGTGGACCCAGTGTAACAGTTTCCTACAAACAGCCTTGGTTCCTGGAAACCACGTCACTTTCACTATTTACTAACACTGAATAATCAGGAACGAAGCTAGTAGACCACAGCCTTTTGTCAACAGAGGACTTTCCCTCGGGCAGCCTGTTTGGAAGAAGGCCGTGGGGTCTCTTGCCCCCGTTGGTGTCCACAGAGAGGGCTGTAAGTTCAACACCGCCGCTTCGGGGAACTTGACAGACCTGAGCTCCGGGTTTCTGGGCCGGTCCTGTTCGCATGGCGTCACCCGGAGAGGCCAGAGGGCACTGCTGAAGCTCCCCTGCGGCCACACGGCCATGTCCCAGTCCCATCGGGCAAGCTGGGGCCTGCTCCGCCTGGCCCAGGGAAGTGACTTACGGACAGGATGTGCCCACGCCTGGGCCCGTGTGAATGGAGGGGGCTGGGCCAGCCGCCTGCTCACGTCCCTCCGGAGCTACGATTCCTCGTCTACGTGCGCGTGCACACACGTGTATTCTCCCCAGGCGGACACCTCCCCCCCCCCCTTAGGTCCCGCTGATCTATTCTTGGACCATGTTCTACGTCTAGATCATCGCAGAACTCCGTTTGCCACCCTGGAACAAGGCAGCAGGCGGAGAGAACAGCCTTTTAGTGTCTTTAATTAGGCAAGAGGCAAAAACAAAGTCTGGCTGAAAATTACCATTTGAAGTTTGGCTGATGCCAAAACAGTTCTGGCTCCCTGTGCTTAGATAAGTGAGAGCCATTGAATTTGAGGACGTACTTGGAGATGGGGCGGGGTGGGGGGGGTGGGGGAGGAGGGAAAGCTTCTGGAAAGGAACTTCAGTTGCCCTCTGGCATTTACCACTGCCCACCGTCCATACCAATTCCAAACACACACCCTTTTCTTAACTGGATCTTCACTTCTGGGGCCAGGCACAAAATCTCATCTGTTGTGAACATGGGTAGAGTCGGATCTGGAAGTCATTGTGGTGAGCACAGAACCTGGAAGCCTAGGGTGGCGTTTTTACAGCCACCTTCCTGCCTCAACCTGCTGGGGCCTGGTTTCCCTCGCTGCTGATGGAAGCCGGTGAAGATATCACAGCTGGGGTTTTAACCTGCTTCCAATTAGTGACAAGAATTAAGGTATTTTGGAGCTACTTAGTGGGAATTAAGAAGCCACGCACTTTGCATCAAGAACCTTTAAGATTGCACAGCGTTGAGATGGGTTTTTTTTAAATGTTTTATTTATTTCTGAGAGAGAGAGAGAGAGACTGTGAGCAGGGGAGGGTCAGAGAGAGAGGGAGGCACAGAATCCGAAACAGGCTCCAGGCTTGAGCCAGCTGTCAGCACAGAGCCCGACGTGGGGCTCGAACCCAAGAACCGTGAGATCATGACCTGAGCCGAAGTTGGATGCTTAACCGACTGAGCCACCCAGGTGCCCCTGAGATGGGTTTTTACTGGCGCTGGGAAGTGGTCCTCCCCCAGCATTTCTCCTCAAAGCTGCCACTGTGTAAACCTGAAGCCAGCAGTATCCCTTCCCAGTGACCTTAACCTGCACAGCCACTGTTAAAGAGGGATTCTGGTGCCAAGGATCAGCTGATCTTAGTGGCAAGTAGTTCTGTCAGCCTTCTACAGGCCACAGAAGAATCACAGATGACCGAAGTTTCTGCTGTGGTGACTTACAGGGACCCCTCCCTGGACTCTGTTCCTTCTGTGCCAGAAGAGTAGTTGCTGTGAGGCCACTTTTCCTCCCAGGCTGTCATGATCTAGGACACAGGCAGAAATCCATCTTCCAAGTGAGGTCGACCCCACCTTGTCCCCACGCCACCACACTCCCGGGGGAGACACTGGCAACATTCGCAGAGAAGCCCCTCGGCTAGGAAAGAGCTAGGGTGGAGGGTCTCCAACTGTTGCCCGTTCTTCACCGGGAGAGCCGTGTGGGAGTCCTTGTTTCCGCAGCCGGCGTCCTCAGGCTTCAGGGCACTTGCTCCCCTGTGTGTGCAGGGGCCGGGGGGGGGGGGATGAGCACCCGTGTCCCCGAGAGTGCCTGTGATTGGAGAATCCGCCCTCTACAAAGGCAGGTGGAACCAGGAGAGATGGCAGCCAGAGCTGCAGCAGAGATCTGCCTCGGGGGCGCCGACCCGAAGGAGCTCCCTGGCCTCAGGGTCCCACAGATGACCACGTTACTTAGTTTCGGCTCTCGAAAATCCTCATACGTAGCTACTGCGTCCAGATGAAAGTCAAGAGATCTTGTAGGTCTCCCTCCATCCCCCCACCCCCCGGGGCCCAGCACCACAAGTGAAAAGGTTTCTGTTATTAACCACAGGAAAGGCCAAGTCATTGATCATGTCCAGAGATGCCTGCTTTATTTCTTACTAGGTGACTGTATTTCAGGCTATGACATCAAGTCACGGTCTAATTACAGCTAAGTTTGTACCTCTGAACTACAAATCAACAGTCCAATTCAGCAAGGGGCAACGGTGTCAGCAGCTGATGGGGGGGCTGCGTTTTCTAAATCAGTGGTCTTGGCTGACAGTGCTGTGAGCGGAGCCAGGGGTAAGGCCTGCGATCACGTGAAAGACCCTAAGGCCTGGTTGAGATCGGCCCAAATCGTGTGAATCCCGAGGTGAAGCCCTCCACCCCAAGTCCCAAGGACACAGCACGTGTTATTTTCGGTTTGTGGGATCCGAGCTACCTGACCCGAGCAAAGTGGATCCAAAGCCTACTTGTAGTTGACGTGTCCGACCTCTGCTCACACTGCCATCCTAGGGCACAGCTCTTCCTGCAGGTTCTGAGGGAAAAAGCTAGGCTCCCGGTAATTTCTTGTCTCTTTTTAGTTCTGCTTTGAAAAGAAAAGAGGGATGACGGGGGTAACCAAAGGTGGATGCAGGCACCGCGGGGGAGCTCCGGTGGCCCCGGGCCCAGAGCTGGGCCGAGTCAGAGGTCTGTGCTGGTGAGGTGGGGCTCCCCCAAGAACACAGGTCTGGGCGCCTCCTCTCGGGAAGGTGTCCAAGGGGAAGAATTTATTAACAAAACTCCAAGACAGTAGAGGCCGTTTGTATGAGAAGGCAGAAACGTGGAGAAGGCAAGATCAAGGAAGAGAGATTCAGGAAAAAATGAGAGGTTCTTTCTTATCACGTTGTAGGAGCTCAGAGTAAGCAGTTACTACACGAATCATTACCACAGCTACTCTTCTTCTCACCAGAAAAGAACACAAGCTCCCTTTGAGATCGTGAAATCCCCGGCCCAAGAACCGTCGGCCAAGCTGGTGTTCTTCCCTCACAGCGAGAGGGAGAGTCACTAGACGAAGTCACTTAGGAAGGGACGTTCTCACCGGCAGCTCTAACCCGAGGCTAGCAAGGCCGCGGCCCTTTCCCTGCTGCGCCCGCATGGACGTGTGTCACTGGGCAGTCCCGGGCCCTGCGTGTGCATGCTGACACCAGAGTCCGAGCCGGAGCACCAATGCACTGGCCCTTCACGCTCGCTCGGCAGAAGGACGCCCGGCAAACACCGCACCAAGAGCTAGGGACTGAGTGTGACGCAGCCCTGGCTCCGGCCGGGTGAGGCCGGCGCCGCCCGTCCCGGGCAGAGTCTCCAAACACGGTGGGGTCTTCCGCTGCTGAGAGGGTGTGCACCTTAGGGTGCTAGCTGAGGAGTTAATGCAGAAAACAAGGCACCACAGAGAGGTTGGACACTTGGGTTGTGTGAGTCAGGACACGCTGGAAAGGTCCAAGGGTGGAGGGAAGGAAGGGAAGGAGGAAGAGAAGACCGAGTTTTAAATAACGTCTCCTGAGGCTGGAGCCCCACTAGATGGGCTCTGGTTTGAGCTTTTCTGCTAGGAAGTCATTCACAAAGGCCTCCACAATGGCGGGGGTGATCTCTTCCACGTCCATCACGTACTTGGCCCGGGCTGACATGTCCAGAATGGTGAGCAAAGGGGCCGCCTCGGGCAGGTTGGTGTAATCTCGCAGGGAGTCAGTCATGTCATCCTGCAAGTCACCAGAGGGAGAGAACACCAGTAAGTTTTCAAGAAAAGAGGCCAGAGAGTCCCTAGGCCCAGATGTCCCAGATGGCACGGAACGCAGCCACTCCACCGTCCTGAAGAGCGGGCCGCCGTCCAGGAGGGACGGGCTCTCAGAACAGGGAGCAGGCAGGGGGAGGGGGGCTTGTGAAGTTCTCTCGGCATCTCCCCAAACCACCAGGCAACTCCTCTTTCTTCAGTAGCGCAAAAGCAACCTTAACATGCCCTCTGCTTTGTAAAACTGTGATGTCTTCTGATCACTTAGTTTTGCAATCGCCTCTCAACTATTTGCAGGCCCATTATGGAGGCCTGAGGCCAATCTGGATGTCAACTCTGGAATGTTTTTAACAGAAGCAGCTCACTGTCCCCATCCCACCCCTGCGGTTTCGGGGGTGAAACTGCACGGCCACTGCAGAAGACAGGGCCACTGCGGTACTTCCCGAAGCATACATGGGTGGCTACACTTATCATATATTCCCAGAGACCGTCAGTGAATTCCCATATTAAGTAGAACGGCAAACCCAGAAACCCAGAGACAGGAGACACACCTGTAAGGGAGGAATCATCTGAGATTACATTTCATGCAACTGACCCCCATTTGGTAGGTAACAGGAAATGGACTCTGCACAGCCACCCCAACCCAAGTCACCCTGCAGAGGAAAGGCCTAGGGCATTCCTGGCCTTAAACGCTGGCAAATAGGAGGTATGAGATTTACTGCTCGTTGATTTCTGAGACCAAAACAAGAACAAAAACAAAAAAATATTCCCTTCTCAGAGGACAGATCGTTAGGAAAACGAGTAGGGATCGTCTTTTCCCCACCCCAGGAATGGCCGGCGCTTCCAGCAATGGTGATGGGGGACTCGGCATCTCTGCACCGCTCACCCCGCTCAGGCCCCCCGTGTGGGTTAACAAACAGCCTTCATGACAGAGGGCAGACACCTGCACAAACACTGTTCATCGAATTCCCATTAGGAGGCCTGGGCCGGCCGAGCACAGTGCTGCATCCCCTCCCCTCCCCTCCCCCTCTGCGCAGACCACAGGGAGATGAATTTCATGTCTACTAAGGCTTCAGAAGGGGGACTTTCACCTGGCAGAGGGAGGGGATCAAGGTAAACACCCTTAGTCCTGGGAGGAGCCGGAGAGGGCCCGAGTCCTGGCTCAAAGGTGCTCGGCCAGTGCCTGATGTCCCCGCACCCGACGACCACCCCCTTCACAGAGCCCTGCTTCTGAGCATGAGGACAGAGAACTGGGCTAAGGGAGCTTCCAAGGTCAGGAGCCCAGGCGAAAGGCACGGGAAGGACGGGCGGCCGGGTGGCGAGCCGGAGCAGTGGATGACCCTGTCGGACCCTCCTCTGTCCTGGTGCCAGCACTGCCTCTGGGGTCACAATGACCTCATGTTCAGTCCTCCGCACAACCTACTTAACATGCAACTTTCAGAAGTCATTTTTGTGAGCCCAGGTCTTGTCCCCTGTAAAATGGGTTTAAGAGCGGTGCACACCGGGACCAGAGGCGAGGGGTCCTGGGCTCTCGAGGCCTCATCTGTGAAAGGGTAACGACTCCATTCCCAGTCAGAGAGGTGAGGACGAGCGGATGGACCTGGCCAGTGGAGCTTGGCTTGGTGCCTGCTACACAGAAAACCCGCAAGTGCGCCTTTTCAGCCACACTTCTAAAGCAGTTACCCGAGCGCCCCAGCCGCAGCCCTGCCCCTGCTGTCCCTCACCCCTCTCTTCTCTCTCAGCCATCTGAAAGGGGGTAGGGTTTAATGCATTCCGAGCAGCTTCCACTTGTGCTCTGTGTAGAGCGGACTTGTGTAGCCCCAAGGCAGGACCCTGTGAACCTGCTTTGTTCCCTCCACCCCACGGCAGAGCGGGGTGACCTCAGCTGCCCGTGAGGGGCCCAGCGGGGCTCGGCAGGGGTGCCAAGGAGGTGATGAATAGGTGGTGGCTCAGGGTGTCTGGCCACACGGCCCCTCCTGGGATCCAGGCGACACGGCATGAAATGCATTCTGGGCTCTGACCAACTGGGGATGCAGATGATGGCAGGAGGACAGGGGGCTTGAAAAGTGTGTCTGTCAATAGCTTCCAGGGATGGGGCAGGGAGGTGGCGGAGCATGCGTGGACCGGCTTCTGGGGGACGGGGACTGAGGGGAGGGGGGTGCCAACCGCTGCCATCTTGCCAGGATTCCCACCACTTCAGAGTGGAGCCTCCCACAAGGGGTGGGGGCACCCAGCGGAGGGCCCGGCCTTCTCACCCTGTGCAGAGTCATCTGCTCGGTCCGTCCTAGCTGGAGGCCTTCAAGGGACGGGCCTTGGGCGAAAAGAGACTGGGACGGCAGCAGTGTCCCCCTGAGCATACTCCCTGGGCTGCTTGGGGAACCGCAGGGACTCAGTACTGATCACAATCGTTGTGGCTGCCACTCTTGCTCGCGGCCTGGGTAGCAGCCTGCAGGGGGCAGCGCTATCCCCGCAGGGCGTCCAGCTGCTCTGAGGCTGCTGAGCGACAAAGCAGGGAGGAAGGTGCAGCAGGGACCGTGCTGGATGACACAGCTTTTCATGCCACTTTGTCTCTGACACACCTTTCCATGCCCGGGCTCTCCGGCCGGGATCCCGGGGCCCCTTCAAACATCCCCTAGGGCCACGCATCACTCCTGTTCTAAGAGTTGGCCGCTGAGCAGCCAGCCCAGCCAGCCGGCCAAGCCCCAGTGCACTCACCTCCCCCGCCACAAAGAACAAAAGTGGCGCCTCCTCCTCTTTGGCTTTGTACTTGGCAATGATCTTCTCGGCTATTGGCTGGATCAGCTGCTTGGCTGCCTCGGACTCCCCATCATCCTCAGAATCTGTAATGGGCAGAGAGAGGCACGAGAAGCACTGGTTTGTGGAACAGATGAGGTGGGGTCCCCTGAGGGAGCTGGGTCCTGGGCCTGAAATGCCCATGCGGGCAGCCCCTGAACGACACAAAACTTCCCCTGGGACACAGGTGGCGCCTCCTGGGGGCACAAGGGAGTGTCCGCGGCACATTCGCACCACTGCACACGGAGCTTCCCCTGAGCCAGGAGCTGAGGTCCTTGTAATTTTTCTCTCAGTCACAGAATCACAGAATGACCTCAGACCGGACCTCCTGTCGGAAATGGCAGGACTGGTGGTGGCGGCGGGTCTGGGCTGCAGTGCAGTCAGCAGCTTTGGTGGCAGTGGTTGCCCCTGGGCCCCTGGAACAGCAGCTTCACATCCGGCCAGGCTCTCCCAGGAGGGGATGGACTGCCTGTCTGGGAGGGGACACGCCCAGGGGCCCCGAGCCCCTTTTGGTCACCTATTGCTTTCAGGGAAAGAGCAGCATGGGAGCTGCCACACACGGGGCCCCGGGGTTCACTCATGCTGGACCCTGAAGCCCAGAGCAAGAGCAACGCCCCAAGAGACAAAGCAGGAAGGAGAGATGGGTAGCAGGATTTGTACCCAGATAGGCCACACTGCCCAAGGGCCCGCAGTGTGCAGACTGGGCAGGACATAGTCCAGATCCACATCTCATCAGCTCTGCGATGCTGGGAACTCCCTTTGCCTCTCTGGAACCTTCTCGTATCTTCTCAGATTGCCAGTGAGATGCAACTGTCCCTGAGTTCAGAACTGTGTCCCAGAGGCCCCGGGATGTGGGCGTGAGAGCCAGCAGTAGGCAGCAAGGCAAAGCCCCAAGGACGGTGATTACCCAAGGGCATCTTTCCCCAGGAGGCCTCTGTTGTCCAAGCACAGGGGCCAGCCTGCAAGTCCCTTAGTTTAAGAATCCCCTTGAGTCTGCAGATTGGCTCTCATCTGCAGATTGGCACATCCCCCAACGCCTCCCTCCCAACCCCATCAGTGAGGTGGGGATGGCGGCCTCTCAGCCATGATCCCTGTACCCCAGATTATTTGGAGTTGGGGCTGAGCAACACAGCCCGAGGCAGAGGGCAAGGGGGCAGTTGGCCAGCAGTTACTCCGTTTGCAAAAGGAACCAGGGTCGTCCCACAGGGCCTCAGGGAGCCTGGGGTGGATGTTCCCTGTCCCCCTGCCCCGCAGAGCAGCCACCCACTAAGCAGAGAGTGGGGACACTGAGGGGGCCACTACCCACAGAGATGCCGCCCTGAGGCTGGGTGGGGGGCCCAGCCCCTGCAGCTGCGGGGCACGAAGCCCCGCCTCCTCCCAATAACGGGTCTGTTCGAGGGGCCAGGCTCCTGCCTGACCTATTCTTCCCAGCTGGCAGCCAAGGAAGGAAAGCACAGCGGAGGCTCTCAGAACCCCTCCCGCAGGGGCAGAGCCATGAATAAATCATTGGGGTCAAAAGCAAGGCCGCAGGGAGAGACGGGGGAGAGACAAAGGCCCGGGCTCCGCATTGTTCAGAAGGAGAGAAGCCGTGGGAGGACACCCCCCTCCTGAGGTCTGTCATGTCCAGCCCGCCCCGGGGCTGCCGCTGGGGCTTCCTACCTACAAAAAGGACGAGGCAGGGCCCCTCGTTGAGCTGCGCGGCGTTGGAGTCGGAGAGCTCCAGCACGGGCTTGGGGTGCCACGGAAACTCTCTGCAATCCTCGTCGTTCAGCACCTCCACGCGCCCCTGCCGCGTGATCACCTCCCCCTGCGGGTCCAACACGATTAGGGTGGGGATGCCTGCGAGGGGGAGAGAGAGCTTGAGAGGCTAGAAGCGCCGGGCCAGAATCCAGGCCCAGCCACCGACCAGCCACGGGACTCCCTCGGGTCTGCCCGCAACTTGTCCGAGGAACCCGGCCGTCACTTCACCCCCCCCAGGCCTCAGTGTCCTCTGCGGCGACGAGGCAAACAGACCACAGACCCTCCCTCCCCATCTTTGTGCAGGTTAGCGAGGTTGTGCACTTGAACTCAGCACAGGGTCTTGGCACTTAGAAGCACTCAGTGCATCCTAAAGAGATGCCCGAGAAGCAGGAGATGCCCCCTGCGCCCCTGCAGGGAATCTAAGACCTAACGTAAGTGGGGTGAAAACACACCCCACGCAGGCCAGCAGGAACAACCCCAGACAATGGGAGTCTGCACACAGGCTGGCGGCCCCACCGCCCCACCGGTGTGAGCACAGGCGGGAGGAGGGGAGGAGCCTGGGCAGGCCAGTGGGCTGCTAGTGGGGGAGGGTAAGGCCCACCCCCATCTCCAGCCCTCCTGCCTGGGGAGGTTCTAAGGGGACGTCCCTAGGGGGAGCCTGCTGATGGCAGCAATGTCACCCTCACTTTAAAGTCCTGGGCCAGAGTAAGAAATGGCAACGCGGAACTCCCCGCAAAAACGCATCCCCCGCCAACCATAAAGCCTCAAAAACCAGAGAAGACCCCGTCCTGGGGTCCAGTGGCTTTTGGGATTTCCACCTCCTGGCCCTGCGCACCCCATTCCCTGCCGCCTCTCCTCCAGCCAGGGTGCCCCTACCAACTGCAGCCCATAGCCCTTTCGGAGGCACTCGTCTCTCCGCTGGCAGCCGCTCCCCTCGCTGCCTACTACCCAGCCGCCTCGCCTCCGGAGCTGACCAGAGCTTTTCAATTTTCTACGGGCCAGCGAAAGCCATAGCAATTTAATATTTATGGATTCCAAAGCATTCAGGGAGTAATTTGCTCCACTGACATTTTACTTCTCTGTGGGGGTGGGAGGGGGACATCAAGGGACCAGGAACGTGGTCCTAGTGTCTTGTAACCCGGCGCGGCTGCTGGCGCAGCAGGCGTGCAGTGTGGGCCTGTCTTCAAAAGGACTTAAGCGAGTCCATTATGTTCACACCTATTAGAAGTAGCGTGACGTGCCGGAGAACAAGTCCAGAGAGAAACGGGCTCCGGGCAACTGCCGTTACCCCGCGACGCACACAGATGCATGTGCCACCAGGGCTCCTGGGGGCTTTCGGGACACTGTCAGAGCTGTCCGGGCCTCCTGGGCTGTGAGTCCCACAGGGCACCAGGGACTGGAGGCGCTTCTAGCCTCATCCTCACACCTGCATGTTAGCCCCCAGGGCCCTGGCTTCCCCATCCTGGAGGATGGGGCCGGGCCTACGTCAGCAGCCTGAAGGGATTGCGCCTCCCATCGCCACGCCCCATCCCAAATAGGCTTCAGCAAAGTTCTTTAATCAGAGTGGTGGGGTTCTGCCACTGGGCAATTACCAGTGTTGGGTTAAACCAGCCTGCCCGCTGCTATGATTATAGACGCAGCAGCTGGGCTGTTTGTCGCCCAGAAGCAGGATGCTGAGTTGGTCTATGGAAGACGAGCAGCCACGGAGGACAGAGAAGGGAAGAAAGGTAAAATCTGAAGGCCAAGAACCCTACTTCCTGGTTTGGTGCCTCAGTTTCTCCAAGGGCCTACTGTAAGGGGCCTTCTCTTACCACGGCTATAGCCTCTCTGAAGTCCTCGTTGGCAGAGACCAGAAGGGCAAGGACATGGAGCCCCCTGCTGGCTACTGAGGGGTCCTCAGCCCATTCCACCAAGGAACACCACCCCTGCGTCTTGGCTCTCCCCACCACCTCCCTGCAGCTACACAAAAGCCAAGTCCTGACTGCTTTGACACCGAAGCCCACGTCTAAGAGCCCGAAGTAACCAGGGGCGTGACTGTGGTACATCAGCAGAAAGCAGCTCGGTAAAGCACCCACAGTCAGACCGCAAACCCGGAGAAGCCCCTTTCTGGCATGTGCACTGGGCCAGGCCCCTCTGCTGTCACCCAGTCTTGGGACAGCCTGGCCCCAGAGCCTGAAGTATGTGTGCTTTCCTCCAGGGATGAACCACAGGAATAATGGGAGGGCTCTCAGCACATCTGCTCAGCGCTAGCATGGCCCACACCACTCCACTTCCTCCCTGTAACTGATGGCTGCGGGAGGGACGATGAATCCTTTTTCACGGAGGGTCAAGTTACCTAAGGTCATCCGGCCGCAAGTGGCCAAGGTGGGACAGGACCCCTGGTCTGCCTGTTGTAAAAGCTGCTGCTTTTTCTGCCCGGCCACTGCCGGCAGGGGCTCTCGTGGGCAGGCGAGGGAAGGCCCCTCACATCCACAGCTTTCTGGACCAGCAGCCACCCTCCTCTTCATCCTCAAGGCCAAGGGGGAGGAGGCTGAGACTGTCATCACCTCTTCCCTCTCCTGCCCACAGCACGCATTCCCAGCTCCCTTCCCTTGAAGCAGGTTCCCAGAAGCGGAGATTCAGAAGGAGAAACTAGGGCAAAGCCCCTAATAGGAAACTGCAAGGGAATGGAACATTTTTAATTGATGCCTTTGTACGAAATAACTGCAGCAGCACCAGCGAGGGGCTTCTCTGAAGGGAACGCAAAGGGAGTGTGTCCTCTCTGCCCGAGCTTCTGGTTTCCCAGCTGGGATGGCTGGGGCCACCGGGGGAGAGTCCTGTGAGAATTCCAAGGCAGACCCAGGCCACCCACTTCACTTCCTGGGGCCTCATTTCCACAGCTGCCACAGGGGGTAGAAATGGTCTCCTAGCTCAACAGGGGTCGTGAGGAATCAACAAGATGCCAAGTATAAAATGCTGAAAGCATTTTACAATGAGTACTCTGTAAGTATTAGCTCCTCTTATAAATGAGTTCATTATTTATTTAAATAATTTTTAAATTTACTTTTTTTATTTTGAGAGTGAAAGAGAGAGAGAGCAAGTGGGGAAGGGACAGACAGAGAAAGAGAGAGAGAATCTCAAGCAGGCTCCGCACTGCCAGCACAGAGCCCTATGTGGGGCTCCAACTCAGGGACCATGAGATCATGACCCGAGACCAAGTCAAGAGTCGGACGCTTAACCGACTGAGCCACCCAGGTGGCCCTCGTTATTATTACTTTTGGTCATCCTAGGTTGCTTATGTGGCTCATGAGAAGGCAGAGGTACAGAAAGGTCTGGTGCCTTGCTCTAGTGAGATACACAGAAGCCTCCGTGCTGTCTGGAGGAGGCTAACTCAAGACACAGAAAAAAGGTCCACGCTGCAGAGAGCATTCCAGGAACGTGTGATGTCTATAATGCGTGGGGTTGGGGTTAACCTTTGGGCGAAGAACATATACCTGTGCTCCTAGAGAGAGCTTCTGCCTAAAGCCCCCTGCCCTGGGGAGCTGGGCTGGACCCCAAGCAGTGCCCAGGAACCCCCTGCACTATCTCCCTCAAAACCTACAGAATAAAGACCAAGGCCCGAAAGCCTGCTCCAAACTGTTTCCTCCTGGGAGGAGCCTATCTGTATTTAAAACAATCTCAGAGGGGCGCCTCGGTGGCTCAGTCGGTGGGCAACCGACTTTGGCTTAGGTCAAGATCTCATGGTTCTTGGGTTCGAAGAACCCACGTTGGGCTCTGTTCTGACATCTAGCTCAGAGCCCGGAGCCTGTTTCAGATTCTGTGTCTCCCTCTCTCTTTAACCCTTGCCTGCTCACACTGTCTCTCTCTCTCAGAAATAAAACATTAAGGCGCACCTGGGTGGCTTAGTCGGTTAAGCGTCCGACTTTCGCTTGGGTCATGATCTCGCAGTTCGTGGGTTCGAGCCCCGCGTCGGGCTCTGTGCTGACTGCCAGCTTGGAGCCTGGAGCCTGTTCCCTGACTCTCTTGACCTCCCCTGCTCATGCTGTCTCTCTCTCTCCTAGAAATAAAAAAAAATAATAATAATAAAACATTAAAAATAATAAATAAATAAAACCATCTCAGAGCCACGTGTACTGAGCCTGTCTCCCGTTTAGTTTGGCTGCTTTTCTGCCGAGCAAAGAGGGGGGTCTTGAAGGGGGTGGCAGCGCAGGAGCCCGGGGCAGTGGGAGAGGAGCCGGGCAGGGCTGTAACCCCGAGAGCTTTCTTCCTCTGCTTCTAGATGGCAACATGACCTGAGGGGGCTGGCAGTCATCACGCAAAGGCTGCTGGGAGTCGGAAGAGAAATAGAAGGAAAAGCAGAGCCTCAGGCAGGAGGAGCGGGTGAGGGCGCAGGGCAGGGCGAAATGGGTGACCACGACGGCGGTCATCACGGGACAACAGCAGGATGGAAACCGTAACGCGTCATTAAATAGAACGTACAGAAGACCCAGTCCCGTATGTACGGTTACCGCTGCATACAAGTACGTCCGCGTGTGGACAGGGGCCAGAGGGACTTGGCAGGAATGTGGGTGAGAGCAACAGAGATCTGAGTTTTCTTCGATGGTGTTATGATAAATGTGTATTAGCTTAAAAGAAGAGCCCAAGAAAAACCAGAGGGCAGTCGGGCAGGGACCTGGCCACATCAACTCCGGTTCCCCTCAACATCTCCCTCTGCGCTCCCTGCTGGCTCCCTCAAACCTGCCTGTGCCTGGAGAGCTGCAGAACGGAGAAAGCAGCTGGTCTCGGTGGTAAAACTCAGAATCCCGGGGCGCTGGGCGGCTCAGTTGGTTAAGCCGCCAACTCTTGGTTTAGGCTCAGGTCATGACCTCAAGGTTCGTGGGTTCGAGCCCCACGTCTGGCTCTGTGCTGATAGTGTGGAGCCTGCTTGGGATTCTCCCTCTCTGCCTTCTCTTCATTCTCTCTCTCTCTCAAAAATAAATAAACATTAAATTAAAAACAAAGAGAATCCCAAGGGAGGGTGCAGGGACAGGTCTAGCCTACTTGCACTTGGCCAGCAAGTCCCAATGCCGCTCGGGCATGTGCCTGCGTCAGAGGCACAGAGACATTATGGCAGCATATCTGTAACACACAGAAACCAGACACACGCAGGCGTCCATCAGACAGGGTCACAGCTACCTAAACCGTGATCTAGTCATACAGTGAATCCCTTTCCAGCACTGCAGAGAAGTGAACCAGATACAAATATAAACAAGGAAAATCTTGAAAGCATAACGTTGTGTGAGGAAAGCAAGTTACAGAATGCTATTACAGCATGTCAGCACTTAAGCATGCTTCTAAAAACACACCCAGCACGGCCATATATTATTCATGGATTCGTACATACGCCGTAAAAATATGAAAACCAATTATGAAGATACACACGAAATGCACGGTAGCGTTTCCCCCGGGAAAGAGCAGAGAGAAGGCGCTGCAGAGGAAGGGCTGTATTAACACTCCTATTTATCTCTGTTTTAAACACCTGAAGCAAATGGTGGCCACATTGGGTGCCTGCTATTATGTTTTCCTTTTTTCTTTTGTATGGTCTCCAAATTAAACAAGACCAGCAGAATGGAGCTGCTCAGGAGGCCCCACGGCAGCGCCCGGCCTGCCCTCCCCAGGCCAGCGTGCCAGCCCTTCCATTCCTGAGATCTGCCTAATAAAACCACCAGCATTAGCCCCTCGCACTCTACTGACTGAAAAACACAATCTCCAAATGCTTCATTTCTATATCATAACAGTTTAAACATTTTTTTTATTACTTATTTATTTTTGAGAGAGAGAGGCAGAGTGTGAGCAGAAGGGCAGAGAGAGAGGGAGACACAGAATCCGAAGCAGGCTCCAGGTTCTGAGCTGCCAGCACAGAGCCCGACGTGGGACTCAACCCCATGAATCGTGAGACCATGACCTGAGCTGAAGTCGCTTAACCAACTGAGCCACCCAGGCGCCCCCCCATTTCTATATAATAAATAGGTTCGGCCTCAAATTCATTTTTTGAAAGGGGTAGGGAAAGCAAAGTTAGGGAAAGGGAAGAGAATGGCAGGAAATGGAACAGGAAAGAGGGAGAGGGGAAGAGAAGCACAAAGGAGCAGGGAAAGAGCGCCACAGCGATCCCGCAGCCAAGGGCCCTCACCCGTCGCTTCCTCCCGCCCCACCCCAGCAGCTGGACCGAAGGCACCACCCACCTCTGGGGCTGTTCTCCTGGAAGTCCTTTCTGTCCGTCTGTCCACTCTGGGCCCGACGCGGCGCTTAGGCTGTCTGCCCTCCCCAGAGGCCTGGGCCAGGGGAGGGGAGGGGAGGGACAGAACACTAGGGCCCCTCAACCCAGGAGAGAAGGGGCGCTAAGCCTCCCTGCAAAGAACACGGTGTTCCCTAACAGCCCAGATTAGTTAGACAATTGCTAATGGGATTTGCCTTTTGCCAAGTGTGTCTAAACCCTTCCCTTAGAAAGGCATTTTAAAACTGCTTATAGGGCTCCAAACTCCCCAGTCCGCATAAAGCAGTTGGGGAAGGGGGGCCTAGGGCTCAGAGTAACCTGGCCGCTCCCATGAGATGAAGGAAATGGATGAGGCCAAGTGCCAGGGCCTCGGTGAGCCCGGTGGCCTGGTGAAGCCCGCTGGCCAACACAGCCTGGGCTCAGGCCGGAGCCCAGAGGGAGCCAGTGACCAGCCGCCGGCGGCAGCACGACTTTCGGCCTGGCCCGGCTCATCAAGGCCTGCGGCAGGCTCTGCGAGGACCTCAAGATCCGGACCATCCCATGGCTGCCGGGACGGGCGGGCACCCCAGCGAGGCCTCCTTCGGTGTGCTGCGTGGGGCTCACAATCCAGAGATGCCGTATGTGCAGCCTCCAGGGTGCCCAGAGGACCCTGGGCGCTATCTGCATCCCCCGCCCCCGCGTCCGAGTGGGTCAGGATAACACAGGGAAGCTCTGTCCTCACGTGCCCCCAAACATAAAGTGATCGTCAAGATCCAAGTTACTCGCTCGCTCGCTGTAAGGCACAGGCCAGGCCAGGCGGATGGAGGCTCAACTCGAGGGTGGGCAGGGGAAGGTGTGCGGCTCTGTGAAGGCGCCTTTATCAATGCTTTGGGGGAGACACAGGGCCCAGGGCGTGCGCAGAGTCACACGGGGAGGTGAGCTCTCCCAGAGGCAGCCCTGCAGGACTGATGGGCTCAAGACTGGAAACTCAAAACAGCAGGGCCCTCTACTGCCCCCTGTGTATGTCTGCAGCGTGTGCACACGACGATACGGTAATGCAAGAAACGTGTGTGGTCTTCAGCCCCGGGTCCTCACACCAAGCTCCTGAAACCCTTGTAATTTCCTGAGAGGAGGGGGTGAGAGGGACATTCTTTGTTGTGATATTTGTCTTACAACATCTGGTCTCAGACCCTGCGACAGGAGCCTCTAAGACCCTAGAAAACTGGGGGTGACAAGTACATTGTGTGTCAGTGAGATGACTGGTGGTGGGGTGGGGGCGGGAGGGCCTTAAATAACTTCAGAGGGTGGGGGCTGGTTGCCAGAAAGGCCCGATTAGAAGGCTGGAACTTCCAGACAGACACCCTGACCTCCGGGGAAGGGAGAGAAGCACTGGAGGTGGAGCTAATCAACAATGGTCAATGGGGGCCCCTGGGTGGCTCAGTTGGTTAAGCGTCCGACTCTTGGTTTACGTTCAGGTCATGATCTCACAGTTCATGAGTTCGAGCCCCACTTCGGGCTCTGCACAGACAGTGCAGAGCCTGCTTGGGATTCTCTCTCTGCCTTCTCTGCCCTTCCCCTACTCATGTGTGCATGCATGCCCTCAAAATAAATACACATTAAAAAAAAAAACATGGTCAATGATTTAATTGATTGTATCTGTGTAATGAAATCTCCATAAAGACCCCTAAGTGGCGGGGTCAGAGAGCTTGGGGGGGGGGTGTGAATCCATGGTGGCGCTGGGGGGTGGTGTGCCTTGAGGACCCACCTTGAGGACCTGGGTCTCTGTGCCCCTTCCCACCTACCTATGTATCAGTTCCATCCGGCTCTTCCAGAGCTGCATCCATTACAACAGACTAATGATAGTAAATCCACATCCACTGTTCTCCTGAGTTCTGTGGGCCATTCCAGCAAAGGCCTGACCCCAAGTCTGGGACACCTGGACCTATGATTAATGTCTGCAGTGTGGGGATTCTGGTGGGACTGAGCCCTTGACCCATGGGATCTGCCACTAACTCCAGGTCAATGGTGTCAGAATCCAGTCGACTTGCAGAACGCCCAGGGAACCCAGGAGGTTGGTGTTGTGGTGGGGGGCGGGGGGGGGCCCTCACACACATTGGGTATCAGAAGTGTGAGTAGGGGCACCTGGCTCGCTTGGTCGGTGGAGTGTGCAACTCCTGACCTCGGGGTTGTGAGTTAGAGCCCCATGTTGGGTGGAGAGATTACTTACAAAAAAATCTTTCTGTCTTTTTTTTTTTTTAGAAGTGTTGTAAGTAAAAACAGCTCAGAAAATCCAGACCTACATATAAACACATCTGTTGAATGACTCTGGAAGTTGTAAACAGAGTCACAGAAAACACAGAAATACTCAGAATTCAATCAAAAATAATTTTCAGACTTCTGCGGTGCTATGGCTGAGTATAAAAGAACAGACAAGTCCTTCAAGTTCAAAGGTAGCAGAGTTAGACCCGAGGCCGTTAAAACTCCTCAGATGCAGACAGAGGTGAAATCCGACGAGGGGCTGGCACGGCCTGGCAAGGAGCTTCCAAGACTCGAGAGAAGCATCACAAGTGATACCAAAGCAGGGCGGAGGGCACAAGGCCGGGAAGGGGGGACTGTCCCCAGTGTATCGAGGGGCGTGAGGACAGAGCGTCCCTGCCAAGAAGGCGGTGTTCCCTGTGCCTCCGGCCCGGCTGCAGGGCACGTGCCATCACCTCTGCCTCAGGACTGGGCTCAGCACCACGACAGATGCCCAAGAAACGATTCCTGAAGAAACGCCTGAACTACCAGAAAGGAGAGCAAGGCGGGAGGAAGGGAGAAGGGAGGGGCGGAAGGAAAAGAACTCCGGGCTTGGAACCCACGTGCCCCCCCAGCGTGTCCTAAGGGGGCAGCCGATCCCCGCGAAAAGAGTCGGCCTGTGGAACCACACATGGGAACGTGACCCAGGACAAGGGCTCACACACGCACAGGAGTTCGGGGGGCAGGTCTGCTCCATGGGGAGGCACCATGTGAGCTGCGAGGACGGAGAGGAGGTCAGGGGAGGGAGGCCAGGAGAGATGGCAGGGGTGTGGTGAGGAGGGTGTAGATAGGGGGCAGGAAGCGGGGCTGCAGAGGTGGTTGAGACCAGCCTTTGGTTTTCCACAGCCATGAGGGCTTCTTGGCGGGGGATGAATATTACTGGGAGAGTCGATCTTCTGGAAGGTTCGCTGGGAGCTGCTCTGCATGTTGATGCGGACAGCAGACTGGGGCAGAGGGGGAACCGGTGGAGCAGAGGAATGGAGGTGTGCCTGGTGCAGTGGAACCCTGAGAACACAGGGAGAAGAGCCCGGAACAGGCCCTTGCTGAGGACATGGCGGAGGAGAAATCCACGAGACAGGGGGGCAGGGAACAGCCAGGAGAGGGGGAGGTGTGGAAGGAGAGAAGAAGGGATTTAGGCGTAGCCCCAAGTGTCTGAAAACAAAAGCAAATGAAGCAAGAGGAGAACAGGGAGGTCAGTGACTGCAAATATCCTGACTCACTGACATGTGACCTCGCCTGATTTTAGGCTTGAGACGTAACTACAGGTCAACTGGAAAACGGCACATTTAGGGGCGCCTGGGTGGCTCAGTCAGTTAGGCGTCTGACTTCGGCTCAGGTCATAATCTCACGGTTCGTGGGTTCGAGCCCCGCGTCGGGCTCTGTGCTGACAGCTAGCTCAGAGCCGGGAGCCTGTTTCAGATTCTGTATCTCCCTCTCTCTCTCTCTCAGAAAAAAAAAACAAAAAAACATTAAAATTATGTTTATTGCCTGTCTCTTTCTGCCAGAATGCAAGCTCCATAAGGTCAGGGACTTTTTTTTTTTTAGGTCATCAGCGGACAAGCACCTGGCATACGACATGCACGCAACTACCTTTTATTAAATAGAACATGAACAGGAGGTGCCGGTGACCTGAGAGGCCAGGGGCAGCTCAGTAGTGGAGCCAGAAGAACAAGGGATGAAGCAGATTCCCTGAGCTGCTTGAGGGCAGGGGCCATGACCTTCCCATGCTGGTGGCCCTTGCAGCACGAGCCAGGTCACATAGTAGGAGCCAAGGCTACAGCTTGAGACTTTTTTTAATTCATTTTATTTTACATTTTTTTCTTGAGAATTTTGGTGTTCGAGAAAAAGAGGAATGGTAGCTGCTAGGGACTGAATGTGTTTCCCACAAACCCCTAACCTAGGGATGAGGCCTGTGAGGAGATGATAAAGGTTAAATGGGGTCAGAAGGATGGGGCCCTGATCGGATAGGGCTAGTGTCCTTGTGAGAAGAGGAAGAGACACCAGTGAGGGCCCAGTGAGAGGTGGCCATCTACGAGCCAGAAAGCGAGCCCTCACTCGAATCGAATCGAATGGAGCTGGATTTGGACATCCCAGCCTCCAGCACCGTGAGAAACCAAGGTCAGCTGGTTAACCGTAGTGTGCACGATGGTGGCCCGGGCAGCCCGAGCCAGCAGCTTTCACGGCTAAGGGAGACCTGAGCATTCCGTGAAGTGCATGGCACGGAGCTAATAGAGAAAGAGAGACAAGGAGGCAAGAAAGGGAAGGGAAACTGGAACGAGCAAGAGCAAGATTCTAGAAGAACAGAGGCAGAACGTCAGAAAGCCCCGATGGTGGGGCGCCTGGGTGGCTTAATCGGTTAAGCGTCCGACTTTCGCTTAGGTCATGATCTCGCGGTTCGTGGGTTCGAGCCCCGCGTGGGCTCTGTGCTGACTGCCAGCTCAGAGCCTGGAGCCTGTTTCAGTCTGTGTCTCCCTCTCTCTCTGACCCTCCCCTGTTCACGCTGTCTCTCTCTATCCTAGAAAGAAAAAAAAAAAAGAAAGCCCCGATGGTATTTCTTCCAACAAGGAAGAAGCAAGGCAATGGGGGAGACACCCCGACATTCTAGGCGATGCACCTGATGACATAACAGAGATGTTTTATGGCAGAGAGGAGGGGACGGAGTCTTCAGGACAAACTGTGCCGTCAGACACACCAACAGGGAGGAAGGGGGACGCGCTGGAGCTCGGCTCGTGGTCACCAGGGGAGCCCCGGGCCAGCCCTGCCCTCTCCCTCATCGCTCTGCTTTGTTCCAGCCTGTGCAATGCTGTTCCCCGTAACCCACCCCCACCCTCCCCACCCCCGCCCCAGAACAGGCACTTTTCTACCTTCTGTTTGGGTAGTCAGGGCAGCGGGATGCAAAAACTCATCTGCCGTTGCACAGGCACGCCGCGTTTTATCACAGTCGCTTTACCGCACTTGAGAGATAATGCGTTTTGTTGTTGCTGTTTTACAAATTGGAGGTTTGTGGCAACTGTGCTCAAGCAAGGCCACCAGCTCCATTAAAAAAAGGTTTTTTTTTTAATTGTTAATCATTTATTTTTTGAGAGAAGGATCATGAGCAGGGAAGGGGCAGAGAGAGACGGAGACACGGAATCTGAAGCAGGCTCCAGGCTCTGAGCTGTCAGCACAGAGCCCGACGCGAGGCTTGAATTCTAGAACCATGAGATCGTGACCTGAGCTGAAGTTGGACGCTTAACCAACTAAGCCACCCAGGCGCTCCGACTGGTGCCATTTTTCTAACAGCATTTGCTCATTTCATGTCTCTGGGTCAACATGTCAGGAATTCTCGCAATATTTTAAGCTTTTTTATCATTATTACATTTGTTATGGTGATCTGTGATCAGTGATTACAACTCGCTGAAAGGTCAGATGATGGCTGGCATTTTCTGGCAACGAAAGAGTTTTTGATTAAGGTACGTCGTTTTTTAGACATAATGCTACTGCACACTTAGCAGGCTACAGTATACAGCAATGATTTTATCACATGGTGGATCACATGGCCAGGATTAACTGACTTAATACATATGAAAACGGAACCATGTTTATTTAGCACATAATAAACACTCAATAAAAAGACTACATGGTAGGGACGTGGCTCAGCCGGTCAAGGCTTCAACTTCGGCTCAGGTCATGATCTCTTGGTCTGTGAGTTCGAGTTCCGCATCAAGCTCTCTCCCACTTGTGCTCTCTCAAAAATAAATATTTACAAGACTACACCGTAGTGTAAACATAACTTTTATAGGCAATAAAAAACCAAAAATTAATCTGGCTTTACTGAGACATTGCTTGATTATGGTGGTCTGGAACCGAACCCGCGGCATCTCTGAAGTATACTAGTACTTGTTAGCACAGCGCCGCTGACGGGTAAGGTCGTTATGAAATGCTGCACGAGAACTTACTAATGACGTGTGCCTCTACCAGCAACCAGACGCCCTACTGCACATGGAACCCCCATAATGCGACAAAGCAGAAGACAGTAAGTGACCCTGAGGCCAGAGGGAGGCAGAGGCAGGAGACGGGCACTGAGGCAGAAGCCCCCCTTTGCCCACAGGGAGGCCTGCCATGAGCCCCAGTGTGAGGCCTGGTCACGGTGGGCGCTCAGTGCGTCCATCAGAAATAGCAGTGGACAATCTGCCTCTGGGATTTCTCTTCCAGTCCAGACTGAGTGGCACTACTGCACTGATCACAAGTTCAAGGACCTCAGCATGGTGCTCAAGGCCCTCTAAGGTGTGGCATCGTTGACCGTATTGGCCACTCAGCCCTACAGTACAGTACAGGTATCCACTCTGGCCTCTGCCCCAGACACTCCCTATCTAAATCCCGTCCTCTCTAAGGCCCTGCTCCAGAGCCACCTCTTCTAGGAAGCCCTCCTGGTTCAAGAGCTCCAAGCCAGAGTCTCATCTGGACTCAGATTAGCCCACGGCATGGCCCTTCATGAGATGTTGCCTTGAGAGGGACCCTGTGCTGTTCTCTACACTAACTCCTCCATGCTTTAGTGCATGTCCGGCTTGACAGGGCCAGAGGCAGACAGATCAAGGTCAGCAGGCAATGCCCACCAGGCTGCCTACAGGAGGGAGTCCTAAGGCTGAGCCCAAGAGGTCAGTGTCAAGGACGCAGTCAGCACAAACACTGTGCCAGGAAGACTATAAACCTGAGAGTGAGGAACAGGAGGTGGGGGTTGGGAGAGCAGGCAGGTCTGCCCTGAAGAGAGACTGGCACAGAAGGCAGGGACCGTATGCAGGGCCGTATGCCCAGCGGGGCTGGCCCGATGCGGAGGTGGCTGGCTGGCTGGCTAATGCTGGGCTCGACCTGAATCTCACATTCCATCACTGTGGCTGCCGGCCACATGGCCTGGGCACATGGCCTCTCCAGGTCAGCTTTCTGATCCTCAACTGAAGGCTCCTTGAAGCCACGACCACATATATGCTTCCCACCCCCACCCTGCCGGGGCCTTAAGAGACAATGCCAAACCAGCGTGTCTCTGAGAACCCCCCTTCTTTTCCCCCTCAGTCATGGTCAGCCACTTTCTGGCTAAGTCACCCCTAACAACCACGCTCCTATGTCTGTAGTATTTATAGGTTGACAGCTGGGGAATCTAAGAGCTCCCTTTTCTGCTGTCTGAAGGCAGACAGAAAATGACCCATTTAAATTTTCTGTGCCCTGCCCAACATTTTACAGGGCACCCTCCACTACGTGTGTCCAAAACTTGTGTCGAATCTCGCAGAGCTGGTGACCTTTCCTTATGAGATCTCATCACAGAGCAGAGGGACGGCGCAGACTGTCACCTCAAACTGCCCATGCATGATGTAGAGCACCTTTTGGTAATTATTAGCTTCAAGTGACCCCAAAGCCTTAGCACTGACCATCAGGAATACCTACATCACGCTGGTCCCCACATCCAGAAAAGGGCAGCTCCCTACCTTGGAGAGAAAAGATTCTGCTCACTGATGGCACCTGCTTGGGAAGAAAGGTGCCTCTGTGTGGAGTGGCCCCGTGCTGGAGCAGCACCTGCTCTGCCCTCTGGGACAAGTGTCAGTCTTTTTTTTTTTTTTTTTTAATTTTTTTTACATTTATATATTTTTGAGAGATAGAGTGAGACAGATCACAAGAGGACGAGGGTCAGAGAGAGAAGGAGACACAGAATCTGAAGCAGGCTCCAGGCTCTGAGCTGGTTGTCAGCACAGAGCCCAACGCGGGGCTCGAACCCACAAACCGCGAGATCATCACCTGAGCCGAAGTTGGACGCTCAACCGACTGAGCCACCCAGGCGCCCCCAAGTGTCAGTCTTCTAAGCCCTCGTACAAAACGGCACTTACTGGACCAACGCTTTCTAGTTCCTCAAGACATCATCATACTCTGCTCTCTAGATATTTCCCAATGTAAATCTCCTCCTGTCCACTCAAGGGCAGCACTGGGCTGCTCTTCTGGTTTCTTATTTCCCACTGAGCTCAGTGCACAGGCTTGGTAATTAGCGGGATCTCAAGAAAGAGATGCCTATGCATTTAAATCTCTCTCCCTTTCTTCCAAAAAGGATCAGAGGCTGTTTAAAAAGTGCATGATATAGTACAACAAAAACAGATGAAAATACCTTCCTGAAGGGAAAACAGGAAAGGAAGAGTAAATGAAACCAAGGTCAAGGGCATGTGACAAAAAAGGTGAGATTGCAAAGTTGCTAAAGGCGGTTACAGATTCAGTTCTGGGTTCTCTAGGGACTAAAGGAAAAAAAAGAAAAAAATTGTGGTCCATAATGAAATTCAACATGTACAACAGATGAAAGAAAAAACCAAAACCAAAAATCCACCACTTGCTCAAGAGCAGCTCAGCTTCTGCTGGGTACCATAGGATAATTTCTTAAGCATAAATTCCACAAGTGGGATTTCTAAATTAAAGGTTTTGTAGATTTTTAAAGGCCTCTGATGTATATTGCCAACTGCTCTCCTGAAAGGTGGTGTTGATTTACATTTCTACTAGCCGTCTACTCTCTTCCCTACACTGGGGATTATCTTTTGGCGGAGATGGTGGGGGTGGTGGGAGTTCTTTGCAAATGAGATAGATACAAATTCAATGTTTTCATCTGTAAATCATGGAAGTAAAGTACGCTGAACATTTTCCATGTCATGAAAATGATATGATTATGTCATACCAATGTACTAGATGAACTGCCTACCTCCTGTCTTATACATTCTTTTGACTAAATCCTCTCTTTTTGCATTGGTGTCTAAGGAGAGCTTTTTTTCTTACGAAAGATACTGGTTATTTGCCACACATGTTATTAATACTGTTGGTTGCCTTTGTTTAAGTTTTTTGACATCCAAAAGTTATTTTTTTGTTGTAAAATGTAATTTCCTCCTTCTTTTCCCCCCAGGTTAATCAGTGAAATGCTTATTAAGTGCCTACTCTATGCCCAACACTGAAATCTCCCAATTTTACTGAGAAAAGAGAGGATAAATGGGGGCCCTGGGTGGCTCAGTTGGTTAAGCATCTGACTCTTGATCTCAGTCCAGGTCACGGGCTCACAATTCACGATTTCAAGACCCACTTTGGACTCTGCACTGACACAGCAGAGCCTGCTTGGGATCCCCTCTCTCCCTCTCTCTCTCTCTCTGCTGCTCCCCTGCTTGTGCTCTCTCTCTCTCAAATAAACTTTAAAAAGAGAGATAGAGGATAAGTAACTAGCTCAAGGTCACTCAGCAGTAGGAGGTAGGGATGGGACTGGGCTGTTGGTGGCCTAGACCAGAGTGGTGGTATCAGTGAGGGTAGAATAAGACAAGAAAGAGGAAACAATGTCCCAGGCAAAGATCCAAGAGGCCCCAAGCTTGGCAGAGGTAAGACAGTTGGCCTTCTTCTTGGTCTCTATGTGTAAGATGCCTCCCCAGTCATCAGTGAGGGCATGCTCCAAGGCCCAACCATGTCACACAGTCACATCTTGTGTGACTCATTTGTGTGTGAATACATACGTGCACACAGACATGTACAAGAGCTGACAGAAAGGGACAGGAGAAGCCAGGACATGACTGAAGGAGTTAGAGCAAGACTTAGGTCAAAGACACCTGCTGGTGAGGGAAGAGAGAAGACTCAGGAATGTCCCAATATTGCTCTAAGGACCAAGAAGAGAAATCCGTGGTCCTCAGAGGAAGCAGGGCACAGCCGCGCATAGACACGGGCACTGAAGGGCAGCAAGGTGTAGGTAACGCTAAGGAAAGGCCTGGAACTAGCCAGCCTACCAATGGGTCTCACCTGGAGCCCCTCCAAGAGCTTCTAGTCACAGCCTAGGAACTAAGGCTGAGTAATATTCACACTGGCTGGTTGCACTTGTTTCCCACTGTACAGTGAAAATAGGATCATTGCATCTCCTTTCAGTAATACGCAGAGTTACCTTTAGGGTGAAGATCTGAATCCTAGGAGCAAGAAGGTGTTTTCATTCATTCATTTTTAAATGTTTGTTTTTGAGAGAGAGAGAGAGAGAGAGAGAGAGAGAGAGAGTGAGTGGGAGAGGGCAGAGAGAGAGGGAGACACAGAATCAGAAGCAGGTCCCAGGGTCTGAGCTGTCAGCACAGAGCCTGACGTGGGGCTTGAACCCATGAACCCTGAGATCATGATCTGAGCTAAAGTCGGGTGCTTAACCAACTGAGCCACCCAAGCGCCCCGGGACTGTGTCCATTTTTACTAAAGATTGTATCTCCCATGTCTGGAAGAACACAATACCTTCTAGTCAGCCCTCAGTAAATACTGGTTAAAGGAACAAATGAATGAATGAATGGGGAGGCCTGAAGTTTTACTTATCATCACAAAGTGGCAATTTAACGCTCTGGTCAGTCCCACTGGCCAAAGGTCGTTCCTGACACTCATCTCAATAGATAATGCTCCTATGCCAAGGAACTCATGTTTTAAGTCTCTGTGCAAACACAGTGCGGGAAGGAAAAAGTCTGTGGCACCTTCTTTAAGTTACTCAACTTGGTACCTTCTGGACCAGTAAGCAACGTTATTATCACTAGGCTTTTGTTTGCAAAGGGAGCTGCTTTCATCTTTTTTTTTTTTCATCTTTTTTTTTATTACTAGAAGACATGAGCCTCCTCGGGATGCCTGAGTGGCTCAGTCGGTTGAGCATCCAACTTTTGATTTCAGCTCAGGTCATGATCACATGGTTGTGGGATCGAGCCCCATGTTGGGCTCCACGTTGATAGCTCAAAGCCTGCTTGGGATTCTCTCCTTCTCTCTCTCTCTCTGTCTCTCCCCTGCTTGTGCATGTGCACGTGCTCTCTCTCTCTCAAAATAAAAATAAATAAAAATAAATGTGCAAGTGTGGTCCCTGGGCCACCAGCAGCAGTGTCACCTGGGGGCTTGCTAGAAATCAGGATCTCAGCCCCACCCCAGCCAGACCCAGGGAATCTGAATCTGCATTTTCACAAGATCCCTAGAGGACTCACGCACACATGAAATGTAGAAGCACCGGCTTAAAATTAAATATTAATTTTTTGGAAACTTTAGCTCCAAACAGAGCTATATGTTTACTCTAAATGGTGAAGAAAAAGCTTAAAAAGAACTTGATGAGTTCTCCCAGAAGCTGTGGAATTTGTGGCTAAATTTTGATTTAGGCTTTTTTTTTAAAACTCCCTCTAACGCAAGCAGCACAGAGATCTCAGATATTAGCTGTGTCTGTGTAGGGCTAACCAGGAGCTGGTAGAACTGCTTCAAGGAAATGAGTTTAATTCTTCTTTTACAAGTGAGATGTAATTGACATATAAGAATGGATTTCTTAACAGGCCAGCTAAGTGCTTTACCAAGAGAAAACTGGGTGGGTGAAGGCTGGGAAGGAGGTTTCACATAACAGAGAATAAAAACACAGTTTGTCTCACTTAATAACACAGTTTGTCTCATGGTGTTCTGGAAAACACCATGATGAGTACTTTCAGTCCCATTTTTCAACACTGGACAGGGATTTTCTCACCGAGAAGGTACCTGCCACTCAGCCCTCACTATTGTGCCTCAGGAACCGTGAAGTGCTTTACATACGTCATCCTACTAATGCTCCTAGCAATGATTTGTGGTGGGGACTTACCATGCCCATTTTGCAGATGAGGAAACTGAGGCTCCAAGAGTCTGACTGATGGAACCAAAGATCACTCTTAGGTCTGTTTCACAGTAGAGCCCTCAGGTTAGGGGTTTTGGCCAAGTTATTTGGGAGCGTGAGCTCCATGGCCCAACTGCATGAGAGCCCACTAGGTCACGTGGTGAGAAGTAGCTGTTTGACCTGGACTAGTCCTTTCTTTTTTTAAATGCCTTTAATGAAGTGTAATTTACATACTGCAGAATTCACGGCATGTCATTTCTGAGACGGTAAGGGACATGAACATATATGGAAATAAAGCTGTCCTTTCCCCTCTACAAGAAAAGCCAAAGAGGTGGTGAGGCCAGATGAGCAGGTCTCCAGGGACCCCCGGGAGCCAGGAACGCCTACCTTGTATTCCGTACAGCCGGTTGAGGCGTGACCGCCGGGCCTCGTCGGTGTAGGGAACAGCGAGCCAGGGCATCTCACTGAAGTACTGTTTGAACGAGTCCTCTGACCTAGAGGCACACGTGGAAACAAGGCTCTGTGCTCCCCGAAAGCACCGCCGCAGGGTCCCCCCCGTCCGCCAAGTTACGCCCAGGGCTCTGCAGACACCAGCGCCTCTGAACATGGCACCCCTCAAACACCGGGCTACAGGGGGGCATTATCCTACCCCTTCTGGTGACCACGCAGCAACAGCCTCCACATGACGGGTGGATGGGGACGGAGCCGCCGGGCCATTTCAAGCGGCCTGTTCCCGTGGATCCTACCAGCTGAACTCGCGCCCAGGTTTCTATTTCCAACACGGGCAGGTGGTAGTTTTGTAAGCAGCCTACAGGTACAGCAACGTTGCACCCCCCAAACTTCTCATTTGTGCACGTAACAGTCTTGGGTACAGGAGCACAGTTTTAACTGAGCACAGACCTGTGGCTCTTTATGAACAACTCTAGGAATGACCGGGGACGCCTCGGTGGCTCAGTCAGTTAAGCGTCCGACTTCAGCTCAGGTTATGATCTCACAGTTCGTGGGTTCCAGCCCCGCGTCAGGCTCTGTGCTGACAGCTCAGAGCATGGAGCCTGTTTCAGATTCTTGTCTCCCTCTCTCTCTGACCCTCCCCTGCTCACGCTGTCTCTTTCCCTCTCAGAAATAAATAAAACATTAAAAAAAAAAACCTCTAGGAATGACGGATCTAACCAAAGCGATACAAAGCAGATTGGGGGGCCCTGGGGCTGGGGGTGAGCACTGACCAAAAAGGGGCACGAGGGCACCTTGTGAATGATGGAAATGTTCTCTTCTTCACGGTGACAATCACAAGGGTGCACACATGGCTCGATATTCACTGAATCGTACGCCCAAAACGTATGCATTTTATGGCATGTGAATTACACTTCAATAAAGCTGATGTTTTTTAAAGCTTAAAAAGAAGTGATGACTCGGACACCTGGGGGGCTCAGTTGGTTAAGGGTCCGACTTCGGCTCAGGTCATGATCTCACGGCTCATGAGTTCAAGCCCCACGGCGGGCTCTGTGCTGACAGCTCGGAGCCTGGAGTCTGCCTCAGATTCTGTGTCTCCCTCTCTTTGCCCTTCGTCCCGTGCTCTCAAAAATAAATCAACATTAAAAACATTTTTTTAAAAAGAATAAAAAAGTGATGATTGCTTACCCCAGTCACACACAGAGATGGGGAGCTGGGGAGCAGGGCAGGACTATGGGACAATATACTGAGCATGGTACTGCGCACATATCAGAGACACAAAATGTTCACCCCGGGGCACCGGGGTGACTCCGTTGGTTAAGAGTCTGACTCTTGATTTTGGCTCAGGTCATGATCTCAAAGTTCATGGGTTCGAACCCCACATGCGGCTCTGTACTGGCGGTGCAGAGCCTGCTTGGGATTCTCCTTCTCCCCCTTCTCTCTCTCTGCCCCTCCCATGAGCTCACTCTCTCTCAAAATAAATAAATAAACTTAAAAAAATTTTTTTAAAAAGATACAAAAGGTCCTCAGTGTGTTGGCATCTCAGAGACCCTTCTGTGAACAGGGACTCGGGAAGCAGAAGCAGCTAGTGGCTCAGTCCAAACCAGAGCCGGAGTTTTGTGATAAAGGAAGGTCACTGATGAATAAAACCAGCGAGAGGGCCTGCAGCGGAGGACACTGAGGCAGGAAGTACCTGACATACCCCAGGACGAACGTCCGTCCTTCTGGTGTTTAGGACAGCCCCCAGGCAAAGTACGGGGCGCGAGTGAAAAAAAAGTTCCTGCCCAGCCATCCCAGATAGGTGTCGTGTTCCATTAGCCTCTGGTTCTTTTCTTTCCATCCCTCCCCCTCCACGCCTTTCATCACAACCCACAAAGCTGTAAGAATCAAAAACTGCATCCTAACCTCAAATGACCCAGGCCGGAAGCAGGGCGTGCCCCAATATTGACAGCAAGAACAGGCTTTTCTCGGCTCCCTCTCAAACAGTTGCGTGAGAAAATTTGAAATGCATCTGTCCATCTGCCAATCATCCCAGACGTGCCTGCCCCAATCCCCATCTCCACGCTCTACACTTAGGAGGCGAGAAGTGGAAGGCAAAAGAAATGCACGTTAACCACCTCCAGGGAAGGGAGCCGCTCGGCCCTTTCCCCGCACCGGTTACCTGTCTGCACTGACGAAGATGATCTCAAACTTCTGGCCTGCCTCCTTGATCTTCCGGTAGGATTCCACCAGGACCCGGGTGAGGCTTCGGCAGGGGGGACACTGCAAGAGGAGAGTGGGGTCCTGCGCCTTGACCCTGGACCTTCGTCTTCCCGTTTCCCAGCCACGTACCCGCGGAGGGCGGGTAAGCAAGACCCAAGGAGGAGTGGGATGGCAAGACCCAGCTCATTAAAGAGGCAGAAACAAACATGCCTCTTGTAACCGAGCCTCCCGCACAGGTTCCTCCGGCCCACACGCACGCCAGCAGGCAGCAGTTCAAACCAACCCCCTTGGAGACCAGCAGACGCCTCATGAGAATGGGTGAGAAAGGCCACCCTTTCAGACCAGTCAAAGGAAGTAATCTTCTTGCTGCTACTATCATTCAAAATAAGAAGTGCTCAGGGCACGCAAGCCACCCGTCAGGTGCAGGAGGAAGCAAGAACCGGCAAGTGATACCCGAGCAGTCACACCCCCAAAGCCAACCCCCCTGGTCTCAGGGGCAACATCACCGCTTCATTCCTGCTTAGTCTGGACTAAGGGGACCAAACTTAGGGACCAAACACTCACCCAGTGTGCGGAGAAATAGACTCCCACGTGAGACCCCTCCAGGCTGCCGCTCTCCTGGGACTGTCCATTATTTCTAAGCAAGGGCCCCGCAATGACTTCCCTGAAGGGCTTGGGTCCCCAAGGGAATTCCAAACCTGAAAGAGGCAACAGGTGGTTAAGAACGTGAAGACTCTTCCTTTCAGCCTCTGACCCGAGAGTCCCCACAGCGGCAGGGCATGACAGCTCCATCATCAAATAGTATCTGTCAACACATGCTTAGGATCTGGAGCTAAAACACAGGATCAAAGGCAGAACCTTCTCCATGGCAGAGCCCCACCTGCCTTCAAGACAATGGTTCCCGAACCTGCGTGATCGATCACAGGACCCAGCTCCTGGGGAGCCCAGGTCACACTATGAGTCTTGGGATCCGGGGCCAAGGCTGAAGATGTATGTCCAAAACAGAGCAAGACACACTCCCCAGGTAAGTCTGATGATGGGTCAGGATGGGGAGTCACTGCCTCCTGTCTTAACCTTGAGTTTTGTCAAGTACCAACCCCAGGATCGCAGTGGCTCTCCACTCTGATGCGTTTTTAGAATCAGCTGGAGAATTTTAAAATATGATGCTCCAGGGGGCCCACCCCCAGAGATTCTGATTCAGTCGGGCTGGGTTGGGGCCCAGGGAACCAAGTGAGAATTAAATCCAGTAAAAGGAAAGAGTAAAACTCACTCAACCCAGATGGTCTCCATTCTGATGACACTTAAGCCCCAGGCAGGAAGAGCAACAGCACAGTGCTTTCTCACAGGGTGGTCTGTGGACCACTGCCTCAAAAGTCGCCTGGGATTGGGGGAGGGGAGAACGGGAGACACGCAGCCTGGGACTAAACGTGCGAATGGCCAAGCCCACCCTGAAACAAATGGACCCAAATATCTCTGGGGGTGGGGCTGGGAAATCTGCATTTTTAACAAGCTCAGAGTAAAGAGAGAGAGAGAGAGAGAGAGAGAGAGTGTGTGTGTGTGTGTGAGCGAAATCTGCATTTTTAACAAGCTCAAAATGTGGGGGGGGAGGGCGTGCATGTGTCCTGCCAAGGGCCATTCTTTGAAGCAGGTGAAATTTTTACCAGGAACATTTGTGACCAGGATTGAATGCCCTAACTGATCAGTAAGCAAGGAAGGGAAGACCTTAGGATGCTTTTAAGACTCCAGTGCCAGTGAGACAGAAACAGACTTGGAGAGCCAGTGATCAGGGTGGTTAGGGCAGCCGACACCTGGCACATTACCAAGGCCACGGCTGCGGGACTTGGGCAGCACCAAGAAGTGAGGTCAGTCACCCTTGAGGCCGGGAGAGCAACACCAAGTCTATGACTTCACTAGGGTAATATTTTAAAGAGAAAAAAGCCTCACGACCACTGAGGCTACGATGGAATCATCACCGGAAGTCCATCTCTGGGCTCTCGCTGCTTCTCAACGGCCTCCTCAGCCCTCAAGACTGAACTTCCTTTTTCAGAGTCCATCTCCTTTGGCCCATGAATGAGAGCCTCCAGGAGAGACATTCTGATCCCTTTAAAAATCTTAACCCCGACCTGTAGAATACTGTAATTTCATCACGACAATATCCTCTAGCCAAACAAACACCCTCATGTATATTTCGCTTGTATGTTCTCTACCAGCGGGGATGAAGTCAGGGTAAGGGGACAGGGCAGGGAGTATGGGATGGACACGCCAAGCTCCTACCTTCTGGGTCATCACGGATCACCAGCAGCCCATTCCTGCACACGACCTTCCCGGTGGTGGCGTCTAGGAATATTAGTGATGGAATGTTGGAAATTCGGTATTTGTTCCAAAGTTTAAGCTGGAAGAAGTAAAGCGAAAAAGGTGGGTAAGTCCAAGCAGGATAAATCACAGAGTCCTTTTGAGCCCCATCAGGCCTAAGGGGTGAAAGAACCAGAAGACACTGCAGTACAGGGAAATGAACACGTGAGGCTACAATCCCGTTGGCCTCCATGGTCTGTGACGCGGCAGGGGAGTCTGAGTCCCACCCAGGCTCAAGCTGCGAAAGAGGCCGACAGAAGGCCACACCTGTTCCAAGACAACTCTCCTCTCCCAGCTCTCCCACGGGCACTTCCTCTAAAAGGCACACAGATGAGGGGCGCCTGGGTGGCTCAGGTGATTAAGCGTCCAACTCTTGATTTCGGCTCAGGTCATGATCTCGTGTTTTTTGAGTTCGAGCCCCACATCGGGCTCTGCACTGATAGTGCGGAGCCTTCTTGAGATTCTCTCTATATCCTTCCCCTGCTCTCTCTGTCTCTCTCTCAAAAGAAATACATAAACAATAAATAGCATAAAGATGAAGATGGATTAGGAAATGAACTACATGTGCGTCCCCAACACCAGGTGGTTAAGGCAGGAAGGGAGGCTTTCTACTGGTGCCTCTGAACCCCATCAGCAGGCAGGTGCTCCCCTGCTTCCCGGCTCTACTGTGCTCCCCGGAGCTCCAAGGGAGAGGGGACAACGGTATCCTAAGCGAAGACCAAGCAGTAGAATCCAGCACTCTCCCCACCTCAGGGGGTTCCCGCACTTGGAGTACCGGCTGTCACTGTGGGTGTCACTCACCCACAAACACTAGGGAAGCAACATCCTGGGTCGGCTCCAATCCTCAGCTCTCAGTGCCACTCAAAACAACGCACAGTCTACTGGCAGGTTCTTGAGCTTGGCTCAGCCAGCTGTCAGAGGACCAGGGTCTAGGAGGCACAAAGCTGACAGAGCATGGATGCACCAGCCCGGGGCAGGGAACTGAGGATGTGCAGCCTCCTTTACCGGCTCCCCGCCATCAGGTGGCCCACCGGGTGCTCTGGAACTTAACTGCCAAGCCCAGAAAGCAACATAATTAAACAAAAATGTCCAACTGCCAACGGGAAATGGAAGAATGGCCCACTGGTGATTCAGTTGCAGCCTCCCTTCCGGGGGCCTGCGGCCCCACATGGGAGGGCCAGCTGCCTGGGCATTGGCGGAACGGGGCACGGATGTGTCAAGGGGAAGCAGGCATCAGAAGTCCAGCTGCACAGAGCAGATTATTATTGTTTTTAATTCAATCCCAAGCAGCGAGGGAGTCGGGTGGGGTATCTGCTAAGAACTGCTAGGCTTCCCCTGTCTGTGGAGACCTGGATCTTGGCAGGAAAGGTCGTGGGACCCCACCTTTCCTGTGGGCCCCCAAACCAGCCCTGCGAACAGGAGCGACTCTGCACACACAGTCGGCAGTGACCAGTACTGCATCATTCCAGAGACACCTGCTACGGGCTTCAGATCAAACATTTTTAGGGGAAGATGCTCAACAGCAGAGCAAGACCAGCCCTGCTGGGATTCACTTCCTAAATTTGCAAGCACACAAGACACCAGAATGAGGAGTTGCAAGGATCCAGCCAAGTTAATCATTTTAAAGGGGGGCAGGAAGGAAGATGCAGGGATTTTTCTGATTTAAAGAGTAATTGATGGGGGAAAAGCAATTAATGGAAAAAATGAGAAACACAGCAAACCATAAAAATTGAGATTAAAAATCACCCATGACTCATCACTTACAAAAGCTCAGACAACTTTGTATTTCCACCAGTGGCAAACAAGACAGCCCGTTCCTCGGTATTCTTACTAATATTAGTTGGTTTTTTTCTTTTTAATTTTTCTTCTCAATGTTTAGTTTTGAGAGAGAGAGGGAGACACAGAATCTGAAGTAGGCTCCAGGCTCTGAGCTGTCAGCACAGAGCCCAATGTGGGACTCGAACCCATGAATTGTGAGGTCATGATTTAAGCTGAAGTCAGATGCCCAACCAACTGAGCCACCCAGGCACCCCCTCCCCTCTTTTTTTAAAGTAGACTTCACACCCAGTGTGGAGCCCAAAGCAGGGCTTGAACTCACAACCCCGAGATCAAGACCTGAGCTGAGGTCAAGAGTCAAAGGCCTAACAAACTGAGCCACCCAGTTGACCCCTAATATTAGTTTTTTTTAATTAATTTTTTTAAATTTTGATGCTTATCTTTTAGTTACTGAAGTTTAGGCATTACACATCTCCCTATTATAAATACACAATTTCTTCCCAGTGTGTTTTGCAACTGGTAAGTGCTAAAATTCATTCATCAGATATTAACTGACAATCTACTATGTGCTAGCCCTAGTCTAGGCACAAAAGATTCAAGAAAGAACAAGGCAGAGGAAGTTGCTGCCTTCAGAGAGACAGACAATACACAAGAACATAAAAGTAATTTCAGAGACTTCTAAGTGATAAAAGAGAAAAGAACAGCAAAGGCATGCCAGGGGAGAGAGGTACATATCTTAAATTAAAAAAAATTTTTTTCTTAGGTTTAGTTATTGGGGGGAAGGGTAGAGGGAGAGAGAGAGAGAGAGAGAGAATATCCTAAGCAGGCTCCACACTGTCAGCAGAGAGCCTGAAACAAGGTTCAAATCCACGAACCATGAGATCATGACCTGAGCCAAAGTGGGAGGCTTAGCCACCTGAGCCATCCAGGCGCCCCCCTCTGGTACCTATTTTAGCGAGTGTTCAGGGAAGGCATCTTTGAAGAAATGGCATTAGAGGACACACCCTTGACATGAGATGGAGCGAGTCACCTGTGCATGGGGGGGGCCGCCTGAGGCCCAGGGCACCTGTTAGAGGCTGAGAGGCAGACCAGGAAGAAGGCTGGGGTTGACGCGGCCAGACAGAGTCAGGGAGGGGGTTACAATGAGGTCAGAAGGGCGCTCTTGGCAGATCTTTAAGGCCCTGTAGACTAGTAAAAATGATGGAATTTTATTCTAAGTGTAACAGGAAACTACAGAGCATTAGCAGGGGAGTGGTAAGATCTGATTTACACTTTAAAAGGTCACTTTGGCAGCCCTGGGGGAACAGACTGCAGGGGAAGACATGGGGAAGGCAGAGTCTGGAGAGGCCAGTGCAAACAGCCCAGGCAGAAGCTGAGAGCCACGGGGAGGACCTGGGTTACAGAGCCGAGGGTGGGGACATGATGGATTTGTGAGACATTCAATAGAGTCGGTTGACAGACTGCATATGGGGAAGGCATAAGGGAAAGAAAAAGATCAATGTACTGTGGTTTTGGGGTTTGAGCAAAAGTGTGTCAAGGGGTCGTATGAACCAAGATGGCGGAAAAATAGAGGAGAAAGTTTGGGAGGGAAAGATCGAGATCAGAGAGGTCGATCTGAGGTGCCCGCTAGATGTACAAGTGGAGACTTCGAGGAGGTCCCTGGACTAGGCTCTGGGGAGCTGGGGGCATGAACTACAAGCCAGGGGTTGTAGCTGCCTGGATGCCGTGAGGGGTCATGAGCCTGTATGAGGTTATCCAAGGAGAGGACACTCTACAGAGGAAAAGGCACCCCAGGGCGGAGCCAGGGCCCACTGGCAAAAGACTGACCAGGAGTGACATGTGACATAGAAGGAAAACGAGGAGACTCTGGTGTCCCAAAAGACAGTGGCAAAAGTGTTTGGGGGAGAGAGTACACCTGCGTCAAATGCTGCTGACACACTGAGTATGATGAGGGCAGAGAACTGACCAGCTGATGCGGCAACTAAGGTTATTCACGACCTTGACAGGTCAAGGAGTCATCAGTGAAGCGAGGATGAAAGAGCGAGTGGAGGGGCGCCTGGGTGGCTTAGTCGGTTAAGCGGCCGACTTTCGCTTAGGTCATGATCTCGCGGTTCGTGGGTTCGAGCCCCGCGGGGCTCTATGCTGACTGCCAGCTCAGAGCCTGGAGCCTGTTTCAGTCTGTGACTCCCTCTCTCTCTGACCCTCCCCTGCTCACGCTGTCTCTCTCTCTGTCTCCTAGAAATAAAAAAAAGAAAAGAAAGAGCGAGTGGAAGAGGGAGGGAATGGGGTGCAGCTCTGTCCGGCACACACACCTCGAGGGGGCCTGGGACCAGACAAACTCGAGCCGCTTCCCAAAGGAAACAGCTAGCAGGAACAAAAAAAACAAAAAAAAAAAGGAAAGGTCATCAAGAGAAAAAGAAAATGACAGATAAGGCGCTAAGGTAGTGACTGCAGATAACTTTAAGAGTTTTGCTGTAAAGGAAGCCGAGAACAGGACTGTAGCTGGAAAAAGACATGATAAGGTCAGAGAGAGAGAGAGGATATTTTACAGATGAAGTCAGGGGGCGGTATTTTAAAAATGGGAGATGCTTTAATATATGCTGTTGGGGATAATCCAGAAGAGGAAAAAATTGACGAGAAGGAAAAATGCAAGAACAGAGTCCTTGAATAGGCCAGAGGGTGGCCTGAATAGAAACCCATGCTATTTGCAATTAAAGATAACTATCTTCTTTTTCAACAATTACATCATTTATTTCCTTTTCTTATAGAATTGTACTGGCTGGAATTTCCAGAACAATAGTAAGTAGCAATCATCTTTAACTTCCACCTGATCATAATGGGTATACCTTTCACTATCATAGATAATGCTAGCCGTTGGTGTGAGACGGATACGCCTGAGCATGTTAAACAAAATAGTCTTGAATGATATTCAGCCTTAAAGGAATGAAATTCTGGGGCACCTGGGTGGCTCAGTCAGTTGAGCATTCAACTCTTGATTTCTGATCAGGTCATGGTGTCTCGGGTTGGGAGTTCGAGACCCTCATCGGTCTCTGTGTTGACAGTGCAGGACCTGCTTGGGATTCTCTCTTTCTCTCTGCCCTCCAAGGTGTTTGCTTTCTCCTCCCTCCTCTCAAAATACATAAATAAATCTTAAAAAAATCTTTAAAAAAATAAAAATTGAATTAAAAATAAAGAAAGGAAATTCGGACACATGCTACTACGTGTATGAACCTTGGGGACATCGTGCTAAATGAAAGAAGGCAGTCACAAAAAGACAAATATTGTGTGTTTCCATTTAAAAAAATTTTTTTTAACATTTATTTATTTTTGAGAGACAGAGAGACAGAGTATGAGCTGGGGAGAGGCAGAGAGAGAGGGAGACACAGAATCTAAAGCAGGCTCCAGGCCCTGAGCTGTCAGCACAGAGCCTGATGTGGGGCTTGAACCCACAAACCATGAGATCATGACCTGAGCTGAAATAGGATGCTTAACCGACTGAGCCACCCCGGCGTCCTGTGTGTTTTCATTTCTGTGAGGTACCTAGAGGAGTCAAAGTCATAAAAACAGAAATTGTAATGGTGGTTGCTAGGAACCGGGTAGAGGGTGGAGATGGAAGAAAGCTGGTATTATTGTATAGTGGGTATAGAGGTTCAGCTTTACAAGATCAAGAGTTACAGGGACGGGTGGTGGTAAAGGCTGCACATCAGTGTGAATGTATTCAAAGCCACTGGACCGTACACTTAAAATGGTTACGATGGCGAGTTTTACATTATGTGTATTTTACCACATTTAAAAAATAAAGGCTTTCATTAACTTTTTGACCAAAAAGTTTTATCAGGAATGGATGGTTACTTTATGATTATTCTTTAAAAAAAATTTTTTTTAAAGTTTACTTATTTATTTGGACAGAGACAGAGAGCACAAGCAGGGGAGAGGCAGAGAGAGAATCCCAAGCAGGCTCCGTGCTGTCACCACAGAGCCCGATTTGGGGCTTGAACTCACAGATCCATTAGATCCTGAGCTGAAACCAAGAGTCAGATGCCTAACCCTCTGAGCCACCCAGGCACCTCTATGGTTATTCTTCTGATCTGTTGCAGTATATTTCATTAGCAGCCTTTAACTCCAAGATTAAGCCATCCTTGCCTTCCTAGGAGAAATCGTCCCTAGTCACATGTATTGTTAAGGGACCGCCACTATCGTATCTAATCTGGGGCTTGGGACTTCCACAAACAAATGGCATCTAGTAACAAGACTTTATTTATGGGTCACTAGACTGGTCCCTAAAGTAGCTTGCAGTCTTTGGGCCTTAAAAATAAGAATGGAGGGTTCAACGTGATTATAATAGAGTGGTTTGCATGTGGGCACCTATATGTACCTGAAATGTAAGCATGTGATTGGCTTTTGGCTATAAATGCGGATTTACCATAGCTGGTACCTGGGCCAGCTAGCGTCTAAATGCTTAGCCACCCAGGGTGAGTCAGGACCGTGCTCTCCGAGTGATGACAGGGTGACCTATGGGCTGGATGGCCTGCTGGGGGTAGGTACCCTGAAGGCATTAGTACCTTACTTTTTTTCTTTTTTTTTTTAAAGAAGGTACTGGCATTCTTAAGTTCATTTAGAGAGAGTGCGAGTGTGCGCAAGTGGGAGAGGGGCAGAAAGAGAGAGAGAGAGAGAGAGAGAGAGAGAGAGAATCCCAATCAGGCTCTGAGTTTTAGTTTAGTTTTAGTTTCATAGCAGTTGCTCTGCTCTGAGCCAGTACAGAAGGCATAGGAATGATCATTCTAACCATGTCAAGTTTGATACCTGAAACAGCAAGTGAACTTTACATTGGAAAAGTCACAGAGGCCCTCTTTGATGAGTCTCTTATGCTGACTGGAAAAGAGAAACGCTTGAGCTTAAAGAAACGATCCCAAGACTCGTCCCTGTGCCTTTTCAAGTGTGTGTGACATCTCCAGTCCACCAAAGGTTTTCAAAAAGGCCTCTTAAAACAGTGGTTTCACAACCATTTTGGGGTCACTGACACTTTTGAGGCTAAAAGCTACAGATCCTTTCCCCAGAGAAAAATGCACATACACAAAAGTGTGTAATTTCACAGAGTTCGTGAACTCCTTGAAGACTGTCAGTGAACCTATCTGACCCCAAGTGGCCTATGGACCTCAGATAATGACCCCCTTGTCTTAAGAGTTTATTTTAGGGCATGGCTTGACCTTGATCAACAAAGAGGGCTAGGATATTCGCCCCATCCATAAAACTCCCTCTAATAAAAATCACCATTTGCCTAAACTCCAAGATGATGTAATACTGAAGGACGGGAAGGGACTCTCTCACTGCATATTGCTGCTATGCTCCTGAACTCTTCCAGAATCGACTACCGTCTGCAGCCTCCTGTTCATCCTCGGCCTTCAGGATGGTGAAGATCAGAGCCACCCAGGACCAAGCACTAACTGCACTTACTTGTAAGGATCGCCAAAAAAGGAGTTCATATTCCTCCTTGGTGTGACAATTAGAGTCAGGAGCCATCAGTGAATCAGTGCTGCCTCACTCTCTTAAAGCTCCTTCCTGGGAGGAAATCAGGTAGTGAGGAAAGAAAACGGTCTTTAAGGGGCTCAGTTTACATCCAGTCCCTGATGTAACTTATGTCCTGACTCCCTGGACGTCAGGAGCGAACGTCATGGTCCCCTGGCTCAGGCCGGTCATGGCTGCTTGCCTTGCACGGTAATACCTACATCTCAGGATGAAGAGAAGGGAGGTGATAAATGCAGAGATGCTCTGAAAACCAAAGCGCCGTACACACGGGGCACGCCGCTAATATCTGCATCAAATTTACACTTAGTTTCCCCTGTCTTGTCAGCGTCCTCTTCAAAAAAACATTTTCCTGTCAACTCTATTGTAAAGTTAATCAATCAGCTGTATAGCTAGTAGGCCGTGTATAAAACTCAGAAAACCGGGATTTCCTTCTACAGTGAGTGGTAGTTTCGCCATAAGCACCTTCTGCAACACACACACGGTTCAGGGCCAGCTTCACACGGTCTGTTTGCTCACCCCTCTTCCCACACTGGACTGCCAGGTTTTAAAGGGGCATCTGGAAACTGTTTTGAACGGACTCCGGATTCTGCTCTTCTCTCTGCTTAGAACTCTGACACCATGTGTGAGTCTGACAGGACCCTCCGCTTGGTCTCCCCACCTTCGGGAGAGGGTGACCACAGGGTGAAATGCAGCATGGCCTGGCACAGAGGAGCCCAGGCCCAGGGTGCCCATCCCAGCAGCCTTTGAACCAGACACTGCACGCAGAGCAGGGGCTCGCATTCCGCTGGCCATCGGAGAAAAAAGGCTCCGGCAACCTCAGCACTTTTTTTCAGTTTATTTATTTGGAGAGAAAGGGAGGAGGAGGGAAGGGGCAGAGAGACAGAGAGAGAGTCCCAAGCAGGCTCAGCACTGTCAGCATGCAGCCTGATTTGGGGTTCGAGTCCATGAAGTGAGACATCATGACTTGAGCTGAAACTGAGAGTCAGACACTTAATGGACTGAGACACCCAGGCCCCCCCCACCCCCCACCTCAGCACTTTAAAAGGGCCTCGCTGCTGGCACTGCTGCAGCTGGGGACAACTGAGTGACTTTTACTTCCAGTGCCTGCTCCCTCTCCAGTGACCATCCGGCCAAACGTCCACTAAGAGATCATTTCGACGACAGTCAGCCTGGCTGCGCCACCTCCCTTCAGAGCTGCCCAGAGGCCTGGTAATAGGAATAGAGGCAGAATAGGTCACAGCAAACCCTCTAAGCTTAGAGATCTAACCGCTTATAATTAGCGCGCCGGATTCAGAAGCAAGGCAGCAAAGACGAAATGGAAAAAAAGGAAGAGGAGACATTATTAGCGCAACTTGGCGAAAATCAAAAAGGATGACAGAGCGGGCTATCGAGTTACTCGAGAGTTCCCCTTCCTCGGCCCGGCGGCTGGTTCTGGTTAGCGGCTCCGAGGCGGCGGTTGGAGCGATCATCCTAGGAATGCCGGCCAGAATCACTTCTCTAGTGATCCATGCAACAACGACGCAAATATCAAAAGAGACAGGCCTGGGAGCTGGTAAACTGTAAAAATGCGCAGTACAAAGCCGAGCTAATCTGAAACACTGGGGATTCGTCAGCACCCACAGATGCCACAGGGAAATGCGACCTGGGGATTTCCGAGAAGCCCCAACTCTGGAGGCTGACTCAGAATCTGCCTCTCATCCCGAGGACAGGGTCTCGCACTTGACTGGGGGTCCAAGTTTTTATTTCTCAACAGCTGCTGCAAATCTATGGGATCAAGCCAAAGCTAACACAGATGTAAGATTCATCAGCGAGCGCGTCGGCGAGGTCAGCACAGCCTTCTCAGGCAAGACTTACCCTGCCCTTCCACCCGATGCTGACCACAGTCAACATCATCCTTTCTATGAGCGGCATTTGAAAACAGAGTTTTTATTTTTAAGTTTATTTATTTATTTGGGGGGGGAGAGAGAGAGAGAGAGAGACCATGCACACACATGCATGTGTATGAGCAGGGGAGGGTCAGAGAGAGAATCTCAAGCAGGTTCTGCGTGGTCAGCACAAAGTCCAATGAGGGGCTTGATCCCACAAACTGAGATCATCATCTGGTCCGAAATCAAGAGTTGGACACCGGACTGAGCCACCTAGATGCCCACAAAACAGTCTTAAAAGTGTCCTCACTCTGGGGAGTCTGGGTGGCTCAGTCGGTTAAGCATCCGACTTCAGCTCAGGTCATGATCTCACGGTTCGTGGGTTCAAGCTCTGCATCGGGCTCTGTGCTGACAGCTCAGAGCCTGGAGCCTGCTTCAGATTCTGTATCTCCCTCTCTACCTGCCCCTCCCCTGCTCACGCTCGGTCTCCTGTCTCTCAAAAATAAACATGAAAAAAAAAACACTGTCGGGGCGCCTGGGTAGCTTAATCGGTTAAGCGTCCGACTTTCGCTTAGGCCATGATCTCGCGGATCGTGGGTTCGAGCCCCGCATCAGGCTCTGTGCTGACTGCCAGCTCAGAGCCTGGAGCCTGTTTCAGAGTCTGTGTCTCCCTCTCTCTCTGACCCTCCCCTGTTCACGCTATCTCTCTCTCTCTCTCCTAGAAATAAATAAAAAAAAAAAATTAAAAAAAACAAAACAAACAAACAAACAAACAACCACTGTCCTCACTCTAACCAAACACTACTAAAGCTCATTATATATACAGTTCAAAAGAAAAAAAAATTTCCCTGGTCCTACCCTCCAATGTCAAGGCAGTATCTAATGCTAGAGGCTCTAGAGCCAGGCTGGCCCAGATCTAATCCTGCTTTGGTCACCTGCTAGTTGGTGACCTCAGACAAGCTACCTAACTTCTCTCTTAGTTTTCTCATCTGTAAAATAGGAATAATAGTACATACACTTCATTGGATGTTGTAAAGACTTAAGATATGTTACCTAAAGAGCTTAGGATAGGGCCTGGCACAGACTAGGTACTATATTATTACAGTGAGCTACCTGCTACAATTAATATCAATTATTATTGTTGTTGTCATTGCAACTGTTAGCTCAGAATCACTCTAAAGGCTCCAGCAGGACCTTGTCCCAGAGTTAAGACCAAATCTTACTTCTGAGATATGATTCTCGTGTGATCTCCCCTGTGGCTGAAATTTTAGCTAGCTGTTGGTTGGCCAAGTACAGTGCTTGGCACACGGGTCAACAAATGGAGGAATGAATGAATGGAAGGAGAGGGGAAAAACTGTTGAGGGGACAGCCAGAACGGATGGCTAGCTAAGCAGTCAAACTCAGCCATTTAAAGGGCTTCCTTACCACCAACTCTTCCCAGTTCCTTGGGATACTTGGGAGCCCAGAAGGCTCTCTCTTTATGTATTTATTTATGTGTATATGTGTTTATTTATTAAATTATTTTCGAAGTTTTATTTTTTTTTGAGGGGGGGAGGGTCAGAGAGAGAGGGAGACACAGAATCCAAAGCAGGCTCAGGCTCTGAGCTGTCAGCACAGAGCCCGACGCAGGGCTCGAACTCACAGGCCGTGAGCCCATGACCTGAGCTGAAGTCGGACGCCTAACCGATTGAGCCACCCAGGCACCCCCAGAAGGCTCTTTAGATTGGAGAATCAATTTGCTCAAAACAAGTGCTGGTGGAATTCGAGCTCTTCTCCCTTTCTCCGACAGGATCTTTGACCCCCCCATCCGCCTCGCCGTCCCATCTCTCCTTTGCCTGAAGCCAACACAGAGAACCAACCAGCAGACAAGGCCAAGGAAGACATAGAGGCGAGCAGGGCCAGCTGATCATTAGAAACCAAAGCCCTCTTCGTGGATTTGCATTTAACGAAGCTGGAACGACAGTCAGTTCTCCCTTCACTGTAGCTGCTTCAGAAGGAGGGCCTGTGCCCCAAGGGTCATAGAGTGTGAGGTTTGGAAAAGAACACGTATGGTCTGCTTCCTGCAGACAAAGGCACCATGCATTACGTATACCGCACCACCCAACTGAGTTCATCTCGGCCACTCCAGGCTGTACTAAAAGAAAAAGAAGGGGCGCCTGGGTGGCTCAGTTGGTTAGGCAGCTGACTCTTGATTCTGGCCCAGGTCATGATCTCACGGTTCGTGGGATGGAGACCCCCATTGGGTTCTGCACTGGCAGCGTGGAGCCCGCTTGGGATTCTATCTCTCCCTCTCTCTGTCCCTCCCCCACTCATTCTCTCTCCCTCTCTTTCTCTCAAAAGAAATAAATAAACTTTAAAAATTAACAAAAAAGACTAGGTAGAAGGGACATTACAAATTTATTCTGCATTACTTTACATGTCAGAACAGTAAGTTTTCCAGTGAATGACGGATAGCTAAGCTGGGCTATGGGATCTGATATTAGGTGTTATTTCCTTACAACATTAACCAAAGTGCTGTAGGACATATGGGGGCGGAATACCATGCCTGACTTCGGGAACCTTACAGTTTACAAGAATAAAGTGGTTAAAATGACAAATGTTATGTTTTATCTATTTTACCAGATTAAAAAAAAAATCAGGTAGAATCATGACTATTCATGTGCACGGGTGGGGCAAACCACAGCAACTGTCAGGATAAAGGATCAAAAAGGGCAGCAAGAAGGAAGATTGGCTCCATCTAGTTTAGGGAATGTGCCGGGGCTGGTTCTGTATGTTGAACACACCCACCCTTTCATTCCAAATCGGGGTGCCCACAAGAACCAGCAGTTCGTGGGGGAGTTTGACCTTGTTAGTCAAATCTTCAGACAATGCTTTTGTTGGAAGGCAGTGCATGGTATAGGTAAAATGGTAGAGAAAAAGGTTCTGGAGCCAGACTGACTGGGTTCAAGTCCTAGACCTGCTATGTATTAGCTGGGGAGGCCTGGGGCAAGTTACTTCACTTCTCAGAGCCTCAATGGTCTCATGAATAAATAAGAATAACACCTGCCTTCTTCCTGTTGCTGGGAGAATACCCTGGATTGATATATGTACAGTTCTTGGAGCTCCCAACCGTCAGTTGGGCGTCTGACTTCAGCTCATGTCATATTCTCGCAGCCGGTGGGCTTGAGCCCTGCATCAGGCTCTGTGCTGGTGGCTCAGAGCCTGGAGCCTGCTTCAGATTCTGGGTTTCCTTCTCTCTCTGCCCCTCACGCACTCATGCTGTCTCTCTCTGTCTCTCAAAAATGAATAAACATGAAAAAAATTTTAAAAACATTAAAAAAATTTAAATATATGTACGGTTCTCAGAACGCTGCCTAGTGAGTGTCCAGCAGAGGTCAGAACGCTGCCTTCTCTCTTTGACGCTAAGGAAAAGAATGCGGTGACCCCTCTAACTCCTGTTTAGCACCCACGTCAGCTGCACGTTCCTGTTCCAATGGCAGAAATGACTTTCTGGGTCTTGTGTCCCTGGAGATACCCACAGAGCGAGGAACCGGGCCAGGGGACAACCCGGCGGAGTGAGGAAATGCAGTTACTCCCTGCTGGTGTGCGGACTTCTTGAGCTCTCGAGAGCCTCACTTTGCTTTGCAAGATATCCTTTGCCAGTGGAAACCACGGTGCCCTGGAAGGCGAGGTGTGGGGTCTGACATGCTGCTTCTTCCTTCCGTCTCTTCAGCGCAGAGACGTCCACCTTGATGAGCGGCCGGCCCTTCCCCACACCCCTCGCAGTCAACAGCGCGTTATGCTTCCGTCTCACCCTGTGACTCCAGAGTGCTGTCAACACGCTGCTGAGTCCCAGGGTAAAGGGCGGCATGCTACCCTCTACTAGGCTGGGCGCCAACCCCTCCCCCCCCCACCCACCGTGAACCTTTCTCCCAGGGGATGGTTGCGTTCGGGCAGCCCCACATCCTTCCTATCAAGGCAGAAAGTGGTGTAGCGGCCAAGAGCACGGGCTCTGGGGGCCGACGGTGTCGGTTCGAACCCTGGCTCTGCCACCTCGGGCAAAGCCCTTTGCCTCGGCAAGCCTCAATCTCTTCAATCGCAAAATGGTCCCAGGGTGCCTGTCTCCTCGGGCTGCTACGAGGATAACACACACGCGTGCTCCGAACTGCCTCCGGCACACGGCAAGCGCCCACAGGAGAACACTTCTACCGTGTGCCCTTCCAGGCTTTACATCAGCCAGCCCATGAAGGGCAACGGGCCCTGCACAGGGTCACACCGCAAGAGGGCTTCACTCGTGGTAACTGACTGTGCTTCCCAGGACACCAGAGCGCCACCGGTCCCTGCCGGGGCTGGGACCCACGATGGTCCACATGACTCAGCATGAGAAGGTACAGAATATGCTACCAGAGAACTTCTGCCAGAAGGTAAGCAGATCAAGCCTGACAAAGGAAGGGGAGAGCAGGAGTCTCTACTTCCCCGACAAGGGCTCTGGGGGTGGGAGTGGGGGTGGGGCAGCAGCTCCTCTTCTTCATGGAAATGAAGACACTTTCCAAACTAGCCCCCAGTCTGTGGAGTGACAGAAATCAACTAAGAAATGCATGTAACAGAGGGGCGCCTGGGGGGCTCAGTCGGTTAAGCATTCTTTTGACTTCAGGTCATGATCTCACTGTGAATTCCAGTCCCACACTGGGGCTGCCAGTGCAGAGCCTGCTTGGGATTCTCTCTCCCCCAATCTCTCCGCCCCTCCCTCTCTCCTTCCCTCCCTCCTTTCCTCTCTCTCTCTCTCTCTCAAAATAAACAGTTTTTTAAAAATGGAAAGAAATGCACACAGCCACCAAAGACACAAGACAGAGACACAGGGGGCCAGAGACACATGGCGGCCATGCTGGTGGGCATGAGAAACCAAAACATAAAAAAGTGGCATTCTCTGTGGCTTGGAGACCTGGCTCTAGTGGCAGTGGGCTGCAGCATTGGGATTCTGGTGACAAAGAGCATAGAGGGTGGCCGGCAAGGATGAAGAGCGAGCACGGGGAAAAGGCCACATCCCCAGGGCAACTAGCAGCGGAAGAAGCCGACAGGGAACTAAAGCACATTCTAAAACCCCGGGGGCTGCCTCCTCCTCCTCGTTCCTTCTCAGGGGTCCCTCACCAAGAGACTCTGCCACTAAACTTCTTTCAGAAAGCTGCACCTTTGGGGGATGCCTGGGTGGCTCAGTCAGTTACGCCTCTGACTTCGGCTCAGGTCATGATCTTATGGTCTGTGGGTTCGAGTTCCGCATCAGGCTCTGTGCTGACAGCTCGGAGCCTGGAGCTGCTTCGGATTCTGTGTTTCCCTCTCTTTCTCCCCCTCCCCTCCTCACTCTCGCATAAATAAACGTTAAAAAAAAATAAAAATGAAAGAAAGCTGCACCTTTAGATCACCTTCAGTCAACGACAACAACAACAAATTATGAAGATTCAAAACGATGCCCACAAACACAAAGGCAAAAATGTAAACATTTTCTTCTCACCCTTTCGAAACTGCTGAAATGCAAAATATTTCTTTTTCTCCCCCCCACAGATCTCCTAATCACCCTAGCTCCTCGTGGCCTTAGAGAAGCCCATTCCCGAATGCTCAGAACCTGGTATCGTGTATAACGCCAATTAAAGAGGTTCGTGGACTATGCTGTACAATTTCCTGCCCTAATGACTCAACGAGCCAGGAGACGAGCAGTTTGTTGGGAGTACAAAGCGACATATGGTTGCCAAGTTCTTCCTGGCCGACACCACAGACGGAGGGAAAGGCTGCTCTGTTTCCCTGCGCGCAGCTCTCACAAGCTGACGGAGGGATTTCCTAAAGCCCCATCTGGTACGAAAACCTCTACTGGGCACAGTGGTTTGGAACAGTAAGAGGGTGGCTAGTAATAACAGACCAGGGCCAAATGCTGTAGAGAGAGAAGGATTAAAGCGGCTGGGAGTTTGCCCGAGACACGGGACAAGGAACCGGAGTCGGCCTGAAATCTGAGAGACCATGTCCCAGCTCCAAAGGCAATCACTCAGGGGGCCTAGGGGTGGGGGAGAGGGAGCAGAGACAGGGATTTTGTGTCTTGTGTCATTGTGGATCCATCCCTCTGCTGATATAGTCAGGAAAGAGGTCAAGTTTGCCCACATTCGCTCTGAGCAATGTACTTTTACTTGCACGCTGGGATCCCTGATCTGCCACCTCCTTTGAGAGACGTGTCACCATCCAAGTTCAACCCAGAATGTTAAGTTCATACCACAGAAAAGCCAATTCTGAGCGTCTGCATGCCAGATTGTTATCGGACCCATGAGGTTGAAAGAAAACCGGAAAGGAAGAAAGGAGTGCTGGAAGAAAGGGTGCCACTCTGTGTTCAGATGTGGGGATTCTGCTGGAGGAAGTCCCTTGTCAAGGCGGGAATCTCTCTCTTCATTCCCTGCCCCTAGCTGGAAGGTGGCAGATGCCATCAATTCACCCCAACCAATCCATCCAAAGGACTTAGCAAAAAATATGCCAGCAAGGTTTTCATTTTGTTTAAAAGAAAAATCCAGGCTCGGAAGCCTTTGTCATCTGAAAACAGAACTCCCTCCCCCCGCAGCTGAGATGGTGTTAGCGCCAGGTGGGTCCGAGGATAGCACAAAAGGGCTCCCCAGCTTCCTCCATTCTGGGGGTGCTGACAAGCCATGACCTTGGAGCTCCAGGCTCTGCTTTTCTACCAACTCTGAAATTCAGCACTAGGCAGAGCTCCTGGATGAGGTACCGCAGTGGAAAGCTCCAATGAGAAAGGAGCAGATTTCATAAACTGTGGCAACAAGGGAGTTGTGAGCTGTGAAGGGAGGTGCCATCCTTCTAGAATCCTATCCCCGCCATCTTCCTGGGGCTCAAAACCAAAAGGCCAGTTCACCTGCCCTTCACCAGACATATCCCTCCAGGCGGACAAGCCTCAGGCCGCTTCTGCGTCCTCAGTGCCTCACATACAGTAGGGACGCAGTGATGGTGACCACAACGACGTTCAGGCCAAGAACGAGGGCACTCACTGGCTTCTCGCATTCGACTCCGCAGATCCAGCATGAAAACCGAGCAAGCTGGCATTTTATTTTCACACATTCATCGTGGTCCCTACACAGCTACTAAACAAGTTGCCTCCCAAAAAGAAATCAGGCAAACGGGCTCAAAACTTCCCGCAGTTTCCAGCAGATGAGGACTGCGATGGGGCGACACCTCCTAACCCCGCTGCCGTAACTTACAGGCGCGAGCTGAGCGTTTCCACGTCCGCTTTTTGAAATGAAAACAAGAGCACAAAATGGTTTGTGAGAATGACAGAGAGGTTGATCATTCTAGTGCCATCCAGACCTGTTCCACAGTGGAGCTGTGAGCGCTCAGCAGAGCGCTCCCTTCAAATCTCCTACCTGATTGTTATTACACTGGGTGTTTTTGCTGTGGTCTTCCCCCCCCCCCCATCCCTCACCCCCTGCCCTCCACTGGCTGCATGAATGCTGTTTCTTGGCAGAACTTTCCAAGTGCCCGATTAAACCCCTTGTTACCACTTTCCTGCCTCAGGAAGGCCCACTGAGCCCTGGCCAAATGACAAGGGGAGGAAAGGAAACATTTACAATGATGTGAGAAATTCCCAGTCTGGGGGGAAAAAAAATAGATCAAAGAGGACGGTCATAAGGGACCATTCTGCACAGAGCCTGGCACATGAAGGTCCTCCATAAATTGGACTGGATTGGCCTGTGATGGGAACGACATTACCTCACTGGGAACCCAGCATGGTCCTCTGCAGCTCTGGAATCAGCACCGGCCACGCTGCTACGTACCAGCTGTGCCCCAGTGAGGGGAGTTGTGTCCTGTACTCAGAAGCTGTGATCACCATGCTCCCGAAGGCCTTTATATAGAAATGGATTGCGGCTTGCATTGGTCCCCTCTGCCAGCTCTTGAAATGAAAGGGCCCACGGTGAAATAAATAACAGCAGGGAGAGAGAAAGAGGGAGGTAAATTGTTTGGAAAGTAGAAGACAGGGTGGAAAAGACGAAATTCAAGACAGATGTAGGAGAGCTGCAAACAAATGTCCTTGAATTTCTGCATCCAAGTGATTCATGTAGAATATGGAGAAAAGGGGCTACGTACTCAATATAGAAGTAAATATGGGAGTAAACACAGAACAAAGTATTACATTCCCGGACTCTTACAAAGAAACATCAATTCCACATCCCCAAAAGCAAGGGAATCAAGAGCAAAAATAAACGACTGGGACCTCATCAAGATTAAAAGCTTCTGGGGGCACCTGGGTGGCTTAGTCGGTTAAGCGTCCGACTTTCGCTTGGGTCATGATCTCGCGGTTCATGGGTTCGAGCCCCGCGTCAGGCTCTGTGCTGACTGCCAGCTCAGAGCCTGGAGCCTGTTCCAGTCTGTGACTCCCTCTCTCTCTGACCCTCCCCTGCTCACGCTGTCTCTCTCTCTCCTAGAAATAAATAAAAAAAAATTTTTTTTAATTTAAAAAAAAGATTAAAAGCTTCTGCACAGCCAAGGAAACAACCCAGAAAACTAACAGGCAACCAACGGAATGGGAAAAGATAGTTGCAAATGACATATCAGATAAAGGGTTAATATCCAGAATCTATAAGGAACTCACCAAACTTCACACCCGAAAAACAAACAATCCAGTGAAGAAATGGGCAGAAGATAGGAACAGACACTTCTCCAAAGAGGACATCCAGATGGCCAACAGACACACGAAACGATGCTCAGCATCGCTCCTCATCAGGGAAATACAAATCAAAACCACACTGAGATACCACCTCACGCCAGTCAGAGTGGCTAAAATGAGCCAATCAGAGAACTCTAGATGCTGGCGAGGATGTGGAGAAACGGGCACCCTCCTACACTGTTGGTGGGAATGTAAACTGGTACAGCCCCTCTGGAAAACAGTGTGGAGGTTCCTCAGGAAACTAACAATAGAACTCCCCTATGACCCAGCAATAGCACTGCTAGGAATTTACCCAAGGGATACAGAAATGCTGAGGCATAGGAGCACATGTACCCCAATGTTCATAGCAACACTCTCCACAATAGCTAAAACATGGAAAGAGCCTAAGTGTCCATCAACGGATGAATGGATCAAGGAGATGTGGTTTGTCTATACCATGGAATACTACATGGCAATGAGAAACAATGAAATATGGCCATGAGTAGCAACATGGATGGAACTTGAGGGTGTTATGCTGAGCGAAATAAGTCTATAGGAGGATTAGGAGGAACTTAACTGGGTACCAAGGGGGAGAAGAAGGGGGGAAATGGTGGGGGAAAGGGAGAGAGGCAAACCATGAGAGACTCTTGAATGCTGACAAAAACTGAGGACTGATGGATGTGGGGGGAGGAGGGATGGGCATGGAGGAGGACACTTGTGGGGATGAGCACTGGGTGTTATGTGGAAACTAATTTGACAATAAACTATTTGTAAAAACAAAAAACAAAAAACAAAGAAACGTCAATTCACATCTCTCTGCTAAATAAAGCTGTTCTAAAACAGGGCGAGGGAAGGGTCTAAGATGAAACTATTAATTCAGCAGAGGTTCTCTGCCGTCTTGTCACTCACAACAGGACATCAACCGCCAATAGTTTATGTCCAATTACTGAGCACTGATTTCCGATCTCTAAAAGGTAACTTCTGCCACTTGCTTAACACCAGCTTAATTAAAACAACAACAACAACAACAAACAGTAGTAGTATTTGCCAGGTTAAAGCCTAGCCGTGCAAAGAAAAAGAAATCAAGCAGGAAATTTAGACGGGTGTTTCCACAGACACACAAAAGTCCAAGATATTGGCCGGAAAGGCATTTTTACAATGAAGTATTAGTATGTGTTGTTTTACTTCTAAACAGCTAACTCAAAGGGGCCACCGCACAATTGGTTCCAAATGCTTCATATGGAGAAGAAACACAGGCGGCCTGCCTCGCTGGTTAACTACTCCCAGTTTGAGACTTCAGATGGTAACAAGAAAGAAGGCAACAGCATGAAATGTCCCCGGTTGCTGTAAGTGCTAGAGAAATGGGGCGAAGCAGCATCCAAGGACAGGGCGCGGGGGGTGGGGGAGATGACAGCATTTCCCAGATAGATCAGGTGCTTAGCACAACTTCCGATCTACACCATGCACATGCCTAGCCGGTTATTCATCAAGAGACATTTATGGAGCATTAAAACCTACCAAGTATTTGTGCCAGATGGTGTGGGGATACAGAGATTAAAGACAAAGGTCCCTGCCTTCAAGGGAGGAAAGGAGCCTGTTCAGAACCTGAACCTGCTTTGCTTTTTGGACACTCCACCTGGGATGCTGGTCCTTGCACCATACCCCTCGCCCCCAGAGCGGGGCATGTTCGTTCTATGGGCACCAATCTCAGGCCACAGGTGACAGCGGCAGGTGTGAGCATCTGATCTGAGGCCAATCCTACTCTCTCCTGGGAATTTAGAAATTGGATACAAAGACAGATTCAGTAAGGTGAGAGCTTCCCAACCAATGTGCAAGGAACAGGTTAGAGGAAGGCGCCATATTGATTCTCTCAGCCCTTGGGCTACCCTGAGCCCCCACCCCCTCCGTGAGTCCTTGGCCTCTGGGAGGAAGCCGCCTTGTACCTTCATCCCAGGGGACATACAAGGAGTGTTTTCTTTTTTTTTTTTTTTAATATTTTTATTTATTTGTAGGAGAGAGAGACAGCGTGAGCAGGGGAGGGTCAGAGAGAGAGGGAGTCACAGAATCCGAAACAGGCTCCAGGCTCTGAGCTGGCAGTCAGCACAGAGCCCGACGCGGGGCTCGAACCCACGAACCGCGAGATCATGACCTAAGCGAAAGTCGGACGCTTAACCGACTAAGCCACCCAGGCGCCCCACAAGGAGTGTTTTCTAAGTGTGGCAGGGATGCAGAAAAGCTGGAGAAGCACCGAGGAGGCAGTGGTGGAGACGAAGTGGTGGCGGGAATAGCCTTGCGGGACCAGCGACAAGCAGAGCCGAACAAAGCTGACAAAGAAGGGGCGGTCAGGACAGATGGCAGGGAACAGAGATGCAAATGAGGAACTGCAGCCCCCGAGGAGGGGGGCGAGAGGGCCGGATCCTGAATCCCGCTCCGGTCCTCTGTGTCCCAGCTGAACTCGATTTCCTGAATCTGGATGCCCGTGTGATTAACAACTGTATTCTGAGAGCCTAACCCAATCTACTTGTGCCAGCTCGAGTGCATTTCTGGTGCTCGTTAACAACCCCTAACTAAGCCAGATGTGTGGATATGTGTGCATGGAAGGCCCGTGCGCACCATGAAGTCCTCACTGCTTCGAAAGCAAAACCGCATTATGGCCTGAGCCCTCTCGAATCCCTTTCTCACATATCCTTCTTCCATTGTCCCCCTGGGACCCTGGGATCCTGGGGAGGAACCTCCTCCGGGCGCAACGAGGGCAGAGATGGGAGCAAGAGAACTCCTAAGGTCATAGAGCAAATCGGTGCCGGCATCTCATTGCTCTCTGCCAGCCAGCAGCCCTCGCAGCACAGCACTTCTTCAGCGTGAGCCTAGAATACTCTGTGTGGATGTGAGCAAAAGCAGCCTGCTTCTCCGACTGTGGGTCATTCCCGCAGAGAGAAGCGCCCCCCACTCCCAGCCCCCACGCCGAGTTCCCCAGTAAAGGGGTGGCTCTCCCTCCAAAAGCTTTTCCATTCTCTTTGGCTCCAGAAAACGCTGCCCTGGGCTGAGTCAGGGAGGAAGAAAGTCTGAGGTTTCCACAGACAAGATCAATGGCCACTTTTAAGAAACCCAATGTCCTTTACAGCACATTCCCCAGGCCTAACAGCATCCGTGACATTCAGAAGCAGACACGACCAGTCGCCACCAACTGTTTCCAAGACCACTTGGCGAGGCACTGCCCGTTGTGGACGCTCCCAGGCTAGGTGCGCCAGCACCTTCCTGCAGGCTGATTCTAGAAGCCACTGGTGCCACAGAACCAAAAGGGGCAGAGAGTGTAAATTTTCTGAGGTCGCGACCAGACTGGCTTCCTCCTCCAGAACAGAAATGTCCCAGTGAATCAGACGTTGAATATGCCACTAATCGCTTGCTTAGGAAACTTTAGCTGCTGAGGCCTTCTGAACAGAAACCACACACAAAGCGATTCTCCAGAAGCAGCACAGACTTTCTGGGACACACTGACCATTTTCAAAAGCTCAGTAATCTTCTGTCAACCTCCTCTAGAACCAAACTGCTAAATGTCAACAAGCTTCACTCTGGGCTCCAGACCACCCATAGGATCACGTGTGTCCAAAAGGAAACAACTGGGTTCCAGTGCCCCTCAGCTCTGTTCTTGGCGACACAACAACAAAGTCCCCAAGTTCTCCAGGCTGAAATGACTGAGGCCAGGACGATGGGGGTGGGGGGTAAGTCCTGCTTGACCCCCTGACGGCAGCTCCGGGCCGCACACAGACAGAAAGCGAAAATGCCTGGGAAGCACGAGGCAGAGCAAGCAGGGAAGGTGAGGGGTCACAAAAGTGACGCAGGGGTCACCGTGTCCCCCAGTCACAGTGGAGAGCAGGCTGAGAGAGCAGAGTGGTGAAGTGGGACAGGCTGTCTGGGTCACTTCCCTTGGCTGAGCAAGTTGTCTCTGCTGTCAACCAGGGGAGGTGACCATTCTGGTCTCGCAGGGTCGCTATGAAGATTGACTGACACAGATAATCCAGGTGGTTCCTTCTAGCGTGCAGATTTCCCACCCCTGTCGTTCACATACACTACTGACAATCTGTGCCCCTCACTCTTAATTGTTTCAAATAGACTTTTTTTAAAAGATTTTTTTTTTTAAGTTTATTTATTTTGAGAGGGAGAGAGTGGACGTGGGGCATAGAGAGAGAGGGAGAGAAAGAGAATCCCAAGCAGGCTCTGTGCTCTCAACGCAGAGCCCCATGCGGGGCTCTAACTCCCAAACCGTGTGCAAGATTGTGACCTGAGCCGAAATCAAGAGTCGGATGAAGAGTCGGATGCTTAACCCGCTGAGTCACCCAGGAGCCCCTAAACAGACTTTTTAAAACAAACAAAAAGCAATGTTATTTTGAAAGGAACTTTTATATTGCTACTGTAGGTAGAAAACCAGTATCACTAAGTAGAAGGTAAGTGTCAAAATAAAAAGAACAAAAACCAAACAACTATTCAACGTGATCCGGCCCCTGGTGCCTGCGAGGGCTCTAAGGTCTGCTTTCTCTATTGGAAAGGAGGGTAGCAAGCGTTCCAGGGGTTAAAGAAGGAGTGTGTATCCAGACTCTCCCGACAGAAACAGAGACTTGAAACGGAGGGCGGAAAAAGCATGATGTAGTTTAATCAATGGCTCCGATCCCAGTAACAATCCTGCCACCTTAAACTCCTTTAGGTCCTGTGCCAGTGGGAGCAGTGGTGAGAAAAGGGGAGGAGAATCTAGGGGGGCCCCGCTCACCCCTACATGCTGGCTGTGGCCCCACTGCCTCCAGAAAGCTCTTCGCCAAGGACAAAACGCTGCTGGCTCAGTCTCACTTGTCACTGGGGCATCACGATGACTTCCTCCCCACAAGCCCCATCAGGGAAAACCCGCTTCGGCCACAGCAGTGGCGTCTCCATCAAGGAAACTTCTAAAACTCACCATGACCAGGAAGCTGGCAAGGACCCCTGAGCCGTGGGGTTACATTTATGCCAAACCTAACCATCTCCACCTTTACGAAGGAGGCCTGGAATTGTGTGTAACAAAAATTGCAAATCGAAGACGGTTTCACCAACCATGGTTAAGGCAGCATTTCCCCAGGAAGGCTGCATCAGAATCCCCTGGCGTGATGAGAGATTTCTGGGCCCCACTGTTGACCCACTGACTCTGAGTCTCTGAGAGTGAGATGCAAACATATAAATTTTAAGAAAGCTGCCAGACAATTTTTACGCCCACTGAAGTTTGAGTCCTGTCTGCTCTTTCCTACATATGTCCCTCTGCCCCAACTGTTCTCCCCTTCCCCTGGATATTTCTTTCTTTCCTTCTTTTTTAACTTTGTATTTTTGAGAGAGCCAGGGAGGGGCGGAGAGAGAGGGAAAGAAAGGGAATCCTAAGCAGGCTCTGCACTATCAGCTCAGAGCCCGATGCAGGACTCAAACTCACGAAGTGTGAGATCATGACCTGAGCCGAAGTCGGATATTTAACCGACTGAACCACGCAGGCGCTCCCCCGACCCCGCCACCTGCCGGTATTTCTTACTCATCCTAGAGATCTCAGATCAAATATCACCTCCTCAGGAGAGTCTTCTCTGCTTAATGCCCTTCTCCCCAGTCTAGACCAGGTCCCGCATGATGCATCCAAGTCCTAATGCTCTTCTCTCATAGCACTGATAATGACTTTTGTTATATGTGTGACTTGTCAAAACAGAGGGCGGAGCTGATACTGTGCCCAGCGGCCAGCACAGTGCCAGGCGCAAAGTTGGCACACAATTAAAATATCTACTGATGAAATGAATCGGCCCGGAATCGGCACCTTGCAAGTCCCTGCCTTAGCAGCTTCTGGGAAAGGGGACCTCTGTTGTTGAGGTATTTTTTGAGTTGAATGGACTTTTAACTGATTCCATTTGCTCACCTGAGTGAAGTGTTACAGTTTTAGAATTGTACGTACACTAACGCAGGAGCGGTTAGAAGTCTTCACAGCCCCCCGGCCCCCGGCCCCCTGCCCCGGCCTGTTCAGCACCTGGACCTCCTGGTCCCACTGTGCCCTGCGGAGATCCGGGAGAGCTATGCCCAGCGCTGCCGGCCGGCTGAGGGAAGGGATCGCTTTCTACCCAGAGTCCAAAATAGCTTCTCTAAGGCTAGCAAGGACTTGTCTTGCTCCCCTAAGATCAATTTATCCCACAAGTTCTATTCACGAGTGAATTTGTTGAAAAGTTTTGTTTGAATGAGTCCAACGCTCTCTAAAAATACGCCCCAGAAGGAAGCAATCCTCCCATCCTTCAACGAGTATAGACACGGCCCCATCTGATCTACCACCACTTCTGGCAGCAAATGTTTAGCTCTGCCATGGGATATGTAGAATAAATTAAGTTTAGGGGGAAAAAAATCATAAAACAAGCCTCTAAGTCTAAAGACTCTGTGTACCTTGGCAGGGGAATGCATGTGCTACAGCAAATCAAATCCAGTGTGCCAGAGAACTCAGTCGAAACCAGCAGAAAATGATTTCTGTCATCTGAGACAGGCAGCCCCACAGCAGCCCCCGAGGAGAGATGGAGATAAGGGGGTCTAATCTAGCCCCGCATCTGCCAAAATTCTTTGCAGTAACGGCTGGAGAAAGAAACGGCCTGAAACCCTAAGTAAGAGGAGATGGACGTTCTAAAGTCAAGGTTTTGGCGAGCACAAAACGAACATTAGCCCCCCTCGGGTTGGCTTTCTCGCTAAGGTCCTTGCCTTCAGAATTCTGACCCGAAGCGCTGGGTGGAAGAGAATCTTGTCACTGTGGGGCGTGCTCTAGGCTGGGGACCTACCAGGTCTTCAAACACGGCTCCCTTAGCCCTGCTCAGTACTCGGTTCTGACTAGAAGCGCCACAATTTCCAGGGCTGTCCCCGCCCTGCATCTGGATGGCTAAGTTCACTCCAGCCAATTAGCCTGCAAGGCCCAGCTGCCTCAGCCACAGGAAAACGGGACTTACTGGTGAGACACACCCATCCCTGGGAAAAGAGGCGACAGAGAGTACGGGTTAGCTATTCGCTTAATAAGTCGGGATTTCTGGGAACAGTGTTCGACATGAGGGGCAGCTCACCTCACACCTCTGTTACATTTTTTCCCACTCCGTCGAGAAATCCATCAAAAGCATGATTATCTGTGGCTCTGATGGACCTCTGCTTTTTCTGATAGGAGCAGGTCAAGGGCATGAACTCAACCCTGGGCTACTGAGGCTCATTCAGAGCATGTGCCGTTACCATTCATGAGTCACAATCAGAAATGTTCTCCTGTGGGGCGCCTGGGTGGCGTAGTCGGTTAAGCGTCCGACTTTCGCTTAGGTCATGATCTCGCGGTTCGTGGGTTCGAGCCCCGCGTCGGGCTCTGTGCTGACTGCCAGCTCGGAGCCTGGAGCCTATTTCAGAGTCTGTGTCTCCATTTCTCTCTGACCCTCCCCTGCTCACTCTGTCTCTCTGTCTCTCTCTCTCCTACAAATAAATAAAAATAATTAAAAAAAAAAAAAAAAAAGAAATGTTCTCCTGAGGGAGCGGCTTTAAACAGATCTGAACAGATTTCCATTCTAGCTTCTCCTCTTTATAACTTTTCTTCCTTCCTTCCTTCCTTCCTTCCTCCCTCCCTCCCTCCCTCCCTCCCTTCCTTCCTCCTTTCCTAACATTTATTTGTTTTTGAGAGACAGAGAGAGAGTGTGTGTGAGCAGGGAAGGGGCAGAGAGAGGGGGAGACACAGAATCTGAAGCAGCTCCAGGCTCTGAGCTGTCAGCACAGAGCCGGACGCAGGGCTTCAACTCATGAACCGTGAGCTCATGACCTTAGCTGAAGCTGTAACTGACTGAGCCACCCAGGCGCCCCTGTTTCTCATGATCTAATAACTGATGCCACTTTTGGATGAGCTGGGCACATGCCTCTCTAGAACAAAAAGTACAGACAGGCCTTCTTTCCCCACCTACGGTGCAAGCTGATCACCTCAAATGGACAACTGATTTCGCCAATTAACTGTTCCCAGAAGGACACAACACCACCTATTTCAAAACCAAAGTTATCGTTTTGGGTACACACTTTCCAGCTCTTCGTTGACTTGGAAATTACGCAGCACTCCCCGGTGGCCAGTCATGTCCTTTAGTTACCATCACACAAGTTCACCAGGAGCCAGGATCAAAGCCAGGTAGTCTGTGAGGGATTTGTCGAGGGCTTTCTTTCTTGACCAAGGTGCCACTAGTCATTAGGACATGTAAACCTTTATGTTCCCATGTAGTGGGCTGTACACATCACCATGATGCACACTGGATTCTACTGTGGATTCTACTTTGTCCTCTCCTTCCTGATTTTTATTTTCTATTTTATGTGCCTTATTCCTTGTATCTTATTTTATTTCACCTTTATTTTCTCTTGCTACATTTTATGCTTCCTTTCTTGAACATGGATTGGAATGCATATGACTATATTCTGTTTCTAGAGGAAACACTAGTGCCTTGATCTGAAATAAGGGGTGTTTTTCCCCCCCAAGTTCAAGGGGCAGAGAAAGAGGGAGAGAGAGAGAATCCTAAGAACGCTCTGTGCTGTGAGCGTAGAGCCTGGCGGGGGGCTCAATTCCATGAATCAAGAGATCATGACTCAAGCCGAGATCAAGAGATGGACGCTTAACCGACTGAGCTGCCCAGGCGCCCCTGAAATAAGGGTTTTTTTAGACCTACGCCAACTACTATGAAACCCCTAGTTTTGGAGAGTCTAAAAACCTGAGCATAAAAGCTATCTGTGTTAGTGGTTACCACCATCCCAAATACCACGAGGGCAGTCAAAATCTGCCACTGGGCAATGTTTCCCTAAGTGGAATTCCTTATCTATACCCGATGGAAGTCACTTTTTAGGTGGCAGAAATATTCCCCACTAAATAATACTGAGTCAAATAGCAATCAAACATTATTCCTTTTTGAAGTTTCTTCTGGTCGTTCCAATTCCTTGAGGGGAAAAGTCTTAGGCTGATGTTAATGAGTGACTAGCATTTCTCCAACAGCTGCTCATCTCCTTTTTTAACAACGATATAAACCAAAACTTTAAAAAGTGAGCTTATTTAAAGGAAAATATTAAATAAATGGTATCGCAGCTGGTATGATTGACAGAGGGAAAATATCAGTGAAAACCTCACCTTTCCCTCTTTAACCCGCACCTAGCGAGAGGAGTCAGTAGTCAGTTTTCAGAGTTTATTTGTTCTGAGCACCCTGACATGATCAAATCAGGCTTCATCCTCCAAAGAACTGACAAAATGATTTACTATTGGAAGGATCCGGTTCAAACGCCATCCCATCCCACCGTCTGGGAGAGTTTCGTTACCAAGAACATTCACCACTCAAGAGAGAGACCAAATCATTCCAGGAAATACTTTCAGAATCAACTTCCTGCTCAGCTATAGTTTTATGATTAACTCTTCTCAGTCTGACCCCCAAAACCGTATTTAAGGGAATCTATTGTTTACATGTTTATCCACATTTACCAACAGGAGGAAGTTGTCACTTGGGAGTGAGATAAAGAGTCACTCCGTCAACTCACCAGAGGAGTTAAGACCAGCAAATACTGCGAGAGATTCCTACTGAGGTCATTTGGAGTTTAGGGGAATTTTTGGTTTGGGTTTTCTCTTAGTTTTAATTGCTTATAAAAAGCTCCTTAACGTCAAATGGAGAACAACAACAAATGTGAAAAGTTAACTTTCCCCAAGATGTTTATTCTACAGAAAAAATGTGTTCCCTGCAACTCTGATGGGGATTAAAACTAGATACTATGGCCTGAAAAGGAAAGGGAAACCCGAATGACTCCAGCACAAAACAACAGCTGTGGTCAAAGGCCCGCCAGAGAAGCAACTTCTCTGCTTGGTGAAAGTCTGTCTCACAGACCCCAGATCTGCTCCGGGAATACCAGTGTCAGATCCACCTCGGTCAAAGGCCAGTGAACAGACCATCAAAAGCAAACTCGGACATCTTCATTTGATCTGAAAGGCCTGTACCTCAGATCCTCCCTGTCGCCCATTAATCATCTTCCCACAGAGTCCTGTGCCTTTCACACCGATTACTGAAGCAACAGACAAAACTAAGCAAATGAGCAGAGCGGGGCAAGGTGAGGCCGCCACACCTCACTGTCCCGAATTGGTCTCCTCTGGTCACGGCCAACCCTGAGAACGAGCAAACTCCTCCCCGCCCCGACTCCTGGGGGTGTGTGAAGAATAGCCCCTGAGGCACAGGTATCAGTCAGTTTTGCAATCAGGACAAAAGAATAAATCAGTGGGGCGCCTGGTTGGCTTAGTCGGTTAAGGGTCCGACTTTCACTTAGGTCATGATCTCACGGCTCGTGGGTTCGAGCCCCACGTCGGGCTCTGTGCTGACTACCAGCTAGGAGCCTGGATCCTGTTTCAGTCTGTGACTCCCTCTCTCTCTGACCCTCCCCTGCTCACTCTTTCTCTCTCCTAGAAATAATAAATAAAAAAATTTAAAAAAAAAAGAATAAATCAGTAACTGATGAAAACGGTTACTTCCAGAAGTAGAAGTAAGACTTCTCTTAGTTTTGACATTTGGACCATGTAAATATTTTATGTGCCAGAAGAATACAATCAAATAAGAAGCATGAGAGAAAAAGCAAATCCTAAAGTCAAATATGAACAGACACATATGAACCTAACTGTATATGATGATTATTACATTATCTGTGTTAAAAAGAGAGAGACAGAGAGAGGTCACTCCAAGTGACTTCTGGATACAGTTCTCTGACTGTTCACTCTTACCTGGAGGGAGGGAGGGATGGGGAGAGAGAGAGAAGGAAGGAAGGAAGGACAGACCTTGAACTTTACTTATTAAGTAGGCTTATAAGTAGGTCCCGTAAGTATTGTAAAGTTGCAGACAAGGTTCTCACTATAGGACAAGAGGGAGACAAATGCAATGAGAAAGTAAGAAAGTGCCCAATGAGGCTGGTTCTGAACTGAACATATCACTACGAGCTCAAGATTTTAAGAAACATGTGAGTTTCTTAGTTATATCTCCTGAAAGTTTCTGGAGGAAGAGGCACACTTGATGCCCACACCTTGGTTTCTTTTTTTTTTTTTTTAAATGTTTATCTATTTTTGAGAGAGACAGACATACAGACAGAGCGTGAGTGGGAGAGGGGCAGAGAGGAGGAGACACAGAATCTGAAGCAGGCTCCAGGCTCTGAGCTGTCAGCACAGAGCCCAACGTGGGGCTCGAACCCGCAAACCGTGAGATCATGACCAGACCCAAAGTCGGACACTTAACTGACTAAACCACCCAGGTGCTCCACACACCTTGGTTTCTACATATCATTTCTCCACCAACAAGGAGCAGGGTTTCTTGGAGAAACAGCCGATTCTAAGCGTGAAGTAAGGAGAGCCCAAGTTGAGCCTGAGCAGCTTTCTATATACCAGCACAGCAAGGAATCAAAGAATGTTATAAGGAGCCAAGGGGCATCTTGAAAAGGGCACTAAAAAGAATAATAAAGTTAATAGATTAATTGAACTCTTTAAAAATCCATGAGTCTGAAGTGATCCTAAAGGGGCGGGGGGTAGGGGTGGCACAAGGGTATCTTCTTTATAAAAGAATACAAGCTAATAAACGCAGGCATGTCAGAACGTAAAGATCATCCTACAATGGCCAATGTAAAATGTAGGCAAGGACTATGAATGTATCAACAGATGCTAAAGCCACTGGGTGACCAGTTACTGGGGACAGAATATTCCTATGGTCCGAAAGTATCATAGCATTTATTGCTAATTATGAATGCGAAAACGCCTTTACAAGAGAGAGATCTGTCAGACCTTACTTTAACCAACTGTTTAATCTCAGCATCACTAATGGCTACCAACGGGGTGTTTCTATCTCTCCAAGTTCATAATAGATGTTAAAATCTTATCCCCTGACATGATCATGTTAGAAGGTGGGGCCTCTGCGGGGTGATTCAGTCATGAGGGTAGAGCCTTCATGAATGGGATCAATGCCCTTAGAAAAGAGGCTCCAGAGAGTTCACTTCTGGCCATGTGAGGATGAAGCGAGAGCAAGGCTATCAATGAGCCAGGACATGAGCCTCAGCAGATACAGAACCCGCCAGTGCTTCGACCTGGGGCTTCTCGGCCTCCAGAACTGTGGGAAATAAAGCTGTGTTGTTTAAGCCATCCAGTCCATGGTATTTTTGTTATAGGCGCCCAAACGGACTAATGTACTAACAACAGGACAAAACCATGACACGCCTCCTGGTGAAATACAATAGGTGAAATGCGTCACCTCCAAAGTGTTGTCAAAAATGTTTGACTGAGAGGCGCCTGGGTGGCTCAGTGGGTTAAGCATCCAACTCTTGGTTTGAACTCAGGTCATGATCTCATGAGTTGGAGCCCTGTATTGGGCACCACACTGACAATGTGAAGCCTGCTTGGGATTCTCTCTCTCTCTCAAAATAAATAAACTCTAAGAAAATGTCTGATTTGAATCTAATCATGAGGTAACAATTACACAAATTCAGCCTGGAAAATTCTAGAAGACAACTGATCTACATCCTTCATGTATTACTGTTAAATTTTGGGGATAGGATAATGAGACTATCGTTATGAGGAGAACATCCTTGTTCTCAAAAGATACATACTGAAAGGCTTAGGGGTAAACTATGATGATGTACACAATCTACTTTCAAATTGTTTGGGGGAAAAGTACCCACCACTCCTATATCTTTATAGATTTATATTACAGGTTTTTTTTTTTTTTTAATTTCTAGGAGAGAGAGAGAGACAGCATGAGCAGGGGAGGGTCAGAGAGAGAGAGAGGGAGTCACAGACAGAAACAGGCTCCAGGCTCTGAGCTGGCTGTCAGCACAGAGCCTGACGCAGGGCTCGAACCCACGAACTGTGAGATCATGACCTAAGCGAAAGTTGGACGCTTAACCGACTAAGCCACCCAGGCGCCCCTATATTACAGGTTCTTAAGTAAGCTATACGTCCATGTGAGGCTCAAACTCAACCCTGAGATCAAGAGTCGTATGTTCTACTGACTGAGCCAGCCAAGTGCCCCATAGGTTTATTTTTAGGTTTATTTACTTATTTTGAGAAAGAGAGAGAAAAGGAGTGAGCATGAGCAGGGGAAGAGGCAGAGAGACAGAGAGGGAGAGAGAATCCCAAGCAGGCCCTGAGCCATCAGCAAGCAGCCCAACATGGGGCTCGAACTCCCAAACCGTGAGATTGACACCTGAGCCAAAACCAAGAGTCGGACACCTAACCGACTGAGCCAGCCAGGTGCCCCACAGGTTGATGCTGCAGCTTCTTAAAACTAAGCTCTGCAGATCTGCAGCAGCAAAATGTTTACCACAGGTACATTTAGGTGTGGGTCGTATGACGGACCTTCATCATCTTAATCTTTGGTTTTTCTGTAGGTTTGACATTTCCCAAGGTGAAAGGCTGGGAGTACAGAGAGTGAGTGTTCATCCATTTCCTTCTTAGGGAATCTAAAGATGGTTCCTCCTCCAACTGCTGGTTCTTGAATGTGTGAAAGCGCTAAGTCAGATCGCCCTGTAATGTGTGACTAAGGCCCCAGCTGCTAAGGGGCTCGGTCCGGGGGGCCGACTCCACGGAGGGAAGCAAACAGAGGAAGAAATGGAGCGCTCTGCCACATCAACGGCTGTCTCTGGTGTTCGGGCTGTTTTTCTCTAATAAACATCAGTGAGATCAAGAGGAATGTGAAGTCGTGGAAGAACTCATCTTGCATTTCTCCCCTCTCTAGACAATTCTTGGGTCCAGCATCTCGAAATTTTTTTTTCTTTTTTCACCAGACTTCTACCCGGAGACAATTTCCAAGCTAATTGCAACGGAAACCATAATTACTCCAGCCCTCACTCAGAGGTTCTCCTAATTAAAGGGCCTCCTTAAGGAATGTATTTGGCACTAAAGGAGCAGAGAGGATGATGCACAGTTAAGTAAACTGTTATGAAATCCTCTGAAGACGTAGGCGACCCAGGAGCTGCTCGGCCTGTCTGCTGCGCGGGGAAGGGCCCGATACCCTGAAGCTTTCCCACTTTGCTAATTGTGAGAGGTGAAAGGTAAAGGAGCTAGAAATCGAAGGGCCGTCTCTGGCATTTTATCTCCTGTGCAAGCCCCTCCCAGAGGCCAGGCTCCCCGGCTGAGAACTAGAACCATCCCCGATTTATATAAAACCATGGCATGGGACTAAACAGATCATTCTGCCCACACTGAGTGGAGAAGAAAACCGAGGCCCCCAGAGGTCATCTGTCTTGCCAAATGTCATTCGCGCTCGTCACCAGTGCTGCCTTACAGTTTGTAACTGCGTTTGCTTCCAGCCTCTGTTTTAGGCCGGCTGTCAGCAGCTAAAGTGAGACACTGTCTTTCAGGCAGCCCCAGCTCTGTCCCCTACATGAACGACTTCGGCAACGTCATCCAAGTTAACAACGTACTTATCTTTTGTCCTAGCAATTCCTATTCTAGAAATTTATTCTTCTACAGATATGCATGCATGAGTGCGCAAGAATGTCAATGACGGCATTATGTGAAACAGCAAAAGGCTGGGGGCGGGGGTATAACGTCCAATTACAGGGAACTGGGTACGGAAATTACGTTATACCCCTTCAATGGAATGTAACGCTGGTATTTCAAAGACTGAGGCAGGTTAGTAAGTGCTGATAGGGAAAGACGGTCAAGTTACAGAATTAAAATTTTTTAATCAAATTTAAACGAGACAGACATGATCCACCCACACATCCGTGTTTATAAATACATAAAGAATGGTGTGTCTATCTACCCCTATTCCAGGAGGGCGTGTGATTAGTGAGCTACACCTGTGTTTTAACCTCCAGTACAGCTTAAATTTGCTAACCATGTACACATAGCTCTGCTTTTATAATTAGAGGAAAAGAGGGGGAGGTCCTCTTCTTTCAGGAAAAGTTCTGGCAGCCTCGGAGGCTCTCAGTCCCAGCCCAGACCCTACCAAATGAAGACTTTTTAACCGAATTAGCAATTAAACTGCTGCATGCGAGCTAATCTAGTTTGCTATCTCAAACTATACACTCTCAGTGAAACAAATGATTTGAACACGGGTCAGGGCAAGGCCAACATTCAAATACTGCTTTGCTGCAAACCCTCGGCTGGTGCCAGCCTCAGGCTGGAGTCGGAACATCTGAGTGGAAACATTTTACAGGAAAGAAAACTGATGCCAGCTTGGTCAGCAAGTTCTCTGGCTTCTCCAGGGAATTCTTTCCAAGTCCTTCAAGTTCTATTCAGGGTAGGGCTTGCGCCACTACAAAAGTAGAGTCTCCCTTTGTTGAAGGAAAAGTCCAGTGAAACTATGTAGCTACAAGACACCAAAGACTTTTTCTTGAAGGCTGGAAGAGCACTTTGGCCTTCTGGATAATCCCCAACTTGTGTTTAATAAGAGAAGGATTTAAAAAACAATAAGGGAAAGAGAGACAACCTCATCTGGGAGATTCAAATGTTTAAGCAAATATAAGAACAATCGATTAACTTGTGAAGGACAGGCAGAATATGTGAAAATGTAAGTGAAGGTCCTGGATGAGGACCCAGGCTTGTCATTAGAGGGTCCCAGAGTTCCAGGAACTTGACCTCTTTTGAGGGGCACGGGGGCAGGAGAACATGACTTAGGTTATGGGCAGGGCTTGTGGGGCTTCCTGTGTATCATCTCCTAGAGGGGGCCCTGGCAACATCACCCGTGGCTTCCCTGCCTCCATTCTTGGGACCACTTACCTCCGTCTCCTACCCACTGGCCGTCTGCAGGCTTCTCTAAAACAGCTGTTTAAAGCCATTTCATGTTCCTTGCAAGACCCAAAGGAGTAACATTTTTTGAAAAGGTACAGAAAGGGGCGCCTAGGCATTTCAGTCGGTTGAGCATCTGACTTCAGCTCAGGTCATGATCTCATGGTTCGTGAGTTTGAGCCGCGCATCGGGCTGTCAGCACAGAGCCAGCTTCCGATCCTGTTCCCCCACCCCCCCCTCCACTAGCGCATGCCCGCACGCCCTCTCCTCTCTCTCTCAAAAATAAATAAACATTTTTAAAAAACTACCGAAAAACACAAAAATGACCTTGTAAAATGGAAAGGAATACTGTTAGTCCATCAGAACATGGAACATCATAGAGATATATGTTCTTTCTAGGTTAATACTATAGATCAATGAAAGTGATCCCAAAAGAATAACTTCAGGTTTGCTTTAAAGTTCACAGGAGAAAACAGTCAAGAATAGCCAGTTAAGCCCTGAAAAACAGAATAAAAATGCAGGATTTGTACTACAGGCTATTCAAAGTTATCATAAAGTCTCTATGTGGGTTTTGGGACATCACAGGAAGCTCATGGAACAGAACAGAAAATCTATAAATACAACCAAGTAAATATTAAAAAAAAAAAACAACCAACATTCCATGTTAAAAACGTGTCTGACACCTTCAGAATAAAGTCTCAGCTCTTTCCCATAAGACATTTTGCTATCATTCTTTCCAACTGCTGACCTTATACTTCAACATTCACAACTGTATGGACCTCAGAGTCCCCTCCCTCTGTCCTCTACATATGCTATTCCCTCTATCTCAATTACCCTTCCCTGTCCTGTTTATCTGATTTCTTACCATTTCTTCAAGACTTGGCGAGAAACCTCCCTGATCTCAACTCTGGTCCAGCCAGCAGTGAGGAGCCCCTCATCAGCATCCCCAACACCATCCCAACACACACAACACACACAACTGTCCCCCGCTCGCACTGACACCAAGAGCAGAAACCACAGTCCCCACCACGGAAGCACTTGCGCCACACAGGCCCTGCACTGGGCTTGCCGGCCCGTACGCGGTTGTAGGAGTAAGGGAGGAGAGCAGGGAAAAATCGAGAAAGGGAAAAGAGTTAAAGAGGCTTTCCTTCCATCTCAAAAATCGGCGCACAAGGGACAGACGCAGAGCGCACAGAAGCCCACACGCAGAAGTGAGGCAATGGCCAAGCTTATGGTGCTCTCCACCCCGCCCACCAAATAGTTCTTCTCGCATCTTTTTCTACTTCACTATCTGTTAACTTCCCAATGCAAATCTGTTTCTCTTTAAAGGGCAGGCAATCATTACTCATGCCAGGTTACATCAAAGGCCAGAATGCCTCCCGGAGGCCATCCGGAACAGACCCAGACCCGGAACGGACCCCGGCAGCTACTCCGAGCTTTTGACACACCAGACACCGCTTGTGGTCTCTGATCAGGAAGCCCTGGGCAGGCAACTTCAGGTTCCGGGGGGCTGCCTGCCACATCTCTGCTCTGATCCAACAAGGGCTTCGAACCCACCCAGATTACAAAGTGGAGGGGAGCTCTCTAAAGTACCCAAAATGGCCCTGAGCTGCAAGTGGGGCCATCTTCTCGAGGCACTTCGGCAGAAGTGTCTGTCCCTGTTCACTTTCACACATTTAATACTGAGCATTACTTCTGCTGCACCTAAACTTAATACTGTGGAAAGACGCTGTAAGAATAAGCAGTAGATGTAGCTTTCGGTGGAAACAATTAGTTCCCTAGCTCTACCCACTAAGACAAGACTCCTCATTTCAAATCCTCAGCTCTGTAAATTAATTACCTGGAGAAAGAGTCCAAAGGAAAGGACAAAGTGCTTAAATAGGTAAATCCTGACACTGTCTTTTATTTCCTCCACTCTTTTGTATGCCATGGACAACCCAGTGCTAATTAAGGGCTAATTCTCCCTCCAAGTGTCTCTGGGAATGGTTTCTCACCTTTTCTTTGCTCTCAGTCACCAGCCAAAGGCACCAGGATGCCTCTGGGAAGGCCAGCTGTTCAGGAAGGAAGGGATGGAGCTGGGCAGTGAGGGCCTGCTGCAGGCCAGGGGTTCTCAACCAGGGGTGATTTGGCTTCCCAGGGGACATCTGGCCATGTCTGGAGACATTTTTGGTGGTCATACCTGGGGAGAGCAGGTGCTACTGGCGTGTCTTGGGTAAAAGGCAGGGATACTGTTTCATATTCTACAATTCCCCACAACAAAAAATTACCTGGCTCAAAATGTCAGTAATGCCAAGGTTGAGAGGGCCTGCTCGAAGCTTCTGATGGAATTCTTTTGGTTTCCATTCAATCCTGAATCACTTCCTAATTCTCATTCCCCAACACAGGAACAGAAGCAACAGATTAGAGAAGCCAAGGGAACGTTAAGTTTTGGCAAGACATTGGTTACACCGTGTTAGTAATAGGAAAAAGTACCTTGAATATATTGTGTGATAGAGAGGATTCACAAGTAAACTTTAAGAGTCTCGTTTTTATAATCTGGTAAGAGTTAGGAGGCCTAAAGGAACATCATAAAATAGGAAGGGCCAGGTTGAATGAGGAATTCTATGCCTATCATCGTTCTTCCTAAGCAAATACTTTGGAATCCCCCACACTTCCAGAACTTTGAGATATGCTTTGATTTTAAACACGGTGATCTCCACTGCTGTAATTCTGAAGGCGTATTCGCAACCACCATTAACCGAAAAGGATACAATCCTCGGCCATCCAGGAGCTCCAATATTAAAGACCAGTCTAGGAGAATCACCTCGATGATGAGATAAGTCATCTATTATTAATTTCACTTAAAGGGTGAAATTATTAAATTATTAATTAAATTATTATTATTAAAGGGTGAAATGATTTGTAAATCATTTGTTTTACAAATATAAATCACAACACAAGCATTTGTTTTAGATAAGCTTCCTTGAGCGGAAAAAGTAGAAGCACATAGCAGACCAGGAATTTTGCCCATCCCCAATCTTGCTGCTTGGCATTACTGATGAACATCCAAGAGTGTCTCTCAAGCTTGTAAAATGCTTTAATTAACAAGTCACAAAGCACCTTTGACTTTATTTGCTTTATTTGCTTTATTTCCTGGGAAACTGGGGGATGGGATATGGGGAAGGAATTGTCAAAATCTGAACATGCCCGCAGAAGTAGGTTATATATGGAATTTCATACACCATGTGTGCTGTAGGAAACAAAAAATCAGGGAAAAGAAGATGAAAAAAGTTGAAGGTTATGTTTCTAATACAGAACAAAGAGGCCTGAAGGGATATTAGCTGTATATGGAAGAACTGGGGACAAAATGGTGAGCTCCAGGATCAAGTCCTGGTCTTTCAGCTAAGCCGCCATATACCCACAGGCCTGGACGCCGAGCCACATCATTAAAAGACACACACACACAGAGTATGCAAGCACCTGTGATAGTTTTCTGTGTCAATCTGAATGGGCCACAGCGTGCCCAGATATTGGTTAAACATTATTCTGGGTGTATCTATGGGGGTGGTTTATGATTAAGATTTGCATGTAAATCACTAGACCAAGTAAAACAGAGTGTTCTCCCCCATGTAAGCTTCATCCAGATCCGGTGGGAAGTCTGGAAAGAACAAAAGGCTGAGTAAGAGAGAATGCACCCTCTTCCAGTCTTCGAGCTGGGACACTGGTCTTCTGCTTTTCGTATCAGACTGGAACTTTTCAGCTCTCCTAGGCCTCCAGGCTGCCAACTGCAAACCTTGGAACTTCTCAGCCTCTAAAGCTCCGTGAGCGTATTCTTTGTAATAAATCTCTTCATTTATAAATAAACGCACAACCGATTGGTTCTGTTTCTCTGGAGAGCCCAGGCTAACCCAGAGCCCAAATCAATGACTTCTGCAGGTCACAGAGAGAGCCCACCACCTTTGAAATTATGCACTGGGGAACACCAGGCTCTTGCTGGAAACTTTCCGCTTCTGCTTACCTGAGGCCTCCATAGACCCTGTGGTAGAAGGCCTGGGGGAAGCGAAGCTCTAAAAGCTTTGTTCATATTAATAATGATGATAATACCCAATGAGTTTGTATGAAATTGACTCCCTCCACAAACAACACACAACACAACAAATCTTCTCACCATTGATGAAGTATGTTTAAGTCTTCGTTTAAATCATTTCCCTGGGGAAAACAGGGGAGCCCACTTTACTACACAGGACAACGGAAGAGGGACGGTGGGAAAAAGAAACAGACTGGAGTCTAGTGAGGAGGAACACTTCCCAGCTTCTTTCAAATCTCCAACCCTCCCTCCTAAAACAGAATTCTATTCTTCTCCTGCCTGAGTTCTCCACCCAAGCGCAATCCTTTGGCCACACACAAAGGCAGCTGCCATCACCGCATGAGAGAATCAGAATCCGCTCTAGATGCGTAAATAAATCAGCGGGGACAAAAGACAGAAATAACAAGGGGAAAAGAAGAATTTTGAAAAAACACATCCG